>JAHRHZ010000063.1:58530739-58625003 GCA_024137785.1 Ginglymostoma cirratum | reverse complement strand
GCAGGTCAAGCAGCATCATAGGAGCAGGAAATGCTTGACCTGCTGTGTTCATCCAGCCCCATGCTTGTTATCTCGGATTCTCCAGCATCTGCAGTACCTTTCATCTCTGATACTAGTTATGGATATATGTGCTTCAGCAAGGTTTTCTTCAGGGAAAATCATGTTTAAATAAGTTGCTGGAGATTTTCAAAAAGGTAACAGAGGGTTGATGAGGGTAACGTTGTCGATGTGGTATATGTGGACTGCTGGAACGTTTTTGATATAGTGCCGCAAAAAGGGCTTGTGATCAAACTTAGTTCACAGAGAATAAAAGAGAAAGTAGCAACTTGAATGCAAAAATTGGCTCAGTGATAGGAAACAGAGGAACAATGGTTAATGGATTCTTTATGAGCTGGTAAAATCTTTGTGGAGGATTTCCCCATGGCATCATTATTGAGACACTTGCTTTTCGTGTATATATTAATGATCTTGATCTTGGTGTGTAGGTGATAATTTCAAAGCTTATGGAAAATACAAAACTTAGAAGCATTGTAAGCTGTGTAAAGCCTGAAAAGGACATGGACAAGTTGGTGGAGCAGGCAGATGGTGGTAGATGACGGTCAATGTAGAGGAGTGTGAGTTGATACATCTTGGTAGAAAGAACGTGGAAAGACAGTACAAAACAAAGGGCAGTGTTCTAAAGGGTGTGCATGAGCAAAGGGACCTGGATATTTATGTGCATCGGTGACTAATGGTGGCAGGACAAATGGAGACAGAACACTTCATAAAAATACGGCAACTTAGGCTTTATTAAAATGGGAGTACAGTACAAGAGGAAGGTGGTTATGATGAAGCAGCTGGGGTCTGGAATGCATTGCCTAAAAGTGAGTGGAGCTAAGTCCAATCAAGACATTCCAGATGGCAACATACAGATAGAAACAATGGGCAGGGTTACAGATTAAAAAGTAGGAGAATGTTACAAAGTCATAAAACTCGTTCTGAGATCTGGTGCTGATGAGTTAGGCTGAATGTTCTTCCTCTGCATGGTAACGATTCTATGATTCTGCAAATCCGTATCAATATGTTCAGTAGAAATGGCAGCATGGAAACTTTGTAAAGTAGAACAAAATCCAGCAGCTCAGAATCCTGAGAGAAGAGGCCTTCCCTTTACTGAGCACAGCGATATGCCAGGGCCATGATTAGGATCTAAATCTACATATACAATTGCGTTCAACGCCTAGTCAGAGTCACTATGGTACAGAAGTAAACAATGCACCCTTCAAGTACATATTAACTCCATAGAGCAAGCTGATCAGTCTTTTTTGCCTGCTCTATCTCCATATCCCTGCAAGCTTCCTTCCCGTCAAGAGCCCCATCCAATTTTCTTTTGTAATCACTGATTATCTCTGCTTCCACCACTCTGATAGGCAGAGTTCTAGGTTGTTATGACTCAGTGCCCAAAAGAAAGTTTTCCTCAATATCTCTCCTGCATCTTCTCATTTGTCCATAAGCTGAAATCTGTGTACACTAGTCCATGTATAATCAGCTAAAAGGGGCAGTTTTTCTTGCTTATTTTTCCTAAATGCGTCATTTTCGACATTTGATCAAACCTTGACTGAATCTCTTTTGCTCCAAGAAGAACCATCTCCAGTTTCTTTAACCTCAGCTAGTAGCTAATTCTCATTCTGGTAAATCTCTTCTGCACTCTCTCAACAGCCTTTACATCCATCTTAAGGTGTTATGATCAATCTTGGACACAATACTTGAGTTGTGGCCTAACCAGAGCTTGATAAAACTTCTCTTTTCATTCATATCTCTATTAATGAAGCCCAAGATCTCATTTGCTTTGCCATTTACTCTCTCAACACCTTGAAGCTACAAAAATAAATGCTCATGAACTCTCAAGTCCTCTGTTCCTGCTCATATTTTTTTTAAATTAATGGGATTCAATTTATAATCCTGACTGTTCCCCACTCTTTCACCAAAAGTCTTCATATCATACAGCTTTATATTAAATGCCATCTGTTAATTATGTGCCCATTATGATCCTGTCTATATCCATTTATAGTTGTTTGGTATCATCCTCACTGTCTGCCTTACGTTTTGAAGATGTATTCTGTTTTCCAATATTCAACTTAGTTAAATGAATTTAAACAGCAGAAGTCCTAGAACTGATTTCTGGAGAATGCCAATATCCACCAGCATCCAATCTGAAAAAAAACCTACAGTACAACTCTGTTTCTATTGAGATTTTGTTTGCTTCCTCTTCTGTAGATATCAAGAACCCATTAAGCATTGTAGCCTTGCCCTCTAAGCACATATAACCCTGCATGTTTAAAATTTGGAGTTATGGCACCTCATATTACTTGGTTTCTATTTATTGCCAGTGGAAAATGTTTAGGTTCCTTTTTATGTTAGTTGCCATTCTATTCTCTTGGCCAGTCTTATTTTCCCCCTTACTTCCTCCATTCTGTCCATTGTATTTTGGTTCTTATTTGAACAATTCATTTTGCACGCATCGCACGTTCCACTTTTGGTTTCTTCACAATCACTATTTCCAATTTCATCCAATGTACCTAAAGTAGTCTGACAAATTTACCCCATAAAGACCATTATTCGTTCTGTTACTGCTTTTCCTGTCAGCCACTGATTCCCTTTTTACTCTGGACCCTCTTATCCTTTGAAACAATAGCCCTCTTCCAATTTAGAAGTTTTACTTTATATTGTTCTTTAATCTTTCCAATTACCTTATGATGGACTATAATAACATTGCCACAGATGGACTACTTGCATGATGATTTTCATATAGCAATCCTGTATGGTGTCCTGTAGAAAAGCTCAAGTAATATGATCATGCCTTTCTTGTTTCTCAATTCTAACTGAACATACTTAGTCCTGTTTCCTCCAGGACACCCTTTTTCACAAATACAGGCATGTTGTCCGTATTCAGGACTACCACCGCACCTCCCTCTTTCTCTTTCCCTATATTTTCAGACATTTTGTGTTTTTGAATACTAAGCATCCAGTTCTCACTTTTGTAATTCACGTTTTGATTATTGTCTGTACCTCATATTCCAGCAATGTCTATTTGTGATTGTAACTCACCAACCTTATTGTCCACACTCTGTGCACATATATTTGTACGTTCCTTACCTACCATTGCATTCTTCACAGGCTATGACGCTGCCAGGAGTTTTCCATCCATCTTGTGAGTGATAGGTATATTCTTCATATTAAGTTATCTTCAGGGCTGTAGGAGCTATTTACAATTACAGTACAAGATTACTTAGAGTTATTGTTTGTTTTGGAGAGCTGTCTTTTTATAATACTGGCTTCCAGATTCAAGGAACAAAGGGCAGTAATTGATAACTAGCCTACACCAATGGATCGAGCTAAGAGCATTCTCTTTTATACATATGTTTCCTCAGGGTCTGCAGAAGGTGTAGCTCAGAGAATGCACTGACATCCTGGCCTTTCAGGATAGCACACATCCTTTGACTTTTCTGCTACATTCTTGCAAATAAATGCAAAAGACAGATGAGAGATTTGTAGCAGATTACCTTAAATTTACTAAACAGCTCCGTTACTCTGCACTACATCAACTGCAAAGATCATTTAAACGACAGAAATGTAGTCATCCAAAGAAGTTATAATGTTGCGTTTTCTGGAAACTGATGAGCAGGTTAACATTTCTGGTCAGCGTCAACCTATACTATACAGAAATGAAAAATTCCTTCTGTTGAAGTGGAATTGGTTCTGGTGCAAAGGCCTGATGGTCACATGAAAACAATCTTTAGCACTTTCATAACCATCTGCTGAAACTTCTGTGCCTTCTTCAATTACTGCCTGTCGTCCACTTGGGGATGGGAAAAACAAACCTCACCAAATAAACATTGCATTATTGATGCGGGAATGAATTGCAGACTGGCTGATCTGGTCCTTTGTAGCATACTTGAAGAATCCTGTTGCATTGGATGCCAATGTGTTACGTCTTTGACAACAAGGAACTCTGCATGAATCCTTTATGCAGTCACAGTGCATGGCACAATTCTGTTAGTGGGGATGTGGCAGCACTGAAGACAAGTCTTATCCCATTTGGTCAGGTAAATGTCGAGTAGTCTGTGTATTAATTCATATTTTGTGAGAGGGTTACATTTCTCCTGCAAATTAGCAATTATTTTAGTGGTACATCTTGACCAGAGGGCATGAAGAGAAATCCTAAAGGGAGCCGTTTTCTCCTCTGTATTGTCATGTTTAAATTCTGTTTCTTTTAAAAGTGGACAACCTTGCTGTATTCATAAGACAGTCATGGATGCTCACATAATTAAATTTCAAGAAGCTCCTGAACGCCTGCATTAAATGGACATTCCATCTAAAGATGACACACAGGGAAAGAGACGAGTTTCATGACTTAACCGACTTTGGGCAAAGAGAAAATATCAAAACCTATTATTTTAAAGTGGGCACTTATGCTTTTACAGTTACTTCTTCATTTTGCAATGGAAATGCTGATGGGCGAGGTGATGCTAAACCATTAGCCTAATGTCTAATAAGCACTGAGACGGGCAATCAGCATTTGACTGCTATATGACTGAAATTGTGCATACTGAATTGCTGATGTATATAACATTGGCATTCGAAGTCAGTTGCTGTTGACATCCAGGTGGACTGCTCAGTCCCTTCATCTCTGTTTCCACATTTCTGGCTGCAAAGACGTCAATACTTTGTCTGCAAGAAAGAAAACCACTATCTCCAGCTCTCTAACAAGACTTTTATCGGAACTAATTTATAACCCTCTAGGTCTATCAAAAGTTGTCATTTCCAACCTATCTCCCCTCCTGTCCTGTCTTCCTTAATCCTGAATACTTGCATATGTGGATGGGGTAGCAACATAGTCCCCCTGTGTTTGGAATGCTTTGTTAAGTAAACACTACCTTTGATTTCATTTTAAATATTTTTGCTGTGCGTTTATTTACAAATTTGGAATCCAAACCCCAGGGTTTTGGGAACACCCTTTTGACTAAAAAGGGAATGGTGTAAGTTAAGCAACACTTTACTACTGTGGGTTTAAGAGGGGAAAAGAAACGCCTTTTGTGCATGACAGATAATTACTGGAATGTGAATTCAGAAAATGAGCTCAGACAATTCAATAAAATGCAATAATTACTAGGCTGCATCCAGTTTTTATTGATGAAGTTTGCACTTGAAGTTGGGAAATCAGGTGTAGTCTCACTACGGATTATTGTAAAAATCAGGCAGTTGTCACAGTTTTAGTACAAAAAGCACCAAATTTAAATAATAAATTCTGAAATACAGTGAAGGAGCTTCACAACAACTAATGTACTTTACAAGCCTACTGCAAGGCATGCTTGTAGATGTTAAAAATTTTTCACAGTTACAGGATTGTTCATAGTGCAAGATTTTATTTACATGTCCTTTGTAATGCTCACTGAAAGAAGATGTATGTAAGATTCGTACAATACTGCAATAAGAAATATTCATAATCACTGTTGCTATGCAATACTCATTATTATAGAATGTATTCGTAGTTATTATGTAATAACTATTCACACGACAGGTTTCAGCGCAATGTTCATTGTTCCTGTATTTTTTTGATACAGTATTTGTATAATTCCTCCTGACAGGAATTGTTCCTAGTTACTATCTAGTGCACATTGCTTAAAGTTACTGAGGCAAATATTGTAGCAGGCCAAATATCTTATGGAGCTTCAACTGCAATATGTGCAAGTTGGAAATTTGGGCCTCCATCTTAGCACTTCGTTCTTTCTGTGCCTGGTTTTGAAGACTAGTTTTGATAGGTAAGTGATGAAGGGTTTAGGCCCGAAACGTCAAGTTTTCCTGCTCCTATGATGCTGCTTGACCTGCTGTGTTCATCCAGCCCCACGCTTGTTATCTCGGATTCTCCAGCATCTGCAGTACCTTTTATCTCTGATAGGTAAGTGTGTCTTGCTTTGTGTCTGCATAAGCGTTATTAACAAACAGAACTGTTGTAAATGAGGCCTTCCGATTTCTGAATTTTGGTTAAGTTGACAGCCCAATTGGGAGCTGTTATCCCACTTAAAGCAGTCACATGCAATTTGAGTTGTTTTGGCTGAGGTTCAAGGTGCTCAGTTTAGCTGCAACATTTCCCTTGTTCCAACAATGAGTACATTTGGCCGTGAAGTGTTTTGAGACTGTAAAAACGAAGTTTTTTTTTCTCTTTCACAGCTGACTTGCTGAAATTTAAATTACAGTAATTTATCTGGCTGAATATCCTATACCACCTGCGTTGTGCAGTTTGCTTTTTTTGTGATGGCTCCATTTTTGGCCCCTTCGGTTGCAGTGGGAAATTAAGCAACTCATCTGCAGTCCCAGTTGTTGTCACTACTGTTGGTGCACCAGCTGTAGCCAAGCCAAGCCAAGTGCTCCTCCGAGCCATGTACCGTCCTGACTTGGAACAATTCTTTCATTGTAGTTTGGTGAGAAACTTGGAAATCCCTAATTGGGAATGTACCTACATCAGAATGTTAAAGGAGTGTTCTGGTGTGTATGCCTATTGCACGGTGCTCAACTACATCTTAATGTCATGTCAATTGAACTAAATTAGCTAGATCAATAAGGACATCAAGGACAGGTCAAATTACTGCATAAAAGCATTGTGACAGGACTTGTTACAATAGAATAAAATAGAATATGATACTAAAACAGACAATCACTTTTAGGAGATTTCTTACCACACTCCAGTCATATTTAAGTGTATACATTTCTAAATATGTACAATGTCTGATAACTGCATAATTGACAATAGAGGGTATTGTACATACAATTTTTGTCTTCTACTTATCTGATGATCCTAGATGCTGCTTTCCCCTTAACTCACACTATGTCCAATCCATCTTCATTGCCATAGTTGTTGTAAACATACACTGCCCACTGGACCAGCAATGCCTCAATTTTAAAATCCTCATCCTTGTTTTCAATCATTCCATTGTCTCATCTCTCGGTACGCTTCACCAGAACTACAACCAACAGCAACGGTAACTTGCTTTTATACAGCATCTTTAGCATAATCTCAGTATGCTTCAAATGAACATTCTTAATCAAAATTTGACAGCAGGCTACATAAAGAGACATTAGGGCTGGTGTCTGAAAGCTTGGTCCGCGAGTTAAGTTTTATGGAGTGTCATATAAAGCAAAGAGGTAGAGAGCAGCAGTTTATAAAAACAGAGATTCCTGGACTTTGAAGAAGAAGGAACAATTGGAGGCCTCTTGCACATTCCTGATTTTAATCACTCCACTATTAGTGCCTTCAACTGCCTAAGTTCTGGAATTCCCAACTTAAACCTCACTGCCTCAACCTCCTTCAATACTCACCTTGAAATTTATTAGTCCTAATATCTTCTCATGTGGCTCAATGCCAAATTTGTTTTTTTGGGACATTGCATAAAAGCACAATATAAATTCAAATTGTTGTTTGTTTAAGGTTACCAACAATGATGAGGAATCACAGTGGGGGGTGGTGGTGCGTGGAGGGCGGGGGGAATGATAGCGGGAAAAGAATTGATGTTTAAGATACCAAGTTGTGTGCTGTACTGAGAGGAAGTTCATTTCTCCTGCTTTTAAGACTGTGCGGAATTCAAATAAACATTTGATTTTGCTTTCCTGTGTTTCAAACCAGCACAGGGTAATTAAATTTTAGTTGATAATGATAATCCTGCTTTCATTTTGGCAAAATGTTCAACGTGATCTTGTGTTTATCCAAACAAACCCTTATGTTTTGTTGTGCTATGTGTGGTACAAGATGGCCTGGTGAAGCTTGCAGGGTGATTAGCAAGAGTACATTTGAATATGAATGACCTTTTTTTAAAAATCTGAAGCCTGTGCTACATTTTAAAGGTTATATTGTGCAAATGAAGCTGTGCAGGGCTGCTGTTCAGAGTGCTTCAGTAAGAGTGCCGTATTCTGGATGGGGCATGTAAATTGGGACATTATGTTGAGGTTGTATAGGATGTCGATGAGGTCTCTTCTAGAATGCTGTGCCTACTTCTGGTCATCCTGTTATACAAAGGATATTATTAAATTGGAGATGGTTCAGAAAAGAATTACCAGGATGTTGCTGGGAATGGAGGGTTTGAGTTTTAAGGAAAAGCCAGATAGGCTGGGACTTTTTTCACTGGAGTGTAGGAGGTTGAGAGGCGACATTATAGAGGTTTATAAAATCATGGGAGGTATAGATAAAGTGAATAGTAAGGGTCTTCTCTCTATTCTGGGGAATTTCAAGACAAGGGGGCATATTTTTAAGTTGACAGGAGAAAGATTTAAAGAAGACACGAGGGGCACTTTTTTTTACACAGAGTGGTTTGTGTGTGGAATGAACTTCCAGAGGAAGTGGTGGATGCAGGTACAGTTACAATGTTTAAAAGACGTTTGGATAAGTACATGAATAAGAAATGTTTGAAGGGATATGGGCCAAACGCAGGCAGGCGGGACTAATTTCATTTGGCATGATGGTTGGCATGGACTGGTTGGACTGAAGGGTTTGTTTCCATGACTCTGTGACATGGAGGTGAGACAGCAGAGACAAACAGAGGGCCGAATGTAACCCCACCTGCCAGCAGAAACAGAGTGCATGGAGTTTGCATATTCTCCTCGTGTCTGCGTGGAGACGAGCAAGGTCCTCCGGTTGCTCCAGTTTCCTCCCACAGTCCAAAGACGTGCAAGTTTGGTGGACTGGCCATGGGAAATTGCCTGAATTGTTCAGGGATGTGTAGCTTAGGTGGATTATAGGGAGATGGATCTGGGTAGGACGCTCTGAGGGGTGGTGTGGACTTGTTGGGCTGAAGGACCTGTTTCCACACTGTAGGGATTCTAAAACCCAGAATGAAGGGAGTTAGAATTGGCCACTCCCCCATTCTGTATATAACCTTTTCCCCCTGTCTCTGATACCAACCTGCTGGGTTCTACAAACAGATGGAATGTCTGTCAAAAGCACATAGGAGCCTCAGAAATTTGTATCAAATTATTATTATAAGCTCTAGTGTCACGTCAAAAGGATTTTGACATTTTAATCGCTGCTGGCCCAATTACAGTGCAGTTTGGGCAATTTTCAAAGGAAAATTCTGTTTAAGGATGCAGCACATATGTCAAGAGGCATACAGTAACTAACCAGCTTCAGGAATGTGCAAATTGTGCATTCTGCCTTCAGTGGCATATTAGCAACTTTTCAGCAGACTGACAGTAAATATGCAGAAAAGACCTAATCTGTCAAGTGCTTGAGAAGAATATCTTGTTTTATCCAAGTTCAATTCTATGGTTTTCCAGCAAAGTGTTTTTGAAACACCAAGGGACTAAAAGCACGCACTATTCTGTACTTCCATATTTCACTAAAATACCCGCTTTTAGGTAGTGACATTTCTTGGGGAGGCAGTGAGTGTGTAACCAATGACGCATGTCAATGCCTTTTATCATTATAATTTGTGAGAGGAGTTGTATTATTTACATCACTTAAAGTAATGTATAATTTGTTCTTTCACAATTGTGTTGCTGTTTAAACCTTAAGGTCTTGGAAATGTATAATTTGACTATTAACATCTGTCATCATAGTCATATGAAAGGTTGTTGTCCACTCTTAAGTGCAATTAAAGCCACAGGCCTAAGTTACATGATTAGGAATATTTTCTTTTATATTTGATTTTTATTTACTTGCAGCTGCTTTGATCTGGCTTTTTGACTCGAACTGGAGAAAGGGCAGTTCGGGTGCCCTCAGTGGACAGCATGTGTCAGAGACTAAGAATTACCCTGTTGCAACCTTCTCTCTGATCTGTGCTCTCTTCTGACATAGTGACTCACCTAAAATATGGAAGTTGCCCAGAAAAAACACAAAGAAAAGTCAACTTACTTGGTATATCTTCACTAACATTGCTTTGTGTCACTGTCAAGATGGAGAATTTGGGTGTTTCTGGATGTCAGTGTAATCTATGACAAACTTTACACACACACACACACACACAGAGACAGGTACGCACACACACACAGGCACAGACACACACTCACAGGTGTGTGCGCACACACGCACACGCACACAGACAGGCATGCACACACACACAGAGACTCAGACACACACACAGGTGTGCGCGCACACACACACAGAGACACAGGCACGCACACACACACACACACACAGGCGTACACACACACACACACACACACTACACAGTCACTTTTTTATACTCCTGGATAGACATATCTGTCGGCAGAGGTGGATTTCTACTGAGGTGGGAGAGCAGTCAGATCCTTGTTATCTCTTCTTCTTAAGCCTCTCTTGGTTTGAAGTCTCCTTGACATTTTGCAGATGCAACATTCCATGGGCTACAGGACTTTTGTCAGGCAGTCACTGAATTTACGTCCACTGTATTTTCTTTTCCCCTTTCTTAGCAGTCCTCTTTAAAAAAAGTCCTGCACGTTTTGGACTGAAATTTAAAAAAAATGTTTGTGAAGACATTGAAGTCCTGATCCAGTGTCGTAACAGAAGGTTAAAACTAATTGACACTTATTAAGAATATGAGGCCCACCCCCGTTTAAAACAGAAATTAGGAGAATTTCTTTATCTCAAAGTGTTGTTTGAAAATGTGACGGTGATAGAAGCTGGGTCGCTAAATATTAAAGGCTGGGTTTGATGGATTTGTTGATAGACAAGTTCAGGAGGTGCAGCTACAAGTGGAACTGAGACTTCATCCAGATCAGTCGTGCGCTTATGGAATGGTGGAGCAGGTTTTAAGGGCTGAATGGCCTATTCCTACTCCAGTTCCTTTGTTCCTACATCCTTATGCCATTTCTACTGGAATTCCTGCCAAGCCCTCCATGCAGGTGATTTTAGTTCATTTGTTTAGTTACATACTGACATACTCATCATGTCAATTAGCTAATTTGTAAGCCAAATTCCCTTCGCAAAAAGTAAGCTCTAATTTCTCAAGAACAGGCATCACAATCAAGTCTTGGATCTTGTGAGTGAACTTGATTTCTGTAAGGTACGTTTTCCTCAACCATTGTACACTTCAGAACTGGATTATTGAATGTTTTGACAATTTTGACATTTAAAAGTCCGAGTAGCAGACAGGTTTTCAACTGGGTGCTGGTTTTCTATTCTTCCAAATAGAATGGCATTCTCACACCTGTGTCTCTTGCCATTTCATTAACACGTTGTTAATCACAGTGAGAAGAAGGCTCTTCCTTTGAGTTTGTAAATTATCCAGTTCTTGAGCTTGGTATTTCTTTCCACATTAATATCCATCTCTCCCGCAATTCCATTTGAAATGCTTCGATCAATTTTTCAACCTGGTGAGTCAAGCCCTGATCCTCTCAGTTCTGATGAAAACAACTAGTCCTTTTTCTCCAAACATTTTTATGTCTCTCTCAGCTGTATGAACCAGCCACTCACATAATTCCAATCAAACCTATCCAACTGTAGCCAAAGCATTTCCAGAATGACTTAATTTTCGCTCTGCTCTGTAATCTCCAGAGTCCCACAAGGGTCTAGTCTAGTCATGACCCTCACCTTTTCCTCATATATAGGGTACAGTTTGGCCACATCATCCAGTGATATAGAATAATCTTTGATAGATATATGTTGAGGGCATAGAGCTCACAACCTGTCTCAATCCCTCGATTATTTGTTCAACATTAAGTTGTGGGTGAGCCGCCATTTCCTCCAGGTAAGCGTTGCTAAAACTGAAAGCCATTGTTTCAACACTACCACAAATTCCATGTCTTTACCTGTTTCTGACTCTTACTCCGGTCAGTTTGTCTGGCGAAAGCGAGGAGTGCCAGCCACTTCCCCTTCTGATTACCAGCCTTCCCAACTTGAATATTAATCGCTCATATTCCCCATTCGCCATTCAGTTACCTGAGAGCTGCAGCTCACCTTGCAGCAGCCAGATCTTTAGCAATGATTTACCAGGCAAGTTGTCACTCACTCTTGGAGTCATCGCTCTCTCTCTCTCTCTCTCTCTCTCATGCGCTGACTGGAAATTAGGCCGAACCCAACACGTGGGTATCTTTAAGCCCCGTCACTCAGGACCAGAGAGGAGTGCAGCCTTGCACCTATTTCCATTTCCACATCAGGAAAGCTCCATATTATCTCGCCTGTAACATCATCTACTGCGACCACTTCCTTCATCCACCTTCTTCATTACACCTCTGAAAAATCAGATTTGATGATTCCACTGCTCACCCAGCTGGCTTTGATCTATAAATCAGCTCATTTGAACCTCTGCGAATACTAAGCAGGTTTAGCACCATTAATAAAGAGGCAATGGAGTTAATCAGCCAGGTTTTAGATCACTTGTGAGAATATTTTAATCTGGGGCACCTCCCAGGAGATAATGCACCCCTTTCATTCCTCACTGAATAGACTTTTAAACTGTATCCCCCTCACCCCACATTGTAAGACGGGTGACCCCTCCCTGACTTACCTGGGTCTGTGGAGCCATTGGACTTTCTTTCTTGGACTGGCTGCAGTCCCAGCAGTGTCCACTGCTGAGTTCTTGGCACTGTTGAGATTGCTGCAATAGGATTAGCCAGCATCTGCAGAGGATGGGATGTCCACTCACGGAGGGGTGGTTGTCCCACTCTGCCGTGCATTAGTCTGCTTGCAGCATATTATTAGTGGTGGGGCAGTCTTAGCCTGTCAGTAATAGCTCACCACACTGCCCCCTACTCCGCCAGGTTCTTCCCAATGTATAATATTGAGGGACATGGGAAAAACTGGCACCGACCTTGCGGAGGGCTTTGTGCAGTCCTGGAAACCAATCCTTTGAGGCACACAAATGATGGCTAACTCTCTCTGCAAACTGGGGGATCCAAATATCCGGTAGCTAATGCATTAACAACCAATGCAACACCAGCAGAAGCCAGCCAATGTCTAGATGCTGCAGTGGAACCTCAAGCATCAGTTATGCAAGGACGGCTAGTCACTGTGGAAGCTCAGACTGCATTTAAACAAGCTGTAGCATGGTTGCAGCTCGCAGTGTTCAAAGATGGATAGCAGAATGTTGCAGCAAACTGGCAAATTTTTCTCCAATAATCAATACTGATCACTGAGGATGGAGATGCTCTTGGCATTCCTTCTCTCAATTGTTGTTTAATTATCCATTACTAATGAGGGCTGATGTGTTAGGAGGGCAGAATGTTGATTTGATTGTAGATTGTGGCAATATAGCAGGTTTACTCTGTTGTTTGGGATGCATTTATTCATGTGTTACATCTTCACTTTTGGGAATGCCTGGAATTACCTTCTGCTCATTGATCCAGGGTTGATCCCTTGGCTTGATAGTAATGGTAGTGTGAGGGATATACTAGGTCAAGAGATGACAGATGGTGTTGAACAGTTTGCTGCTGTTGATAGCGCACACACCTCATGAGTGTCCGGTTTTGTGTCACAAGATCCGTTCTGAATCTACCTCATTCGGCATCCTGGAGGAAGTCCACAATGTGAAGATAGGACTTTGTCTCCAGAAATATGTATTGGTCACAGTTGTTAGTATTTTTGTTGATCAGTGCATTTTCAACAATGATTCTCTCTGTGTCAACATCCTGATGCTCTGTAGCAGCAGTGTGTACGATCTACAAGATACACTTCAGACATTCACAAAGACCCTCAGGCAGCACCTTCCAAACCCACAACCACTTCCATCCAGAAGGACAAGGGCGGCAGATACAGCAGCATCACCTCCAAATTCCCCTCCAAGCCACTCACCGTCCTGACTTGGAAATATCTCGCCGTTCCTTCACTGTAACTGGGTCAAAATGCTGGAATTCCCCCCCTAATGGCATTGCGTGTTTACCTAGAGCGCACAGATGACAGTAGTACAAGAGGGCAATTCACCACCACTTTCTCAAAGGCAACTAGAGACGGGCAATAAATGCTAGCCAGCCAACAACGCCCATATCCCACAAGAGAACAACCATAGTCTGCCCTGGAATAACCCCATAAATACAGTGGCTACAACAGCAGGTCAGGAGGCAAGAAATCCTGCCCTGAGTATCTTACTTCCTGACTCCACAAAACCATCTACCAGCAACAAGGAGTGTGATGGAATACTCCCCACTTGCCTGGATGAGTGCAACTCCAACAACACTCAAGAAGCTTTGCACCATCCAGGCCAAAGCACCCAAATTGATAGACACTACATCCAGAAATATTCTCTCCTTCCACCACCCACACTCAGTAGCAGGAGCATGCACCATCTCCAAGATGCACTGCAGAAATTCACCCAAGGTCCTGAATACTCTCCTTAGCTTCCTTGCTTAGCCACAGTTGGTTAATCCCACCCTTAGAATCTTTCCTCCTTTTTGGAATGTGTTTACTGGCTGAGTGGGGAAGATCATTAACCGCATTATTAAATTGCTGGGCACTTGTAGAGATGCTGAACACACACTGGCCAGGGTCTCTGCAATGTCCAGGTAAATTTCATACACCATGCAGCTTCCCTCCAAAATGTAGGACTTGACTAGGCTCACAAAGGCCTTTTAAAGATGGCACTGTTTCCAGGGATCCTGGCAGGAATGAGACCTCTGGCTATGACAGTTGGGAGGATCAGGCTAGCATCAGATGAGACGGGCACCGTTAGGGTTGTCATAATCAATAAAAAATGTTTGGAACGATAGTGTGAAAAAACTGGCTTAGCTTGCGTATGAGAAATTCTTTGTGAAGCTCAATGAAAATGACACTGACACTTTGGCAAGATTCAGCCCCAAGGCTTCACCTCCTGTTTTTATTCCTGATTTTCTACTTTATAAATCTACTGACTTGAGAGCTGAAGACAGTGCCGAGAGAATGCAGTATTATTGACAGTGTGTCTGCCTAAACATATGTGTATGAATGGTTTCGTAGCTATCGTGAATGAAGAACAGACAGCGCTGTTTGGTTTTCTGGCTAACATTTCTCATTTAAATCATTTGCGGCTTGTGTGATCACACTGTGTACAAATTAATTGTCACATTTGCCAACAGAACAACAGTGACTGTACTTCAAAGGAGTCTGAGAGGACAATGTGAAGCTGCAAGAAGGGTGGAAACTGGAAACAAAATTAATTAAGTTTTCCAGTTGAGGGCGAGAGCAGTACACAACATCCATATAATCCTTAATACACCATGATTATTTTCGACTCCTTTCCTTCCTTGCCCATCCCTGACTTTTCACTTCCTTAACTTCTCTGTCTCCACTGATCAGCTATCAATTAATACTCATTGTGAGCCCACGGACACCTACAGTTAACTCGATTGTACCTCCCCACATGCTACATCTGTAATCAATTCTTTCCATTCTACCAGTTCCTCCAACTTTGTCACGTCTGTTTTGTTCTCCATCCCTGTCACATCTGTTCTGATGACGGAACCGTCCGCAAGTGCATCTAAGGTACCCTTACTTTCCCTCAATGGAAAACCATGTTCCCCACCCCCACCCACACTCTTCCATTCTGTTTGACAGGGCCCTAACTGCGTCAGCCACATTTCCTGCACTTTTGCTCTCAGCCTTTCTCTGCCGCCAAAACCATTGAATATATCAACAGCGCTGAAAGGGTTAATGCTGAAGATTGCATTAAACTCCCCCTAACCCGGTGTTGTCATAAAGATTTGGGTGCAGAAAGACGGAACAGTTCAGACTCTCAAAAGACACAGCCGTGTTAAAAGTGTCATTCATTGGGCACAACCTTGGGCATTTAATGCAATTCATCTCGGGAAAACTGTTAAGGAGGTGGATTTCATTTCACAGGCAGCAGGATTTTTATTATTGAATCACTACAGTATGGAAGCAGGCCATTCAGCCCACCAAGTCCACACCGACCCTCTGAAGAGCATCCAACTCAGACTCTCCCCATCCCTGTAACCCTGCATTTCCCATGGCTAATCTACCTAGCTTACATGTTCCTGGACATTATGGGCAATTTAGCATGGCCAATCCACCTAACCTGCACATCTTTGGACTGTGGGAGGAACCCAGGGCACCCAGAGGAAACCCATGCAGACACGGGGAGAATGTGCAAACTTCACACCGGCAGTCGCCCAAGGGTGGACTCAAACCCAGGTCCCTGGCGCCGTGAGGCAGCAATGCTAACCATTGAGCCACTGCGCTCAGTAAAGTTGGGAAAAGGACAAAGAGTGATTTATTAGGCTATAACAACCTAATGCAGAATTAAAAGCCCTTAAATCAAGGAGAATAAAACAGCATTGAGTCACGCAGGACCAAAATGCTTTAAAGTAAGAAAAATAAATAATCGCAATTGCAAGAAAAGGCAGCAGAATTAAAATTGCCAAGACGGTTTCATTTTATCAATGGGCCAAGTAGAAAAGAGAAAGTGATAATTTGGAAAAATAAACATTGTTAAGATACTGAGATAACAAGGTATAGAGCTGGATGAACACAGCAGGCCAAGCAGCATCAGAGGAGCAGGAAGGCTGACGTTTCAGGCCTAGACCCTTCTTCAGAAAATCAGAACATTGTTAAGATAGTGATTGTTTCCAATCTAGACACTAAGTTAGAATCTGTACAAATAAGCACACCATAGTATTCTATTAGGATTGACCTGATGTTGTTGTAACTCACTTTGGCACAAAATAATTCAAATATAGTTTTGATGACATTCTACAACGTTTTGACAACTACTTTAATCTTATAATAAATGCAAATCTTGAAAAAATGACTTTCAACAGAAATAATTAGTAACTAGGGATAGCCATAGGTAATTTTATTAATAATTTCTACAGGTGAATAGAAAGTTATGATTATGGAGTTTTAAAGCCCGAATTCAGAAGAAAAGGCACTGTTGTTGCTGACTCTGTCAGATTTATTACAACCAAAAAGGATTGATTTCAAAGAAAGTCATTCTGAAGCAGTGTTGCTGGGTACTTAAACAATACATTCCAAAGAAAATAGGTCATATCAAACAACATATCACTTCAGATGTTTGCAACAGGCAAAATACTGACTCTACCCAATCAGCCCACACTTGCAAAAATCATACCTTGGTGTCTAAACATAGATTCGTTTCCATGATTAGACAACACTTGCTGAATACCTCTGAGTGCGAAAAATTACACTGACAACCAGTTTGGGATAGCAAGTGGGTTCACAATGCACTTATGTGTATTGGAAGCTGGATTGTATTAACATATGCAACCTGGTAAGGCATTTACAAATACTATGCCTGTTTCAACTCAAAAAAGTAGGTAACAGCCACTCTCTGGTTAATTTCTCAGGGCAATGTCTTGAACTATCAGAGTCAAACTTTCTGGTTCAAAAAGTGAAGAAAAACTTGGTGAGTAACTGTCAGTCATCATTCACTGGTACATTCTGGCAGGTGGAATACAACGTGGGAAGGTGGGAGGTCATGCATTATGGTAGGGAGAATAAAGCATAGACTATTTTCTGAATAGGGACAAAATTCAGAAATCTGAAGTACAAAGAGACTTGGGAGTCCTAGTCCAGGATTCTCTTAAGGTTAACTTGCAGGTTGAGTTGGTAGTTAGGAAGGCAAATGCAATGTTGGCATTTATTTCAAGAGGATTACAATATAAAAACCAGGATGTACTTCTTGAAGCTTTATAAGGGTCTGGTCAGACCACATTTAGAGTATTGTGAGCAATTTTGGGCCCCATATCTGAGGAAGGATGTACTGGCCCTGCAGTGGGTCTGGTGGAGGTCCATGAGAATGATCCCAGGAATGAAAGGCTTAACACATGAGGAATGTTTGAGGAATCTGGGTCTATACTCAATGGAGTTTAGAAGGTTGTGGGGGGATCTAATTGAAACTTACAGAATACTGAAAGGCCTGGACAGAATGGACTTTGGGAAGATGTTTGCACTGTTGTTGCTGACTCTGTCAGATTTATTACAACCAAAAAGGATTGATTTCAAAGAAAGTCATTCTGAAGCAGTGTTGCTGGGTACTTAAACAATACATTCCAAAGAAAATAGATCATATCAAACAACATATCACTTCAGATGTTTGCAACAGGCAAAATACTGACTCTACCCAATCAGCCCACACTTGCAAAAATCATACCTTGGTGTCTAAACATAGATTCGTTTCCATGATTAGACAACACTTGCTGAATACCTCTGGTAGGAGAGGTAGGAGAGACTGGTAGGAGAGACTAGGACCCAAGAGTACAACCTTAGAGTAAAGGGAAGACCCTTTAGAACAGAGATAAGGAGAAACTTCTTCAGCCATAGAGTAGCGAATCTATGGAATTCACTGCCACCGAGGGTGTGGAGGCCTGGTCATGGAGTATATTTAAGACAGAGGTAGATAGGTTCTTGATTGTCAAGGGGATCGAGGGAGAAGGTGGGAGAATGGGGTTGATTGAATGGTGGAGCTGACTCTATGGGCCGAATGGCCTAATTTCTGCTCCTATGTCTTGTGGTCTTAAGGTCATTCTCCATGACTGGCAACACCTCCACCAATCAGAGTCAACATGCCCACCAATCAGCACTTTCCTCTAATAAATGTTATTTTCCCTTTACATTGACACTTCTTATGAATTGTCGTGATGAGTACAAGATGAAAAGCTTCGACATTGTGTCTTTTATCAACAATACTCAAGTTCTGTGCGACCAAATGATTAGTTTTCACTGTACTGTAATCTACTATCTCTTCATCAGAAAGAATTTGATAAACCTCCAATATTTTGTCAAACAAAATATTTTCATAAAGCCATAAGGCGTGGTTAGTAGGTTTGCAGACAATACCAAAATTGGTGGCACGGTAGATAATGAAGAAGATTTTCAAAGATTACAAAGTGATCTTGATCAAATGGGTCAACAGGCTGAAAAATGGCAGATAGAGTTAAATCTGGATAAATGTGAGCTATTGCATTTTGCTAGAACAAACATGGGCAAGGCTTATACAATTAATGGCAGGGCTTTGGGTAATGTTGTAGAACAGATGGGCCTGGAGCTTCAGGTACATAATTCTTTGACGTTTGCATCATATATAGATAGGGTGGTTAAAGACGCATTTAGCACGTTTCCTTCATTGCTCGGTCCTTTGACTATAGGAGTTGGGAAGTCATGCTGAAGATGTTCAGGACACTGGTGAGGTCTCTTCTGGAATACTGTATCCAGTTCTAGTCACCTGGTTACAGGGAGGATATTATTAAGCTAGAGAGGGTTCAGAAGTGATTTACAAGGATGTTGCCGGGAATGGAAGGTTTGAGTTATACATTGGGACTTTTTTCGCTGGAACGTAGGAGGTTGAGGGGTGACGTTATAGAGGTTTATAAAATCATGAGGGGTATGGATAGCGTTAATGGTAGTTGTCTTTTCCATAGGATGGCGGGGATTTTAAGACTACAGGGCACATTTTTAAGCTGAGAGGAGAGAGATTTAAAAAAGACATGAGAGGCAAATTTTTACACAGAGAGCTGTTCGCATGTGGAATGAACTTCCTGAGGAGGTGGTGGATGCGGGCACAGTTACCACATTTAAAAGACACTTACACATAAGTATATGATTAGGAAAGGTGTGGAAAGGATACAGGCCTGGAACAGGCAGGTGGGACTAGTTTAGTTTGGGATTATGTTTGCCATGGACTGGTTGGACCAAAGAGTCTGTTCCATGCCGTATGACTCTAGAGTTATAGAGATATGCAGCATAGAAACAGGCCCTTTGGCCTATCATATCCATGTCAATGAATAAACACCAAACTACAGTAATGTCATTTACCTGCACTTAGTCCATAGCCTACCCTGACATTTTAAGTGCTGGCCCAGATGCTTCCTAAATGTTGCAGGAGTACCTGGCTTCTCCACCACTCTCTCAGTAAGCACATAATAGGATTGTAGGACTATCAAAATTTCTTTTGTCCATTGTAACTTTGTAGCATTTTTTATTCAAATCAAATCAAAATTAATTCCTTTTCAAATCAACACCAAAATTTAAATTTGAATTTACTGTTACTCCCTGTCCACATAATCAAAGCCTTTTTCTGTCCAGTTAAAGTACGTGACCCCCTCCTCTATGCAGTTCAAGGCTTTCTTTTTTTTCTTAATTAACTTCTAATTCAAATTTTCACAGTTAGCCTCTTTCCTCTTCCTGCCATCTTCCAAGTTCGAATTGTTTTTCATTTCTTTCTCTTCCACTTTGCATTCAGGTTCAAGGTTTTGCGTTTCTGTTTTTATTTCAAACAGCCTCATTTGCAAATGAATCCGAGCCAACCTAATCTGTGTTTTACCTCGTGGTTCAAATGTTGAGCCAACAATTCAAGTATGTCTATTTTTGTTGTGCTTACCTTTAACTGCATTTCCAAGTTTTCTGCTATTGTTTTCAAATGAACCTTTGCCAACTGCAACAAGCCCTCAAAAACAAATTTAAGAAAAGCTTTAATAATATAAATACAGTATTATAATCTCAGTTGATATTAATCTTGGGTAAGGTGGATCTCAGACAGGAACCTCCTAAATTTTTTTTTTAAACCATGGATCAGTTACTGAGGGCTTTCACAAGATGCTGCCACTGTAATTTTATCACAGAATAAAATGTTTATTAAACGAGAACTACATTACACTAGGTAAAATAAAAGATTGGAAAGATTTCATTTCAAACATCAGAAAAGGGATTTAAATTCACACTATTCCTTTTATTCCAGCATTATTATTACAACAAATTTAACCTCAGTGAAGATTTAACACTACCTCCATGCAAATGCTTTTGAGACTCAGATTGGAATGGTTTCCTCCCAGCAAATTTATGTACAGTCACTAGGTGCTTTATCCCTTCATCTGGTATCTCCCCCAAAGACATATAAAACAAACTGCAGACTCAACTCGTTATTTCTTTAATTTCAGAGCAAATACACATGTTCCCTGAATCCAGCGTGCAGTAATCCGTCATTCTATGGCATACACCGCGTAGGCTGACTTTCTGGACTTTTCTGCTTCTCTCTGAATGTCATTAGATCCTGGTCACTAAGTGACAGCATTGGACTGTTCACTTCAAGAGTTTTAAAAACTTATTAAAATGCATGTAAATAAGACAAACCACCAGACCTCTTCATACCAGCCCACAAGTACACTCAAGAATGAAACCTAAAAATGTCTAACCATATCTTCCCTTTCTTATCACACAAAATACGAAATATAACATAAACTTCCATTGTACATTATTCTTAAAAGTAGCAGAAGTGTCTGTGAAATCTTGATCGTATAAACTTTAGCACACCTATTTTACTGGATTTGAAATTGTATGAAGACTTCTAATTTGTTTTACAGTAGAGACCAATAACATTTGAAGCTAACTTCAACAATACAGGTTAAAGCTGGAAGAATGAAATGTCAAGATGTCACGTTTTAAACCTTTTTACTGTCTGTTTTCTTATTTTAGGCAATGTAAGCTTCAACCCTTAGAAAACAGACACTCAATTTAATATTTAGCATGATTGAAAATCTCCCATTATGTTTATATGTCTCGCCAGCCCTTAGGTGGGCAACTTATCATCTCGGAAACATTCTAAATTCATCCTCTGTTCCTGATGGCTTATTTCAGTTTTGCTTTCCCAGTTGGGTAGCTAGGAAAGGCAGTACCGCCTCGGAGTGTGAGATTAAACTGTAGATTCCTTCAGGATATGTGAGTTTTACCAGGATGTTGCCTGGAGTGGAGTTTCAGTTATAGAGAGAGATTGCACAGACTGGGGTTGTTATCATTGGAGACTGAGGGCGGCATGATTGAGATGTATGAAGTTATGAGGGGCATAGACCAGGAAGAAACCTTTCCCCTTGATGGAGGGATCAGTGACTTGGGGGCATAGATTTAAGGTAAGGGCACATTTGGAGAAGATGTGTGGAAAATGTTTTTGACCACAGTGTACTGGGTATCTGGAACTCTCTGCCTGTAAGGGTGGTCCAGGCAGAAACCCTCATGAGATTTAAGAAGAATTGAGATGTACACATACAAGGCTTTGGGCTAAGTCCTGGAAAATGAGATTAGAATAGTTCAGTTGTTCTTTTTGATTGGCACAGACTCAGTGGTTTGAGAGGCCTTTTTCTGTGTTGTGGACCTCAATGACTCGAAAAAACTCCTCACAAATTTCAGTGTGAGCTTCCACTCTTTCTGCATTGTGGACAATAGAGTCAGCTGTCTCTCTGCTTCAAGTTCAGGCCTGGCTCCTTTTTTTCCCTCACTCTCTACATCTGAGATGACTGCAGATTACTCAAGGCAAAATCTACCATCTGCTGTTTGCCTGTTCTTGAGTTTACATAAAACCTAATATTAAAATATGCCCCCCCTACCCTCTTCCCTGCTGCTCTGTGTCCAAAGTTAGATGTGGCATGACACCAGGTTATAGCCCAGCAGATTTATTTGAAGTCACAAGCTTTCAGAGCACTGCTGCTTCATCAGGCAAACTCAACGCTCCGAAAACTTGTGTGATTTCAATTAAACCTGTTGGACTATAACCTGGTGTTGTGTGATTTCTGACTTTGTCCCCCAGAGTCCAATACTAGCACCTCCACATCATGGCTCTGTATCTGGGTAGAAATGCTAATTCATCATTTTTGATTCCGACTACCTTTCATCTTAGAAGTAAACAGATAGCTTCGAGTGTAATTGCTAACAACTCCATCCCTGTAACATTTTTCTGGGACTTCCATTCACTCAGGATTACTCATGGTCTACTCAAACACACTGATTATTTTCTCCAAACATAAAAACCCTACACGTTCCTGTCAGTAAAACAATCCAAATGTTGCCTTGGTACCTAACATGTTTACTCTCAGGCAGACTGCAGAACAGATTATGTGAACACTTAACTGAGTCTAAATTTAAAGAAATAGTCTCAAAACATAATATTATTAAAAACCTCATAATTTTAACACATGACATACATAAATGCCAGTTACATATTAATTGCATCTAACTTTTTTTCCAGTGGTGGACATTAACTAGTGATTCATTTAATCGTTATAAATACATACAGACTGAAACTATGTTTGTTGGGGTGGGGGTTGGATGCAATTAATGTTGTATATCATTATGGAATCCCTACAGTGCAGAAAGAGGCCATTCAGCCCAGCAAGTGTGCACCAACACTCCAAAGAGCATCCCACCGAGACCCACTCCCCAATCCCTGTATCTCCACATTTCCCATGGCTAATCCACCTAGCCTGCACATCCCTGGACATTACGGGGCAATTTAGCATGGCCAATCCACCTAACCTGCAGATCTTTTTACTATGGGAGGAAACCAGAGCACCCAGAGGAAACCCATGCAGACACAGGGAGAATGTGCAAACTCCACACAGACAGTTGCCCAAGTTTGGAAGTCCCTGGTGCTGTTATGCAGCAGTGCTAACCACTGACACCCCATCAGTATATATCTGTAAATAAATAGAAAATTAAGTAAATGGTTCCAAAATTAAGTAATGGTTCCAAACCTGTCTTACACTATCCAGAAAATAGCTTGTTTGCAGAAGATTGTTCCCTAAGGATAATGATTGGAAGCTCAGGAATACAAAAATAGAAAATTAAAATCCCAGTAGTCACCGGGAAAAATGGTCGAAATCAAGACAACATTGGAGTATGAATCCCCTCCCAACATTCTCAGATTCTGAAGCATATGACCAGTAGAAAAATGAAATGGATAAGGGACACAAGTTACATCCCTGCTGAGGTTCGAACTAGCCATGGACTCGGTAATGGCACATCCAACAAATAGTAACGTTAGAGATAGAGTATTTTCTGAGCCTGACTGTGCTTGGATACATTTATAGACTACCTATCCCCACTTGAAACTGGGAGAAAACAAATCTCAAATTAAATGAATGGATTCAAGTCATTAATTGTCTTATTTCTTGCAAAAATAAATGATGGCGCAAAGGAATTGTTAGAGGTCCTAGAGGTGGGGTGTTTCCCAAGGTTGTGATTTGTGTAGAAGGTGGGGCTTTCTGACTTACTTGTAAGTTTGGTAAATATATTAAGTGGAGTTTGTGTAGGTATGTGGCTTCTCATACATTAGACACAGAATCAGCAAGAACCTCACATTCCCTACTTGAAGAAATTTCTGTCAAATCAAGTGCCAGTCAAGAATTTAAGTGGGAGCAGAGGGCTTGCTTTTGGGATCAAGCACTTGGGGTTGAAAAGGTCGACTTCAAAATCTGTTGGCTAATCAGAGACTGGAAGCCATGTGTTGTAAGGCAGTATCTCAGGGGTGGGAGTAGCTCATTCTGACAATGCACCCATTAGCTCATGATTGCTGAAGGATTTTGAACATATATGAGAGCTGATGGGAGGGGATACGGCAGGGTGATGATCATTAATTACATACTTAAGTGCCTCTTTTGAGCATGTAAAAGATCAGCAGGTCTGGCAGCATCTGTGAAGAAAAAAATCAGACTTAACGTTTCGGGTCCGGTGACCCTTGCTCAGAACTGAACCCGGACCCGAAACGTTAACTCTGATTTTTTCTTCATAAATGCTGCCCGACCTGCTGAGGTTTGCCAGCAACTTCTGTTTTTGTTCCTGATTTACAGCATCTCACAGTTCTTTCAGTTTTTCTTTCAAGTGTGGGTTTGGGAAGACTTCTGAGGTATAATGCTACAGATTCTAGTCCCACAGGCAGTGTACTTTTGAGACAATGACATGACATGATGTTGTGAAATTGAAGGTGTAAAGGTACCTGCCTCACCTTCAGAATATCTCTGTGTGTAATGAGTCAGTGTAATCAGTCAGCCATGTGTGTCATATGCAGTAACATCAGTCAACCCAGAACCCGACCTATGGGTTGTAAGTCTGTGATATTGTAGCCTTGTAAAGATTTGGTATTGTAAATAAACATCAGTTAACTGTCTTGAGAGGACCTCGACTATCTGTGGCATGTGTTAGAGCGCCATATGTAGATAAACAACAAAGCAACATCATGATAGCAGTATGTGAAAATATGTCCTTGCGTCTAACTACTCGCTGAAATGAAGTTGTCCCCTGCTTTTTGTCCTGGCAGAGGGATTGCTGCTACCTTGAAAAATCCCATCTTGGGTTTTGATACTTTTGAGTCATCCAGTTCCAACTTGATTTGACCCATGTCTTAAAGAAAGGATTTGAAATGATTTGTGCTCATCTGTTTGAGAAATTGTGATGCATCCTGTATTTTCCCTGTGAATTAATCCAGCAGGTGGAATAGTTGTGGAATAATGTGAAAACAGACCCAACCATGGGCAGTAACCATTGTTAATACAAACGAGGGTGAAAGAAGAAAACAAGTGGCTTGGCTTTATGAGAACCTTTTCCATTGAGCGATGTCTGTTTGCTTTATGATTTGTTGTATGTGGCAGGCTGGCAAAGATTGAGAATAGAGAAAGGAATTGTCTCTGCTCACACAATTAACAGGCTTTCACTCCCAGGAGCATTTCATTAGAACACTGTATTAGAGAAAGAAAAGCGCAGAATGAAAGAAAGAAGCGTAGGCGTTCGGTGGGATCTAACAGCAAAGGACAGGCTTTGTTTGGCCTGGGTTACATCTTAGATTAGAATCATTTATATTTATGCAAATTCTTCTTTGCAGATTGGTTTCCATTAATTTAATTTGCATCCATTTTGTTAAGGAAAGAAGGAAATGTGAAAGGTGGCCAACAGCTGCTAACCGGCCTCTCTACAAACCGTGCAACCAGAACAATGTTTAGATGAGGGTTTTTCTTCCCTCACTGCTTATGAAGGAGCTGAGTCTTGCTGCTATTTACAGCAGCTGTCCTCCAGTACTTCACTCCGGTTAGACATTCATCATGAGTGTGCTTTTGTGAGGAACATTTGCATATTTTCAGCAGGGAAATTCATTCATTCACAGGATGTGGCCATCACTGGCCAGGCCAGCACATTTATTGCCCATCACTAATTGCCCAGAGGGTGGTTAAGAGTCAATCACATTGCTCTGGGGTCATATGTAGGCCAGACCAGGTAATAACTGCAGTTTCCTTCCCAGAGGACATCAGTGCACCAATGGTCATCATCAGGCTCTTAATCCCAGTTTTTATATTAAATTCATATTCCACCATCTACCATTGCAAGATTTGAACCTAGGTCTCTGAAATATTACCTAGGTCTCTGGATTTATAATCTACTGATAATAGGACAAGGTCATTGCCACCCCTCGTTCTCATTCATGTGGAGTAGGAGCAGTAAGCAGCTTGGGTTCTGAGGCACCCACTGCCTCAATTGGTGCCTTGCCTGAGACTAGTGAACTCAGCTCTGGTTGAACATGGAGCCTGGAATCTTCTGGACTGTATGACATAGTTATAGTTGAGTACGGGCTCAAATTTATTCATTAAGGGCTTTTTTTTTGCCTATTCCTATATTGCCTATCTCTAATTGTCCATAGGGTAGTTCAGAGTCAACCACATTGCTGTTGGTCTGGAGTCACATGTAGGCCAGTCCAGGTAAGGATGGCAGTTTCCTTCCCTAAAGGTCATTAGTGAACCAGGTGGGTTTTTCCAACAATTGACAATGGATTCATGGTCATCATTAGATTCTTAATTCCAGATATTTCATTGAATTCAAATTCCACCACCTGCTGTGGCAGGATTCGAACCTGGGTCCCCAGAATGTTATCTGGGTCTCTGGATTAACAGTTCAGTGATAATACAGCTGGGCCATGCCCTCCCCTTAATTGCACTACATTTTATTTAGAGAAATAAACTGAATTCAAAAAACATGCTGCTTTATGAATTTATAGGCTTTGGTAGCAAGATAGATTCTTTTAAACAATAGGCTAGGCCCTTTTCTCACTCTAAACAAGGTAGATTTCAGAATCTGGGGGCTGAGGTCTGTACTGATTAATATTAATACAAAAACAAAATATTGTTGACTCTGGAAATATTTAACCATCCTGGCAGTATGTGTGGAGAGAGGAACAGAAGTAGTATTTCAGATTGGCTGCTTCTGATCAGAATTGTGTAAAATTAGGAATGTAGTCGGTCTTGAATAAGTGGGATAGAGAGAATGTGGGAAAAGAGCCAGAGGTAACATTTTGAAAGAATGCAGCGCAGAAAAAATTAAAGAATAAAAAGATTCATGAGGCTAATCCAAAGAGAATGGTAATGGAACAAGTAATGAAACAGATGATGAGCCAGAATCTATTCTAGCAAAGTGCTTAGAAAATCTCAATGTAATCGTGCTCAGTCAGCATGGCATTTTGAAAGGGAAAGTCATGTTTAACTGAAAGGTTAGGAGTTCTTTGAAGAAGTAACAAGTGGTGTGGATAATGAAGAGCCTGTAGAAGTGATGTATTTGGATTTCAAAAGGTATCTGATAAGGTGCTGCGTGAATGGTTACCATGCAAAATAAGATCTCGTGTAGAGAGTCACATCTTAGCATGGATGATTTTCAGGTTGTTAAGCTGGAAGTAGTGGAGTGCAACAGAGATCAGTGCTGGGGCCTAAACTAGTTGTAATCAATGCCAACGACTTGACTGAAGGGAAAAATGTATTGTGACTAAATATTCTAATGTCCCAGAGATTGGTAAGAGGGTAAATTCTGGGGAAGACACTGGACAGGGAAGGAGATATCGATGGGAGTAGTAATGGGCAGAAATTAAGCAGATGCAGTAAAATGTAAAAAAGTGTGAACTTGTAGAACAGAAAAAAATATAGGATTTGTAGTTCGAAGAACTGTATGCTGCAGAGGAATCTGGGTGTCCTAGTACATGCGTCTTAAACTATGCAAGCACAGCAAGTAGTTATAAAGGCATTGGACTATTGGTTATTGCAAAGAAAATGCAATACGGAAGTAGTAATGTTTTGTTACAGATGGATCGGATTTTGTTAAGATCAGATGTGGTGTCTGTTTTTGTCTCCTTACTCAAAAAAGGATATAATTGCATTAGAAGCAATATAAGAAGGTTCTGAGATAAAGGGATATAATATATTACATTACCATTTGGGAATTTGGACTTTTAAAATAGGGCCAGATGATTTTGATTTCAGTTCTGTGAAGAAAACTGTTTTTGTTTAAGAATACAGAAAGTAACGTGGGACCAAGGGAATTGAATATATCATTTCTAAGAAAGCATGTGATTTTGTAAGTGTCTAGATTTCTGATGAAGGGTCTAGGCCCGAAACGTCAAACTTTCCTGCTCCTATGATGCTGCTTGGCCTGCTGTGTTCATCCAGCCCCACACCTTGTTATCTCGGAATCTCCAGCATCTGCAGTTCCTATTATCTCTAGCCAAAAACCTGTTCAGTTTAGACAAAAAGAACAATGATTGGGGAACACTGAGAGTTTAGTTTGAGTTCAGTTCAGGAGATTAGATTTTGGTTTCATGCAGAAGAATGAGGTTTTTAGGTTGAGAAGAGCAGTTTTCATCCTAGCAGCAGGATGGTTTCTTAAATTTGTAGAATCTCTAGTTGTGAGCATTGTAAAAATCTCTTGGCTGTCAAAACTGAAAAGGAATCCAGGCCTCAGAACTGAAAGGATGTTCAGGCCATCAGAAAGGGGGCTTAAAACTGTTTTAGCAGTGCAGGAGGAAAACTACAAAGAAACAGTTAAGTAAGAAATTAAAGAGTTAAGATAGGAGTGATATTTCTCTGGGATTGCGTATCTGAAAAGGATATTGCTGGAAAACAATGTAAGATCTACATTTTTGCTGTTTATTTTAATATATTTTAAAATTAACTTTTTTTTTCCTTATGTGTAATAAACTTGAGTGCTTATGTTAAAAGAACATTGGCAGCTTTGTGTGAATATTCAGCGACTTTCCACTACTGCAGCCAACTGTATGAATTAAACTCGTGATCTATCAAGTTTGGTTTCATCCTTAACAAAGTAGACGGTCTTTGATGCACAGGAGTTCATTAAATTTTGGGAAGCATCTGTGCACCTTTAACAAAATGACTACATGGAGAAACTGAACATAAAACACGAATGTTGTTGATAAATATAATCTAAGGGATGGGTTTTAAAATGGCTTTGTATTATTTTTTACATTAGTTCATGTGATGTGGATGTCTCTGGTCAGGCCAGTATTTATTGCTCATCCCTAGTCGCCCAGATGGCATTTCAGAGTTAGCCATATTGCTGTGGTTCTGGAGTCACATGTAGGCCAGACCAGGTAAGGGTGGCAGATTTCTCCCATAAAGGACATTAGTGAACCAGATGGGTTTTCCTGACAATCGGCAACAGTTTCAATGGTCATCATTAGACTCTTAATTCCAGATTTTTAAAATTGAATTCAGATGCACCTTCTGCCATGGCGGGATTTGAACCTGGGTACCCAGAACATTACCTAGGTCTCTAGATTAATAGTCTAGCAATCACCATCACCTCCCATAATGTTACCAATGTTATTTGGTAGGAGTAGAAGACATAGCGGAGGATTATTTGAAATCTTTGACTAAGGCTAAAATGAGAGATTCGGTATTAAAACTAGAAATAAAAGCTGAATCTTGAAAGGAAGAGATGTTTAAATTGACTACTCCACATTTAGAATTAAAGCGAGGAAATCCTGAAATTGAGCTGCCATCACAAGGAATAGTTCAGATTCATTCAGAAATGAAAGAAAAAAAATCTTGAGTTGGAAGAAGAAGAGAAAGAGACAAGAAAAGAGAAGAAAACGAAAAGAAAGAGGAATAAAGTGGGAGAATAAAGGAAAGGAGAACTTACAAATAAAAAAACTTGAAATGAAGAATGAGGAGAGGGAGAAAGAAAGAAAAATGGGAAGAAAGAGTAAAGCAAAAGAAATAATAATAGAAAGAGGAATGGGATTTAAAAAGTTTGATCTCCAAAGAGAGAGGGTGAACTCAGACAAGATGAAGGGGCAACGTTTTCATGCAGAGGGTGGTCCGTATATGGAGTGAGCTGCCAGAGGAAGTGGTGGAGGCTGGTACAATGACAACATTTAAAAGACATCTGGATGGGTATATGAATAGGAAAGGTTTAGAGGGATATGGGCCAAATGCTGGCAATGGGACTAGATTTATCTAGGATATCTAATTGGCATGGAGGAGTTAGACGAAACGGTCTGTTTCCATGCTATACAGCTCTATGACTCTGTGACTTGATGAGAGAAATGTTTAGAGTGAAGGAAAAGGTAAGTAGTGGCTCAGAATTCTGATTCTAATTAGTGGCTTGATTGGGCTAGAAATGTCTATTTTCTGCCGAAATTTACTAAGGTAAGGTATTTCACTTCATTTGAAAAGGCAGAGTGTTTGACAAGTACGTCAAAATCAATGTGTATGCTACTTTGTCAGAAGAATAATCTTTGGACTATGAAACTGCTGAAACAGTAATGCTAACTACTATAAGCACTGAACAGATGAACTTCTCCCTGAAGTTTATCAGTTAAAATGCAAAACTTTAAGAAAGAAACTTAATCTGTTATCTGTAGAATTTGTTTGAGAAATGTCATGGGATCAGCAGTTTTGATCACTGAACTAAGGAAAGAAATTGACAATGTGAAGGAAATCATGATTATGGATGAATTTTAAAAGAGTCTTTCAGGAAACTTTAAAACTTATTTAGATGAGTATTAGGTATCAAAGATTCTAGAAAGTTGTATTTATGGCAGATAGCTATGATAACTCACATAGACAGTTACGGACAAGGAAATGGTCATCTGAGAATCCACTAGGAAATTGGAAGAACAGGAACTCAGGGATAGAAAAGGTATTAGTTTTATTAGACACCAACAACTTTGGGCCACTACGTAAGTGTACTCATTTGGGAATGCTCGATTCCAAGCACTGACATCATCGCGTAGACTTTATGCAAAATGTCATGCGTAAATTCATTGCTATTCACATGCAAGGAAGGGTGCATGGTTTCGAACCTGGCTTCAGTAGCATGGAGATGATGAGTGGGAGCCCCCTGGGTTGAAAATGGGAGAGGGTCCATAAGCAGGGGAGGGGAAAGGAGGGGGAGAGGGAGAGCCCAGGAGCCAGGAGGCTCTCTTCCCCCCTCTGTCTCCCTTCTGCACTCCCCCAGGCTCTCTCCTCCACCTTCTCCTCCAATTCTCTCCAGGATCCCAGCTACTCCCCTAAAATCTGTGCAAGTGCAGTTTAAATCAGTGCATCCCACGCATGTATTAGTGTCAACAAATGCAGCCTTAGCTTTAGGGAGTGAACAGAAGGATATCTATATAGTACAGGAAAAAGGCTAAAACTTAAAAGTAATGTAAAATCAGCAACATGCTTCTGAAAAAAAAGTGTTTCCATCATAATAAGACTGTATATTCGAATGCCAATTGCAGGAAGATGAAAGGGACAACAATTGCAGAAGTAGGAATACCTAATTATCCTCAATAAAGTGTCGATCAAGAAAGGAAACGGGCTTTAAAACTGTAACTGTAATACGAGTGGAGTACGTTCCTTTACCATCTATTAGGCAGGGAGAGACAATTCAGGACAATCAAGAAAATATTTCCCAATTATTGATAGAAAGAATCAGACTACTGCAGTGTTCTGAATGTTTCAAAGTGAGAAGTAATTCCTCATTCTTGTGATCAAAGAGTCAAACGAACAAAAATATTAACAGACATTGGGGCAAGCATTTAGATGTTTCGGCGAGATAGACAGAGATGTAGAAGAGGTGGTGGAGTTGCATTACTGCTTCAGGAGAATATCACGGCTGTACTGAGGGACTCCACCTTGGAGGGCTCAACCAGCAAGGCCACAGGCTCAGGAATAGGAAGAGTGAAATCATTTTGATGGGATTATATTACAGGCCACCCAACAGCCAGCAGATGTTAGGGGAACAAATACGTAAATAGATTATGAAAAAAGTATGAAAACGACAGTGTTGTTTAACTCTCCTATACTGACTGGAAATTGCTTAGTGCCAAGGGCTTGGATGGTAGGGGTATTTGTTAGGTGCATCCAGGAGGTTTTATTGAAGCAATATGTAAATTATCCAACTAGGGAAGGGGCCATACTAGACCTGATATGGTGAGATGGAAAAATGGATACAGAACTGACTTGGTCATAGAAGACAGAGAGCAGTGGTGGAAGGGTGCTTTTCTGCCTGAAGATCTGTGGTCAGTGGTGTTCTGAGAGATCAGTGCTGGGACCCCTGTTGTTGGTAACATATATATAGGATATATTTGGAGAAGAATGTAGGATGCCTGATTAATAACTTTGCGGATGACACAAAAACTGGGGGAGCTCCTGATAGTGAGGAGGATTGCCAAAGGATACAGCAGGATGTAGGTAGGAGACTTGGGCAGAGAAATGTCTGGAATTTAATCCAGATAAATGTGAGGTAATGGATTTTGGAAGACATAATACAGGAGGGAAGAATACAGTAAATGGCAGAGTTCCCTGAAGGTGACAACACAAGTGAATAAGGTGATCAAGAAAACATATGATATGTTTGTCTTCATGAGTCAGCTATATCAAGGGGATAAAAATTGGCGAGTCATGTTGTCGCTGTATAGAATGTTAGTTAGGCCACATTTGGAATATTGAGTACTGTCTGATCTGCACACTAGTAGAAGGATGTGGAGGCTTTGGAGAGGGTACAGAAAAGGTTTACCAGACTATTGCCTGTTTTGGAGGTTCATAATTTTGAGGAGCGATTGGACAATTTAGTTTGGCATCAGAGGCTGACGGGCGACCTGATAGAATTTTCCAAAATTATGAGAGGTGTGGATAGATAGGATAGTTGGAGTCTTCTTCCCACGGTAGAAATATCATACACCAGGGGACATAAGTTTAAGGTAAAAGGGGGAGCTTTAGAGGAGATGTGAGAGGCACGTTTTCGTGTACACAGAGAGTGAAGTGCCTGGAATGGGCTGCCAGAGGAGGTGGAAGAAGCAGTTACAATAGGAACATTTAAAAGCCACCTTGTCAGATATATGAATAGGCAGGGATTACAGGGAAATGGTGTTGATCCCATGTGACTTCACCTCCTATATCAGCCTGCCATGAGGAACCATGTCAAAGGCCTTGCTACTGTCTATGCAGACAACACACACCCCTCACTGTGTAAAGGCAAATTTTTTTTTTAGTTTAGAAAGGCGTCAAGTGTTGGCACAGTCTTTGTGGTCTGAAGGGCCTGTTGCTGTGCTGTACCATTCTTTGTTCTTTATTCTAAATCAATTGCTAAGGCTGGCTGATAACACAATTTGTCCTCCAGAAGTGTTAATGGGGAAGGTATTAGTTAGAGATATATGTGGAGATTACGAGCCAGTCACATTAATTAGAGTTGGATTAAAGAGTATCTTCGTAAATGAACAGGTTGTAGATAGAGTAGGGCATGCAATGCTCATGGAAGGAATTGATTTTATGTTGGGGAATGGTGTGGCTGGTGCAAAAATATTGGTCTCACCAGTGGTGATGGAAAAAATAAAAACAAAATAAACCGAGATACCACAGGAGAAACATTCTGAATTGGTTCCTGATTGTGTTGTGACTAGATCTTAGGCTCTTAGAATTAGACAGGAAGAGGATGGAGTCTATAAAAGAGGGGAATGACTTGGAAATTAAGTTATATGACATTACATTTCAAAGTTTAAATTAAAACAATGAATAGAGAACAAGATTGACACTTTAGCCCACCTTCTTTAATAGGAATGGAATGGGCTGATCCTGATTTGAGAGATACATCAAACAGACCACTCAGAAATTAAATCAGAACCAGTACCTGTGTGTTATTATTTAAAAGCCAGAGAGTTGGTGAGGAAATGGAAACCACATCAAATACTGGCTAATAAGGAATAAGCAATAGTCCATCAGATGGTAATTCCATCTGACAATTCTACCCAAATAGTTCATGAATGTTGGTCTCCCCAGGGTGGAGGAGATCACATCGCAAGCAGGGAGTACGGTACACTAAATTGGGGGAAGTGTGACAAAATCACTATTTCACCTGCTAGCATTAATGTGGAAGTCTGCGTTGTCCATCACATCTGTTTTGACAATGAACTAAGGGAGGAAATATGGCTGTGTAAGCAATGTTTTGCAAATGCAGCAAACTTTTTATTGACCGGCATTTATGGGCCAACAAAGGTGGTGGTTGATCAAATACTCTGGATAACCAAGAGGCCCACATTATCAATGTAAAAACACACATAAATAATAGACACGTAATGTAGGGAGTGTGCATATCACTGTTTTGGAGTAGATCTGTAGCTCGGGTTGTGTGTATTGTGGTTGGTTGGCTCGCTGAGCTGGTTTGTTGTTTTGCAGATGTTTCGTTACCGTGCTGGGTAACATTGTCAGTGCAGCCTCCGATGAAACGTCGGTGTGTTTTCCCGCCTGGTTTTTAAACTTTGGGGTCTGTTGTGATGGATTGCCTCACTTCCGGTTTTCCTTCATAGTGGAGTGTATATGGGGTCGAGTTCAATGTGTTTATTAATAGCCTGCTTCGTGGAGTGCCATGCTTCCAGGAATTCTCGTGCCTGTCTCTGCCTAGCTTGTCCCAGGATTTTGGTGTGGAGCTGGATGAACACAGCAGGCCAAGCAGCATCATAGGAGCAGGAAAACTTGACGTTTCGGGCCTAGACCCAGGGTCAAGCTTTCCTGCTCCTATGATGCTGCTTGGCCTGCTGTGTGCATCCAGCTCCACACTTTATCTTGGATTCTCCAGCATCTGCAGTTCCTATTAACCCAGGATTTTGGTGTTGTCCCAGTCGCAGTGGTGGTTCTCCTTGTCCATGTGGATTGAGATGAGTGAGTATTGGTCGTGTCTTTTTGTAGCCAGTTGTTGTTCAGGTACTCTTGTTGTTAGTTTCCTTCCTGTTTGTCTGCTGTAGTGTTTCTGGCAGTCTCTGCAGGGGACTTCGTAGATGACATTGGTCGTGTCCATGGCAGGAAGTGCGTCTTTAGTTCGGGTGAGCAGTTGTCGTGGGGTTGACATAGGCCTTTATGCCTTTCTGATGCCCAGCGGTCGTAGGAGTCTTCTGGTGAGTTCTGACGTGTTCCTGATGTAGGGTAGTGTGATGAGTGTGTCAGGGCATGTAGAATCTTTCTGATGCTGTTCTTGTAGGCATCTTCTGACCCAGTTCTTTGGTTAGCCATTATCCTTGAAGACTTGGAAGAGGTTTTCCTCCTCCTCTTGGCGTAGTTCCATGTTGCTGCAGTGTGTTGTTGCCCTTTTAAATAGTGTTCGCACACAGCTTCGTTTGTGTGCGCTGGGATGGTTACTACTGAAGTTCAGTACTTGGTCTGTGTGTGTGGCTTTTCGGTGTACTTTCGTTTGCAGTTCCCCATTTATCTTGCGCTCTACCATGACGTCCAGGAATGGGAACTGTTTGTTCTTCTCCTCCTCTCTGGTGAATCTTATTCTGGTGAGGGTGTTGTTTATAAGTTTGTGTGTCTCTTCTAATTTGGTCCGTTTAGTGATGACAAAGGTGTTGTCTATGTAGCGCATCCATAGTTTAGGTTGGATTTGCAGAAGGGCGGTCATTTCCAGTCTTTGCATCACTGCTTCTGCTATGAGTCTGGAGATAGGTGATCCCATGGGTGTCCCGTTGATTTGCTCGTATGTTTGGCCGTTGAAGGTGAAGTGGGTGGTCAGGCATAGGTCCAATAGTTTGAGCATGTTGTCCTTGGAGATGGTTTCACTGGGATCGTGTTCCTGTTCAAGTCGTGTTGTCATTGTTTCCCCTGCTAGTGGTATGTCTATTGATGTGAATAGGGAAGTGACAACAAACAATATCATGGTCTCTTCATCCTTTATCTTTATGCCTTTGATGGAGTTGAGGAATTCTTGGGCTGAGTGGATAGAGTGGGGTGACTTTAAAAGGGCAACAACACACCGCAGCAACATGGAACTACACCATCTACTTCCTACATGGATGCCTCAGGAACCAGGTATTACCACACAGTGTGAAGGACAAACCACCCATCAACAACCCACAAGCCCGCAAAACAGCAGAACAAAATGTTACCCAGCATAGTAACGAAGCATCTGCAAAACAACAAACCAGCTCGCTGAGCCAACCAACCTCACTGTTATACTTTACTTAAAGCATAAATTACTTAAATAATAATGCAACTTTGTCTTAAATAAAACTTATCAGCAGAGCGCCTTCTCACACCCTCAAATGACTATTCAGACATCATGGTTTTTGACGAGAAGTTGACTCGAAATTGAATCAATTGTTGATATTTCTTATGGCCATTCGATTGAGCAAGTATGTTTACATTGAATTAAATACATGAGAAAACGATACTAATTGGACAGAACAATACAACCGACTTCATGGTGTTTGAGGTATATAATTTTTTGCTGCCTTATTGAGAGTGCCAGTTTATCAGGTGCTGGTTAAAACAAAGTTTGCTGTACTTGATCAAACATAGAAAAGGAAATAGAAAGCATTTCAGATGAACCAAATTCAAGAGAAAAATGAAATTCCCAGTGGAAAGACTGGCAGAAATTATTCATGTTGGCAATTTCAGATGGAAAAATTGCAGCAAACTAAATACTAATGCAAACTCCTACAAATGTTGGAAATCTGAAAAATCAGCAAAAATTGCTGGAAATACTCAGCAAGTCTGTCAGTACATGCAGAGACAGAAACTTTCACATCTGCTTTGATGATGCAGTTTTCCATACACAAGCTCCCGATTTTCTTTTTCCTTAATTAAGGATTCCACTCAGCGTGCACCACAATGAGCAGATCACTTGACCATGTCCATCCTATTAGCCTCTCTTCCAGAATTACAATCTTTGTTCTCATTTTCCAAACCTTTAGACTGTAACAAATGGATCATCCTTGTCATCTCCTTGTCACAGCGCCAGGGACCCAGGTTGAATTCCAACCTCGGGCGACTGTCTGTGTGGTGTTTACACATTCTCCTGGTGTCTGCATGGGTTTCCTGCGGGTGCTCCGGTTTCTTCCCACAGTCCAAAGATGTGAGGGTTAGGTGGATTGGCCATGCTAAATTGCCCATAGTGTTCAGGGATATGTAGGTAGACGGATTAGCCATGGGAGCTGCAGGGATAGGGTAGTAAGGAAAGTCTGGGTGGGATGCTCTTCAGAGAGTTGGTGTGGACCTGTTGGGCTGAATGGCCTGTTTCTACACTGTAGGGATACTATGGGACCATTTCCTCCATTTGCTTCTGCTGCTCAGTCATCCCATTGGACACAGCACAAAATGGCGAGTTCCCTGTTAAAGGAGGAAATCAATTAAGTGAGGAATTTTGAAGAAATTGGAGATCTCAGTAACAAAAGTTCAGTGTTGAGCATTGCAAAGATCCATTGATTAAATGTGAATTCTGCGTTAAATATTGAACCCTTTATGAAGTACTACAAGTACAGAGATAGTTGCTGACCACAGTGTCCAAAAGTGAGCTGAATAATAGAAATGCAGTTTGAATGATAGTCGATGATAATGTTGAGTCCTGTATTGTACGTGATGTTCTATATTAAACAGCATATTCTGTTTTAAAAGGTGCGTTCTGTACCAAAAAGGCAGATAATGGGTTGCTGAACTGTATATTAAAAATATGTATTCCAACGTAGGCAAAATGCTCAGGATTAAAAAGTGAACTCTATAATAAACAATGAACTCTGTTTTAAACAGTAATTTCAATTCTAAATTGTAAGCTCGGTACTACAGTACAAGTATACAGACTCAGCTGTTGAGTTCAATATTAAATAATAATTTGTGTTAAATGAGGAGCTTAGTATTTAACAGTGAGCTCACTATTAAACAAGGAGCTCAGTACTGAATGTGGAGCTCAGTAATGTCATGACCACAACAAGCTTGTCCTCAGCGTAGTCTGTGAACTAAGAATTGGTATAAACTTATTTGTGGTCTTCTTTTAGCTTGCAAGTGTTCAATTTAAAAACCACCAAGCACAGCTTTATACTTTAAACAGGAAAGAAGGTTAGTGTATTACCCAACTGTTCTGAAAGTTAATTAAGTAAAATGTGATAAAGTTGTTAGCTAAAATCCAGATATTAAGATTTAAAGCAAGAAATGACAAACGTTATGTACAAAAATCAGAATGAGATCAGTCTCTATTATTATTGCAGATCTGGTTTGCTTGAAGTTTCTCTTTCCAGAATGAAGGGGTTTGACACCTTAAGCTGGAATATTGCATCTGTGGTGGCTTCAGTAGTTGAGAAGCTGCCACGGATGGACTGAGCAGAACAAGATAAAACATTGCAGATTTTTGGTCTTGGTAGCCTAATTCAGTGTGGCAGTCTGAGATATCCTGCCCTCCTACGGCCCTGTTGAGAAGCAGCAACAATTTCAAGTTGTTTTTCTCATGGTCTCAACACAGAATGGTTGCCCACGACCAGATTTTTAGACAGATCAAAACTTAAAATGGCTGCTATTCCTAATTAGGTACAGGATTAGTCTACGAGTAGGTCACTGGACCATCCATTGTCTTTCAATTGAGATAATTAACTTTTTAACTGTCTCGTCTGTTAACATGGATGGCTCACAATCTGTCAGGTTTTAGGTGAGATACAAAGGGCTATTCTCACCTCTGGGCAAACCACTGTCTGGGAGTTTCTATTTGTTTTTGGAAATCTTCATTGAATTTCAAAATATCCCTTGTGATTTCTTCTTGAGACAGGTACAATCTGGCCCTGCTGTCAGCTGAAGCTACAAGGTAGTTATGTGGCTTTCAGATGCCATTTTGTAAGATTCCTTTGTTTATTTTAAAGACAGGTTAGTTTTTTTTAACAAAGTATAGGATGATATAATGATATACATGTGACATACTGAATTCTATTAAATGGTGAACTCAGTACTCGACAATGCAGTTATACAGTTCCTACTGCTAAGCTCAGAATTAAAGTTAATATATATTAAATAATTAACTCTGTGTTAAGAACAGGAAGATTGTTATATGGCAGGAAGATTGTTATAGGCTGGTAAAGAAGGCATATGGCATGTTTGCTTTTATTGGTCGGGGAATTGAGTATAACAATCAGGATATCATGTTGCAGCTTTATAAGACTTTGATTAGGCCACACTTAGAGTATTGTGTTAGTTCTGGTTGCCACATTACGGGAAGGACGCGAAGGCTTTGGAGAGGATGCAGAAGAGTTTTACAAGGATGCTGCCTGGATTAGAGGGTATGAGCTACAAGGAAAGACTAGAAAAACTCAGGTTGTTTGCTCTGGAGTGGTGCAGACTGAGGGGAGACTTGCTAGAGGTCTATAAAATTGTGAGATGTGTAGATGGGGTTGACGGTCAGAATCTTTTACCAGAATGTCTAAACCAAGGGGGCGTGCATTTAAGGTGAGAGGGGGAGAGTTCAAAGGAGACGTGAGGGGCAAGTTTTTTACATGGAGAGTGGTAGGAGTCCGGAACACACTGCCAGGGCTGGTGGTGGAGGCAGATATGATAGGGGCAATTAAGAATCATTTGGATAAGTACATGAACATGCAAGGAATGGAGGGGTATGGACCAAGGGCAGGCAGAAGGGATTAGTTTAATTTGGTGTCATGTTCGGCACAGCATCATGGGCTGAAGGGCCCGTTCCTGTGCTGTACTGTTCTATGTTCTACATGCTGTGGAGGGGAAGTTCAGGGAGTCTTTGCTGTTCTTCAAGCTCTTAATCTTCCTGCATTACTTGTTAAAACTAAAACTTAGAAATCACGGCTTTGTCACAATGAATGTTTATACAATTCATGTGTGTGGGATCAGCAAACACACCAACTTACATTCATGAAATATCTTTAATGTAATAAAATGTACCGAGGCATTTTACAGGAGTGTAAACAGAGAAAATTAACACTGAGCTACATGTGGTAACAATGGGACAGAATTAGTTTTTAAGGAACTTCTTAAAAGAGACAGAGAGGAAGAGATATGGAGAGATTTATGAAAGGAATTCCAGAGCTTAGTGTTCACGGAGTTCAAGGCCTAGCTAGTATAGAGGGCCAGGTCAATACTCTGCAGATATTGGTTCAAACCTATAATGGTGACTGGTTGATTTTAATATCAGCAAAGGTTTTACAAATCGGGAATAAATGTAAAGCTAGTCTCAGGAATGGTGATGAAACTGTCATCAAGTTTTGTATAAACCATCTGGCTCACTAATGGCCTTTAGTAAAAGAGATTTGCTGTCCTTTCCTCGTCTGGCCTACATGCAACTCCAGGCCCACAGTGATGTGGGTGACTCTTTACTGCCCTCTGGAATGTTCTAGCAAGGTGTGCTGTTCAAGAGGTAATTAGGGATAGACAACAAAGTCCGGAAGGTTGCTAATCTGGCTAAACATTGGATGGGGGACTTGAAGCCTTGCCACCACCACAGCAAATAACCAGTGGTGTAAACCTCGGAGGTATGGCTTCCTGGACAGTTAAGAGTAACTTCCCACCCTCGTTTACATTTCGCTCATGTTAGAAAGTCTTACTGCTGTAAGGAGAGACTGTCGGGTAAACACTGGTGACCTCCTGGCAGGTTACTGGGGGTATGGCCGTCATTAACGTCTGCCCCATGTCTTACTAAAAAGTGGCTCTGTGACTGAGGTATGATTACTAGAATATGACCTCCACCACCAAATGTTGAGGTTCTGAGGAAGGATCACTCGACCTGAAACATGAATTCCAATTTTTTTCTTCACAGTTGCTGCCAGGACTGTTGAGCTTTTCCGGCAACTTCTGCCTTTGTTCCTGATTTACAGCAGCCGCAGTTCTTTCGGTTTTTATTTTGTCAAGGCCTGGTCCCACCTTCTACAACGACACTTACTTGCCCTTTGAGGGTGCCTTGTCCTGGGACCTCAGCAATGGTCATTGATGGCACTGCCAATGTTGATGAGTTTCTGGCCCTCTGATTGGCCTGCCAGCTGGAGAAGGTTGACGGCTTTTCTCAATTGCATAGTAGTCTCCTTGGTGGCCTGTTAAGTGGCTGCATGTGGCAAAATGCCACTTCAGGGTCCAGGGTCATTTCTGCCTTTCATGACTGTGAATGGCAGCGGTTCCACCAGTGAACTCACCTTCCTTGGGGCAGCTGAGATGGGCAATAAACACTGGCATACGGGAAAACAGCACAACTATAATTGGTCGGTAAGCCACCAATTTGTATGAAACGTGGTCCTTGCAAGCAAATGTTGGTGCTGTGTGTGATCACATAGTTTGCTGTGCCCCAGAACAGCCAGCTGATAGAATGTCTATGATCCTGCAGAAGCTCATTCACCAATGTCACACACAACATTTTGAAAGCCGATTGAACGGGGGGTATTCAGGCTCTTCTGTCGATAAATTTTTTGCATGAATTTCGCACGAAACATGGATGTTTTTATTCTGCTAACCGTTCGCGTTGGTGATGACATGAGATACAGCTGGAAAAAGGAAAATTGCCCTAAAAGATGTGGGCAGTTTCCTCACTGCCTCATGGGGATAAATACCTTTCTTGGTGCATCACTGAGCCATAGTCTTATGCCCAATATTCAGCCTTCGCTATACAGTCTGATCTAAACTGGAGCAATGGTTAATGCACCACAGCCAGGCTAATGAGAGAGAGAAAAAAAAATCACTCAAAGTTTCTATTGATTAATTTCCATGTGACTCGACTGGTGGGACTGCATTTGTAGATATCAGCTGAGAGCTAGATCAGAGTGATGCTTCTGCAGTTAAATAGCCTACTGAGAATCCCACTTGGGTGCAGTGCTGGGGCGTACTTTTGGAACCATACTCCGACAGTATCTAACATTTGTGAACAGGAGAGAACAATATCTTGACTGAAATATTGTGGAAATAATATTGAGATTAGTTGATTGTGTAAGACGGCCATGATTGATTCAACCATCCATTGCGTACCTTTCCTGATTTTAATCCATATTTTGAGTTCATTACATAAGAGCTGACTTAACCACTGCTACCATTTTACATCAATCATCAATAACCTCCTTTCTCTTTAAAGGGTTCTTGTTGGGAATCGTTGCTCTCTATTCGGAAAGGGGGACTTAAGGGGCTTGGAAGGAATTACAAATTCCGAGGAGAATGTAGTTTATTTGTTGGTTTTAACTAACTGAGCACTTAGTGCTTGCCTTTGAATCCTGTGTATTATTTTGCAAGTGTCACTTAATCAGGCATTTTCCCACATGGTAAATATTAAGATTCAAAAGGGAAAGCTACATGTAGTTAGAAAAGCAATAATGGAAAATATGATTTATTATTCACATAATCTTCACATCATTTGTGCTTCTCATCCATAGTTAATCCTATTACAAGGCAGTATTAATATGACTGCATACAGGAGGGGAGCTCTCTCAGTCAGGTAGCTGCTGCTCTCGTACTGTGAAAAAAGAATTAATCACAGCTGACATTCTCATTGACTGTACACTCATTGATATCACATGGTCCTGCTATAGAAGGTGATTGGCGTCAGTGTGCTGAAGGTTGCTGTTTTGATAGGATATGGGTCAGAGTGTGACAGGATGAATTCCAGCTGCTTCAGCTCAAGCTCATACAGGATCAAGTCATCCTTTTGGTAAGCACAATATCTGCACAATGTTCCAGAGGTGCATGGATAAACCATAATGCATATATGGAGTAGGGCCTCCATTTATTTTTGCTTCTCCTATTATTTACCTCTTCTGTGCTGTTTTCTCCATTTTTTTCATATCTGTCCCTATCTCTTTTTTTTTTGACTTTTCCTCATCTTATTATCTCTATTTATCATTGTATCTCTCTGTTTTTATCTCATCCACTATTTCCCCATTTTACTTTCTGTTCCTGTCGTTCTGGTTTTCCAGTGTCTCTCTCCTTTTCCTACCCACTTTCTCTCAAATCCCTAATTCTATTTCCTGAACCACATACACATCACTCTCTACCTCTCTCTGTCTCTGTATAATATCAGTGCTTTATAGACAGGCACGCATTTTTGGAAAAGGTTTCTACTACTACACATCTAGTACTGTGGAAAATGTATAATTTCAAAAGGGTTTCAACTGAAAGTTTGCAAAGTGGAGTGCTTTGCAGTCATGTCACAGCAGATTTAGATAACGTCAGACGCTGTAGCTCATGTCTTGACTCCTGTACATGTATGAATACACATAAGGTAAAAGGACTTCATGCATGTCTTTTTGTATTATACATATTTAGCACAGTTATAGCTTATAGAATCCCTACAGTGTAGAAGCAGGCTATTTGGCCCACTGAGTCCACGCCAACCCTCTGATGAGCATTCCACCCAGCCCCAAACCTATCCCTGTAACCCTTCCGTGGCTAATCTTAATATCGCCATGAGAAATCTAGTTCGGCCAATCCACTTAATCTGCACATCTTTGGACTGTGGAAAGAAAGCCACGCAGACATAGGGAGAATGTTTGAACTCCGCACAGACAGTTTCCCAAATGTGGAATTGAACCCCAGTCCCTGGTGCTGTGAGGCAACAGCGCTAACCACTGTGCCATGGTGCAATATGTACCTTATTTAACAGTGCAATATGCATAAAGTAGCAAAAAGTTTACAAGGAATAAATTACTTAGGTTTTATTGAATTAGGTGGATTTCAGTGTTAATTCCAATATATGAATAAGATATATCAGGTCAAACAAAAGAATTCATTCTTACCTGGTGCTGTACATTTGGAGTGTGGCTCTATGTCTGTTCTATGTATCCATTGTACATATGGATAAAGGGCAGCTTGTTTATTGGTTTGATAATATAAATTGTAGAGGAGGCTTCTTCGATATGAGCTCATTCATTAGGTTTGAGGAAGGAACATTTTAAAAGTTTTTTAAATGATCAGAGACCGGGAGATATAGAGGAGTTAAAGAATTTGCATGTCCATTTTCACAAATCACAGAAGATTTAAAAGCCAGTTGATTGGTTAAAAAATTAAACAAATGGCTAATGAATTGTTAACTTTGCATTAAAGGAGGCGGAACTCAAGAGCAAGGAAATGAGGCTTCAGTTATGTTGCACTTTTGTCAGAATGCAACTGGAGCACTCTCAAGTTTTTAGTTCAAATCTCAGGAAAGATAGTCCTGTACAGGAAACATTAAGATTAACCAGAATGATACCAAAACTTAAATTGTGATGTTTGATGCCATAATTTTTGATTCATTCTCCCTTCAAGGCTAGTTTCATCAGATTCTTTCAAATGATAAATTAGTTTAATCGACTAAATATAAAGGTGATCACATTAACCCCCCAAAAAGAGGATAACTTGGGTCAGTTAGGAAGTTAAAAAGTCCAAAACATGATTCCAAACAGCCTGAAGTCTATCCACTTCATAGTTTAAAGACAAGCAACAATATAATGATAAGATCACTTTAAATTAAAAATTACAGAAGGCTCAGGCATATGTTCTAGGGTCTTAGGTTCAATTCCCACCACTGCACTGTGGAATTTAAATTTAATGAATAAATCCATGCAACAGTTGTGGTTAAAACCCATCAGGTTCACTAGTATCCCAATATTTAGAAAATAAAATCTGTTATTCTTGTCTGGTCTGGTTTACATGTGACACTAGACCGATGTGGGAAAAGCCCAGCATGGAGCATTTGCAGGCCCATGGCTAAAGAAGGAATGTAATGCTGAACTTTTAATTTATTTCTTTATTTTTCTACTTTGTACCTTAGATGGCACCAGGAATGGGACATTGTACACTTTTCAATGTACTCCTACACCCCTGCGCTTGAGTATGTGTGACAATAAAACCTAATTCTAACTCTAATTCCAATGATAATGTGCTTGTTGCTTACATGCCCTCTGAAATATTCTAACAAGCGACTCAGTGGTATCAAATTAAATTTCAGATTTCCAGCTTCTGTTGTATTTTGCTTTTCCATACCACATACCACCAACTCACAACTTTTTAATCTCCGTATTAACATACGAAAATACTTTGACACATTTTTAGGATCTGCTGTGACATGAAACTAGATGTTTTATTTTCAAGCTAACATGGCAAGTTTTATTTAAGCTGCAGGTTTCATTTTGTTATGGCTTTATTTTTAATTCTCATGTGGGACGTGGGTGTTGCTAGCTGGGCCTACATTTATTGCCCATTCCTAGTTGTCCTCAAGAAAATGGTGGTGAGCTGCCTTTCAAACCGCTGCAGTCCATGTGCTGAAGATAGACTGCCCAATGCTAATAGGGAGATAACTCCAGGATTTTGAACTACATGCCATGAAGGAATGGCAAATATATTTTCAAGTTGGATTGGTGAGTGGCTTGGATGGGAACTTGCAGGGTCTGGTGTTCCCATGTATCTGCTGCCCTCTGTGTCTCGACCACTGAGCCAGGAGGCCCAGGCCCACCTGCTGCAGAAGGATGTGATAATATCTCTGAACAGTTTGACCAGCTAATGTTTAACATTCTATTTGATCCTAGGGGTTACTGTGGTATAGTGATAACATTCCTACCCCTGGGAGACCTGGGTTCAAGTCCTACCTGCTCCAGGGATATGTCGAAACATTCCATAAACAGGTCAATTTTAAAGAAATGTCTTCTGTTTGACACTTTAACAGCATTTGCATTTCTGACCTTGACAGATAATTGTCATTAAAGTTTGCTGGTACTGGTGTTGTACATGTGGAAGACATTTCTTGTGATTGACTGGAAGACTTGAGAGGACATTTTGCTTTCAGTCCTGGCTATTGTAGCAGCACCTCTTAGTCTGCAGTACATCTTACAAGATGTTGCACAGGCAGCAATTATCATCTTAAGAAACATGAACATAAGTAGGCCTTTCAGCCCATCAAACCTACATTCAATAAGATCATTGCTGATCTGGTTGCGGCCTTAACTTGACTTTCCCGCCAGTCCCCCATTGATCTCTTTGTAGGTCATCTCCTAGTAATATTTCTCATTACTTTACATGAGAGACGACTTCTTCTTAATATGTCACCGGTTATAGATTCTCCTGGAAGGGAAAACCTTCCTCAGCATCTATCCTGTCAAGCCTCCTCAAAGCTGTTTCATTCTTCTAAACTCCAAGATGTTTAGGCCAATTTTGCTCAATTGCCCCTCATAAAATAACTCCTTCATCCCTTGATTTAATCAAGTGAACCTTCTCTCACCTGCTTCCAATGGAAGTAAATTCTTCTTTTTCAAAAGACTAAAGCTATGCACAGTGCTCTGGGTGTAGCTTCACCAGAGTCCTTTGGCAAGGCATCCATCCCCTCGCAACACCACTTTCCTTCTTGATTACTTGCTGTACCCTCATGCTCTTTCTGATTGCTGTACAAGGACACCAGGTCCATCTGTGCTGTGGCATTTTGCAGTACATCTCTTTCCATTTTAAATAATATTCCACTTTTCTATTTCTCCTGCAAAGTGGACGACCAGATATTCCCACGTTGTATTCCATCTGCCAAGTTTTTGCCCACACAATTTGCATATCTATAGAAGATAAGCTACTCACAGAGGAAGCAGGAGAAAGGGGAGGAAGGTCTCTTTGTACAATGCATCTGCAATTCAGAAATCTACCACCTCTTCAATTCAGACAAATTGCCTCCGAGCAAGGGGTGAGTGCAGCATAGCTTGTGACTGTGAAGGTGACTGGATCCTCCCATGCTAGAACATGCAGTATAGGTACAACTTCCCAGGCCATTGTCCATTTCTGCATCAGAGGTTATAGGAGTTCTGTTTGTCAGGAGGGGTGACTGTTTTGTCTTCTCTCTGTGTAGATCAAAGTCGACAGAAGCATAAATGTAAGGCTTTGATATGAAAATGGACCAGCCCATGTTAGAGGGTGCCAATGATAACACACATAGCTGTGTGGCTGCATTGCACTGGTGAGGGGTAATGAAACCACATACATTCTGACCCACTGAGTGTGGAACTGGAGGAACACAGCAGGTCAGGCAGCATCAGAGGAGCTGGGTTTACACTCTGACCCAATCAGTGTGGAGTGGGTGTGTGAAATCATGCTGGTGAATGCCCACTATGCCCACCGTCCTGGACGAGGTGGCGGCAAGAGGTAGGAGGCAGTCAGCACATCCACAATCTGGACGGGCTGTCTATCAGTTATCATACATTCAACTCCATTTCATGAGAACATGAGAAATAGGAGCAGGAGGAGACCATCCGGTCCACCAAGAGCCTGCCCCACCGTACAATAAGATCATGGCTGATCTTTTTGTGGACTCATCTCCACTTACCCACTTGCTCACCATAACCTTTAGTTCCTTTACTGTTCAAAAATCTGTCTATCTTTGTCTTAAAAACCTCCATTCAGTGAGGTAGCCTCAACTGCTTCACGTGGCAGGGAATTCCACAGATTCACAACCCTTTGGGTGAAGAAGTTCCTCCTTAAGATGAGGCCATTTCCTGCAAGTAAAACCGTGGATCCCAATTGTTCAACAATCCCACAACCAATGCTGTGTTCCTATGGCCACATTCACAGAAACACAGAAACTAAGAACAACGAGAGGCCATTCGGCCCTTTGAGCCTGCTGCAACATTCAATATGGTCATGGCTAATCCTCTACTTCAACTTGTACTCCTGCCCTCTTCCCATACCTTTTGATACCTTCAATTTCTAGAAATCCAACTGTATCTTTCTTAAATGTATTCAGTGAATTGGCTTCCACAGCCTTTGTGTTAGAGAAATGCACAGAGTGAAGAGATTTCTCCTCATCTCAGCCTGACATGGTTTACCCCATATCCTGAGACCATGCCCCTTTGTGCTAGACCCCAAAGTTGGCAGGAAGATCATCCCTGCATTCATTCTATTCAGCCTAGTCAGAATGTCATGTAGCAGCATCCCCTCTCATTCATTCCTCTAAGCTGCAGTGAACAGAAGCCTAGTTGACCTTTCGCTCCTCAGACAACAACGTGTCATTACAGGAATATGTCAAGTGGACCTTCACTGTGTTCTCTCAATGGTAGGTTTGTCTTTTCTTAGTTAAGGAGGACAATACTGCCAACATTCTAGAGGACAAGGTGAGAACATGCTATGGTGCATTTGCAAGACTAAGTGGTACATGAATAGCATGTTTTGAAACCCTACAGTTTAAGAAAGTGCAGGAGAAGAAAACTGACCACTAGACAGAAGAAGAGGACCAAGCAGGCAGTGAGGAAATCCCCTGAGTACATTTCTTGCAAACCATTTCTCGGTTTTTAAAAGCGGAGAGAGTGACAGTTTCTCTGTGGATACCAGTCAGAGCCAAGATGATGGCACTGTGGATGGTCCAGCTGCTCAGGGTGGGGAGGTAGGAAAAAGTACAGAAGGGCAAAAGTGATAGGGGCTTTATTACTGAGGGGATTTGATGTACAGATGGCCGTAGACATGGGAAGAACATTATGGAACTTTTGAGGATATCAAGGATAATGGTGACCTGCTGCATTCTGCGTAAATGTCAAATGGACTTCTGACGGCAATTTTCAATCATGTTGCTAAGAATGTATAGACTTATGTAAACCTGTGAATTATATATGCTGCTCAGCAAGTATAGATTGTTATGGTCCCAGTTGATCATATTATTGGGCAAGTCAGATCTCAGACAGGAACCTGACTTGTTTTTAGTTGTTACAGAGATAGTAGGACCTGCCAATGCTGGAGAATCTGAGATAAAATGTTGTGGAGCTGGATGAACACAGCAGGCCGAGCAGCATCAGAGCAGCAGGAAAGTTGACGTTTCGGGTTGAGACCTTGTTTTGGTTTTGATGAAGAGGTTTCTCGTTGAGACATAAACATGTAATGTTGCAGATTTTGCTTTAACAATAAAATGGATTTTTTTAATTATAGAAGAAATGAAGCTTAAAAACAAACATTAAAAATATATTCCCAATAATCCCCTCCAAAATTATGTAAATTGAAAAGGAACAAAGCAGCTTTTGTACAGTATCTAAAACACACCACTTTTACATTACTCACCCCAGAGTCCTTGCATCTAACACCTCAGTCACTTTAAGTTATTTGTGACATCAACTTTTGGACTGGACCTATCATTACCTCTCTTGCTGTGGACCTACACTATGGACTTGATCTGCCTCCACACCATTTCCCCATTCTGGCACCTAAATCACCCTTCCCCAGCCATCAGTCCCAACTCAACACCTGCCATCTGCAACCCCAAATGGAATCAATTTCTTCCATACACCTCAACCTACCCGAAACACTGCATCACCTACCTGGTCTCCTTGCCACCTGACACCTTACCCAGCTGGCACCTTACTTATCTGGCACCCACCCCACTACCTTCCTGCCTTTCAAACTTTTCGCTTACCTCGTGTAAGTGAGAGGGGATATAGACTTTTTGCAATTTGGGGCCGCTTCCTTTGACTATATACCATCATGAGAAGACCCAGTCAAGTACTTTTGAAATGTTGCAGTTTAAAGAGCTCATGCAGTGGAATATAAATGCCCTTTCTGTGTGTTAGTAAGTTTATATGCCTGATGGAGAAAAGTTACATTTGAGGATTTGCTGTGTGAAGCACTTTAAAATTTCATTATGATGGTGACACTTGTGAGTTGTTCCAATTTTGTCATACATTGGAAACACCGAAACTGGAAAACTGTGTCAACTCTCTGGATGGGCTAACAATACTGGAGTGTGGTGGAACGACTTTAAATTATACAATATTAATACCATAATTTGGTAGCTACTTAGGATAGGGAAGTATTGTGTAGACTTACTTTAATGGTCTCTACAAATCTACCTCATTGCCCTTTTGGCTTCAGATCATATGATTCTTATTGATAGCACTCCCCATTATCATCCTTTTCCATAAGGCTTGGCGTATACATCTTTTCTGTTGAGAATACACTTTTTTCCTTCACTTTGTATATTAGCTCAGTGAATGTGGCAGTGTGTCACCCAGATGCCAGCCTCCCTTTATGTCGTATGTGATAATACAGCCATTTAAATTGTTTTGTTGGGGCCCTTTACATTAACAGTAACTGAGAATCCTGATCTGAATGTTTTGCTAAGCTACTGTAAATCATAGAATCCCTAAAGTGTGGAAGCAGGTCCATTGAGTCCACACTGACCCTCTGAAGAGCATCCCTTCCAGACCCACCCTATCCCTGTAACCCTGCATTTCCCATGGCTAATCCACCTAGTCCTCACATCCCTGGCCACTATAGGGCAATTTAGTATGGCCAACCCACCTAGCCTGCACATATCTGGACTGTGGGAGGAAATCAGAGCACCTGGAGGAAACCCATACAGACACTGACAGACCATACAGACCACCTGAGTTTGGAATCAGACCTGGGGTCCCTGCTGCTGTGAGGCTGCAATTCTAATCACTGTGCCACACTAAAGGCTGTAGCTGATGCACAGTAAACGATATATGCAAATTTTGAACGTTGTGAGCAAATGGTCAAGGAAGTGCATCAGTGAAATTTCATCGCATCACCCAATTTATTTCAAATTTTTAGTTAGCAATGTCGACACTTCTGATTGCTGTCTCATGACCTTGATTTTCTATGGCTCTTTTCCCCATTCTTCTTTTCCTGTTCCCCTTTCCTATAGTTAGGTTTCTCATCCCTTTGCATTTTCATGATTCTCTGCATTTTTGCAGTTCTTTCTTTCCCAGGGTCCGTTTGTTAGCATCTGTTCTGTTTTACTCCCTCTCCTGGTCTCTGTTTGCTTCTCTCTCTCGCTCTCTCTCTCACTCTCTCTCACACACACACACACACACACACACACACACACCATTTTTTCTCTCTGCATATTGCCATCAATTCTGTCTGTCATTGGCTGCCTGCCTTCACCTTGTTATAAAATTTTCCATTACTGCTCAACGCCGTACTGTGATTCGTCCTCCCACTCGTGTGTGGGTTCACTTTTTTTTCCAAAAGAAGCAGCAGTACAGAATGAATAAACCATGACTGTTGAATGCAGCCCTGCATCTGCTACTGGGGATTGAGACATCACAATCAGCCGCATAGATCAAGCCATTTCTGTCGAGTGGGAAGAACTCTGGATGCATCCTGATTAACTCTCACCTTCATCCTGCTCATGTTTATATTTGCAGGTCCCTCTGAGGCACTGATAGGAGCGAAGAATGATGGGGGCATTGACTCAGTGCAGCCCCCAGGGGGAAGAGGTGGCCAACTCAGAGAAATCCCAGAATTCTCTGCAGCTCAGCCAGGAGAATCGATGGGGCTGGATGAAGAGAGTCTGTCTGAGGGCAAGCTACAGTGTACTCCTTTGTGTCCTGTCCCAGATTCTGGTAAGTCCTTGGGTTGGGATGCAAGTCATCAAATGTTTTGTCAAAACCCTTGAAGCCAAACATGACATCAGTCAAAGTGGTACTGCTGTTTAATCATCTGGCTTAACCTGCCCAATGTAATTACAACATTTAAAAGGCATCTGGATGGGTATATAAACAAGAAGGGTTTAGAGGGATATGGGCCAAATCTGGCAAATGGGACTAGATTAATTTAGGATACCTGGTTGGCATGGAGGAGTTGGATTGAAGGGTCTGATTCCATGCTGTACAGCTCTGTAACTCTATAATACCCATTATATGGTCTACTGAACAAAGGGATGGATATAAATGCCGTTAAAAGTGTTAATGCTGGTTGTGATCAAGTGATATCTTTGTAGGGCATATCCACAATGAGCCATTGTTGCTTGATGACCTTGACAGACACCAGACTAATAGATGAATTTAAGTGCAAAATATTGCTAGACAGAGATAACTAAAAATGGATTATTCATAAGATAATAGTCATAGAGAGTGATATCTATATATCACTGCATTAACTGTGAATGGAATAAGAAAACTTCAGTAAATGTTGGCTGAAGTAGCATTGGGATTATTGCAATCACGGGTCGCAAAGCAGTAATAACTCTGAAAGCATCGATAAGATAGTAAAAACACCGCAGACACACCCACTAAGACAGAAACAGCTGTGATAACCAATATGGAGGCAAAAGCAGTGAATGAGGGTGAAGTAGCTCTGTCATAAGTAAGCAGTCATCAATTGCTGTGAACAGCATTGCACATGATTTGGGAATTTCAAAGAAAGAAGACAAAGAAAAAACACTACAAAAGCAAAAGAAGCTGACAAATACAGCGTCGATCTGTACTCCTTTCTTACTACAGCATCACAGGCTGCCAGTTTCTGCTTTCAATTCACTTTCAATTATCCCTTGTCCAGAGGTTTGAGGCCAATAGATCACAATTCCCCTTAGAATTGCGAGTAAGAAAATAAATCAGTGTAAGAATGAGCATAGGTTTACCTCCCTCTCCTCGATCTTTTCTCCTTTTACACTATCCCTTCCTTACCTCTTTGTGTTTTTACTCTTATCTCGTGTTAGCTGTGGACATGTACATTAAGCGCATGAGTTAGAAGTACATGGTAGATTGGGATACTGGGAGTACTGCCACCAGCACAAGGTAATTGAGCAAGAGAAGCGGAACAAAGATCTAGAAGTCTCTTGGTTGGTGGCGTGCTGAGTTGGGGACAGTGCTGTTAGTCTGGTCAAGCTCACTTGTACTGCCTGTGCCATTTTTAAAATGGCTGTTTCAAATAAATGATGTTGCTGCAGAATGGAGGCAGTGGCGCATTGGTGACGGCACTGAACTAGTAATCCAGAACCTCAGGCTAATGGTGACTACGTAACCATTGTCGATTGCTCTCAAATCCTACCAATGTCTTTGGTTAGGGAAGGAAATCCGACTAGTGTGTGACCGCTCTTTGTGGCATTGGGGATGGACAATAAATGCTGGCCTAGCCAGTGATGCCCACATCCAGTGAACAAATAAACAGGTTAAATCCAACTCCTGCCTGCACATAGCTATAGAGGATTGAGGTAAGTGCTAAGAATGAAGTATGCCCACCTTAGGCAAGCGAACCAATTCATCTGCTGGGGCTATATCAGACAGATAGTACTGCCAATAAACTAGAACATGCTCAAAGTAGCAGGCCAGTCAGCAGGGGTGGAGAAAAACACGAGTAAATATTTTACTTAATGTGACCTTTCATCAGGTTCTCACTTCAGATTTTCAGCACCTGCAGTACTTCGCTTCCAAGATAATGTCACTATCCCTCTCGGGACTGTGCTGATTTGACTTGTTTTCTGCTTCCAGTCTGTTATTTTCTGACTCTCAATCTATGCCCAGTTTTCTCGTAATATAACATTTATAATATGGATATGTTGCCCAATGCTGAGTATGGACTGGATCAATCAAGAGGTAAAGCAATTTGCTTCATGCCAGTGTGAAATCCTCTTCCCATTTCCCACAGCTGCCAACCTGTGTTCTAAGTGAAGCTGGAAGCTTAATCCTGGGAGCCCCCAAGCTAAAATACAGTAAAACAATTTCCAAACACCTCTAATAGGGGCAGCAGGGCGGCTCTGTGGTTAGCACTGCTGCCTCACAGTGCCAGGAACCCGGGTTCGATTCCACCCTCGGGCAGCTGTCTGTGTGGAGTTTATTCATTCTTCCTGTGTCTGCGTGGGTTTCCTCTGCATGCTCCAGTTTCCTCCCACAGTCCAAAGATGTGCAGGTTAGATGGCTTGACCATGCTAAATTGCCCATAGTGTCCAGGGATGTGTGGGCTAGATGGATTAGCCATGGGAAATGCTGGGTTACAGGGATTCTAGGGGTGGGTTGTGTCTGGGTGGGATGCTCTTCGGAAGGTTGGTGTGGATTTGATGGGCCAAATAGCCTGCTTCCACACTGTCAGGCTTCTTCTGTGATTCAACACCGGTGTAAAGAGTCGCCTGTGGGGCCTGGACAAACCATATTGTGTGTGGATCTCCCTCTATCATTGCAGATCACACTGTGCACAGCAATCCTCCCTTGTGTGGCTCTCTAGCTTGTCCTTCTATCATCCAAATGAAGCTCTGCAGGCTTAACTATGCTGTGATCACCATTCACCACTGTCTATGGGCCCAGCTGGGAGCTAGGGTTGTCATCCCAATTTTCCCAACCCTAGGGACAGTCCTGTCTGTCCAAAATTTTTGACAAAGTAATATTTTCTTTAGATAGAGGGGACTGGCGTTTTCCTTGGATTTTCCAAAGGTATTTATAGAGTCAAACACTACTTCGGTCCAACCCATCCATGCCAACCAGATATCCTATATAAATCTAGCCCCATTTGCCAGCATTTGATAAGGTGTTACATCAAAGGTGTGGTGGTATCTGAGATAACAGCACATGAGATAGGGGGAAATATACTCGAACAGATAAAGGGCTAGTTAGCCAACAGGAATCAAAGTGAAAATAAATTAGTCTTTTTAGAGTTGACAGACTTCAACAAGTGGAGCCCAACACAGGTCAGAAGTAGGTCCTCAACTGTATATCACTTATTTGCTTGAAGGGTCTAAATGTATGTTAGCTAAATTTTCTGACGATACCAAGGTGGGTGGGGAGAAGAACATAAGAACCAGGAGTAGGCCATCTGGTCCTTCAAGGCCACTCTGCCATTCAGTAACACCATGACTGATTGTTTCACGGCCTCAGCTCCACTTACCCACCCCTCACCAAGACCCTTAATTCCTTTACTGTTCAGAAAAGCTATCTGTCTTAGCTTTAAAAACATTCAGTGGGGTAGCCTCAACTGCTTCACTGGGCAGGGAATTCCACAGATTCACAACCCTTTGGGTGAAGAAGTTCCTCTTCAATCCTAAATCTGTTCCCTCTAATTTTGAGGCTGTGCCCTCTTGTTCTAGTTTCACCTGCCAGTGGGAACATCCTCCCTGCTTCTATCTTATATCGTCCCTTCATAATTTTATATGATCCCCTGATACCGCAACCCCCCCCCCCCACCAACTGCTCTCATTCTTCTAAATTCCAATGAATATAATTCCAGTCTCTCATCATAAGTCAACTCTCTCATCTCTGGAATGAACCCGGTGAATCTCCTCTGCACACCCCCCGCCCCCAGTGCCAGAACATCTTTTGTCAAGTAAGGAGACCAAAACTGCACTTAGTACTCTGTGTGGCCTCACCAGCCCCTATACAGCTGTAACATAACTACCCTGCTTTTAAATTCAATCCTGTAGCAATGAAGGACAAAATTCCATTTCTCCTCTTAATTACCTGTTGCACTTGCAAACCAGTCTTCTGTGATTCATGTACAAGGACACCCAGGTCCCTCTGCACAGCAGCATGCTGCAATTTTTTACCATTCAAATAAAAATGCTTTTTACTGTTATTCCTACCAAAATGGATGACTTCACATTTATCAACATTGTACTCCATCTGCCAGACCTTTCCCCACTTATTTAAACTATCTATATCCCTTTGCAAACTTTCAGACTCCTCTGCACACTTTGTCATCTGCAAACTTTAACATCCACACGTGGTCCCCAACTCCAAATCATCAATGTAAATTGTAAATAATTGCAGTCCCAGCACTGATCCCTGAGGCACACCACTAGTCACTGATCGTCAATCAGAAAAACACTCATTTATGCCCACTGTTTGCTTCCTGTTAGTTAACCAATCCTCTATCCATGCTAATTCATTGCTGGTAACACCATGCGCCTTTATCTTATGCAGAAGCCTTTTGTGCAGCAACTTGTCGAATGCCTTTTGTCCATTGCACTCGTAAAGCCTTCATAGAATTCTAGTAAATTAGTTAAACATGACCTGTCCTTCATGAACCCATGTTGTATCCGCCCAATGGGAAATCCCCATCTTTTGTCTACCTCCTTTTTGAAACAGTGGTGTCTCATTGGCTATTTTCTAATCTGCTGGAACTGCCCCAGAGTCCAGCAAAATTTGGAAAGTTACCGCGAGCGCATTTGCTATTTCTCCCACCATCTCTTTTAGTACCCTGGGATACATTCCATCAGGGCCAAAAGACTTGTCTACCTTGAGCTCCATTACCTTCCCAACACTACCTGTTTCGGGTTAATGATCGTTTCTAGGTCCTCACCTACCTTAGGCTCCTTGTCATCAATTACTGTCATGTTATTCATGTCCTCCACTGTGAAGACCGAGACAAAATACCTGTTCAATGCCTCAGCTATTTCCTCATTTCCCATTATTAAATCCCCCTTCTCATTCTCTAAAGGACCAATGTTTACCTTAGCCAGTCTTTTTCGTTTTATATATCTGCAGAAACTTTTGCGATCTGTCTTTATATTCTGAGCTCGTTTACTCTCATAATTTGTTTTACTTTTCTTTGTAGCTTTTTTGTGGCTTTCTGTTGATCTTTAAAGTTTTCCCAATCTTCTAATTTCCCACTGGTCTTTGCCACTTTGTATGCCTTATCTTTCAATTTGATAGCCTCCCTTATTTCCTTAGACATCCATGGCTGATGACCCTTTTACCTACAGTCCTTCCTTTTCACTGTTACATGCTTTTGCTGAGCATTTTGAAAAATTGCTTTGAAAGTCTTCCACTGTTCCTCATCTGTCCCACCATAGAGTCTTTGCTTCCAGTCTACTTTAGCCAACTCCTCCCTCATCCTAATGTAGTCTCCTTTGTTTAAGCACAGGACCCTGGTATTGGATTTTATCTTCTCATTTTCCATCTATATTCTAAATTCAACCATACTGTGATTGCTGCTTCCAAGAGGATCCCTAACTATGAGAACATTAATTATCCCTGTCTCATTACATAGAGATCTAGGATAGCTTGCTCCCTTATCAAGAAAACTATTGCTGATACATTCAAAGAACTCCTCCTCAAAGCTGCCTTGACCGACTTGGTTCGACCAATCGACATTTAGATTAAAATCCCCCATAATAATTGCTGTACAATTTTTACAGGCAGTGGTTATTTCTTTGCTTATTGCCCTTTAGACTACGCCTATCTGATGTTTTTCCTCTTAGAATTTCTAATTTCCACCCAAATGGATTCAACCTTATTCTCCATAGAATTTATATTATCTCCCACTGTTGCCCTGATGTCATCCTTAAATATCAGAGGGTGCACCACCCTCTTAATTTCCTGTCTGTCCTTCCAAATAGTCTGATACCCCTAGATATTTAATTCCCAGTCGTGACCATCCTGCAACCATGTCTGTGTAATGGCTACAAAATCATACTCATTCGCGATGATTCACCGTTAACTCATCTACCTTGTTTCGAATGTGATGAGCATTTAGGTAAAATGCCTTTATGCTAGTTTTTATACCTTCTTTTTGAATTCTAACATTTCATTAATAATATCTCCTGTGTTTTCCTTCCTTTTAATTTCTTTCGTAGTCTTCAATGTAGTTAAACCCTCCTGCACACATGTTAACCTGCTGCTTTCTTTTCTATTTACCATTACACTTCCTGTCACTTTCCCCTTCCTTTTGCCCCAGTTCACTTGTTTAAAGTCCTAGTGACCACCCTATTTATCCTTTTCGCTAGAACACTGGTTCCAGATCAGTTCAGGTGGAGACCACCCCCACAGTACAGATCCCTCCTGTTCCAAAATTGATGCCAGTGCTCCATGAAATGGAACCCATCTCTCCCACACCACTCCTTTAGCTATGTGTTTTAATTCCCTAACTTTCTTATCCCTCTGCCAATTTGCACATGGTTTGGGTAGTAATCTGGAGATTATAATCCTTGTGGACCTGTTCTTTAATTTTGTTCCTAGTACTTGATAATCTCCAAATAGGTCCTCCTTCCCAGCCTTGCCTATGTTGTTTGTCCCAACATGGACCACAACAGTTAGATCCTCCCCCTCCCACTCCAATATCCTTTCCAGCCGGTCAGAGATATCCCTTACCCTGGCGCTGGGCAGGCAACATACCATGCAGGACTCTCGATCCTGCTTACAAAGGATACTGTCTATTCCCCAAATTATAGAATCCCGTATAGCTACCACCTGTCTTTTTGCTCCCCCCTCTTGAATGGCCTCCTGTGCCATAATGCAGTGGACAGCTGGCTCATCCTCCCTGCAGCCCTATTCCTCATCCACACAGGGAGCAAGTAAGTTGTCAAGAGGAGATAGTGCTGTCAATAGGTTAGAGGTAGGGCAAAAAGAGTTAGCAGATGGAGTATAATATGGGTAAAGGTAAACTTTCCATTTTGGCAGGGAGAATAGCAAAAGCAGTATTGTATTTATAGAATTATAGATTCATAGAATCCTTACAGTGTGGAAACAGGCCCTTTGGCCCAACAAGTCCACAAAGTGGAAAGAGATTGCAGAAATCAGCCATATATAGTGATCTGGGGGTGTCCTGATGCATGAAACATATAAAGTTAGTATGCAGGTACACCAAGATATTTAGGAAGGCAAATAGAACATTCTCTTTTGTTTTGTCGCAAGAGGAATGGAATATAAAAGTGGAGAGGTTTTATCACAGCTGTACAGGGCATTGGTGAACCTGTGGAGTACTGTGTGTGGTTTTGGTTATTTGAAAAAGATATTGCTTTAGAAAACAGGTCCAAGACGGTTCACCTGACTCTCTTCCCTGGGATGAGGGGTTTATCTTGCGAAGGGAGATTGGGTAAGTTAAACCTGTTTCTGTTGAAGTTTAGAAGAATACAAAGTGATCTTACTGAAACATATAATCTGTTGAGGAGATTTGATAGGATACCAGGAGGACATTTCCTCTCGCCAGGGAGACTTCAAGTAAGGGGCATAGTTTATGAATAAGATATCTCCCTTTTAACAGAACTGAGGAGAATTTCTTTCTCTCAAAGGCTCATTGGAATGTAAAATTCTCTTCCCCAGAAGGCTGTGTCTTGTAAATTTTATTCAGGCTGAATTGAATTCCATAGATCTTTGATAGATAAGGGAATCGTGTGTTATGGGGTATAGACAGGAAGGTTGGGCTGAGGCCACAACCATATCAACCATAGTCTTATTGGATCTTGAAGCAGGCCAGAAGGGCCAAATAATCTGCTCTTGCTCCACATCCAATGATCTTGAACTTTGTTGTTTGTATCACTCAGAAACTAACTGCTTTAATCAGCTAAGCCATGAAAAAGAACTTAATATGTGTGATGGACAGAATTCTGATGTAATACTCCTTTGAGATGTAATCTACTGTTGAATGTATCATACAAGCAGCCCCGTGTCTCAATGAGTTTGATTCCAGCTCTTTATTTGTGCAGCTATATCGTTGCTGCCACCAATGCTATAAAACCTTCTGGACATTGTAAGCAGCTGGATTCTGGATGTGACACATATTGCTGGGATTTACCAGATTCCAGCCAACAAAACTTTTGCATTTTTGTAGAGTCTTTAGTAAAATGATCCAAAGGGAGGGTTTTAACATCCAAAATTTGACATTGGACTGACATGAGGAAAAATTAGAGTAGATGACCTAAACTTTTTCAAAGAGAGAAGTTTCAACATTGGTCTTTGAAGAAGCATGGAGAACAAGAGAGGTTTAGGGAAGCAATTTAAGTCACTGAAGGCAAGGCCATCATTAGTGATTGAAATCAAGGACTGAGGCATTACTGGAGCAGGAGCCAAAGGGTGACAGGAGTGATGAGGAAACAGAACTTGGTGTGCATTAGGACACAGGCAGTGGAGGTTTGATGACCTTGGGGTTTTAAGGAAGGAAGGTAAGCAGCCAGATGGGAGAACGTTGAAACAGCTAAATCTACAGGTAATGAAGGTCTGAATGAACGACTCAGCAGCAGCTAAGCTGAGACAGGGGGGCAGTCAGAAAAGGAGATGGATTGAAGAGCAATCTCCCCAGATAAGATTTTTATCCCCATGTCACAAGATTTGCAGACAAGATGTGAATTAAATATTACGCCGTGGAATCGAAACAAGGTGCCTTTAGACATGAGCTTTATGCTTCTGTAGCTTAAAAGGATGAAAAAAGAAATCTTAGTAACTATCCATTAAGGACTGTGAGTAGAACAGCTGCTAGGTTACCGAGCAGTTAGTCATTGTAACAGAGCAATAGGTTGATTGAAGTAACCCTTGTTGCACATATGCACAACTCTGGAAATTTCTGAGCTGAGAAATGCCACCGATAGGTAGATGGGAATCCTGATAAGCTATTTGCAAACTTTGCCGACACTGATCATTCTGTGTATTAATTAGCGACACAAGACTTGTACGTTTGTAGTGTTCCTCAACCAGAGAACTGCAAATTAAAATTCCTTTGGTAGAAGAGCAGATCAACTAAGAAAGGACAAACTGAGATTCAAAGCTGGTTCATTTTTGGTGTGTGAGACCTAGTAACACATGAACTGGTGCATTCAACTACTGAATCGTCATAATGTGAAAATGATTTCACTCTGTTCCACAATGGATTGACAATAGGAACAATGCAGCAACCAGAAAAAGACATGCATCTTATCTCAGATAACAAGGTGTAGAGCTGGATGAACACAACAGGCCAAGCAGTATCAGAGGACCAGGAAGGCAGATGTTTTGGGCCTAGACCCTCCTTCGGAAATCAGAAAGGATTTCTGAAGAAGGGTCTAGGCCCGAAATGTCAGCCTTCCTGCTCCTCTGATGCTGCTTGGCCTGTTGTGTTCATCCAGCTCTACACCTTGTTATCTCAGATTCTCCAGCATCTGCAGTTCCTACTATCTCTATGCATCTTATCTCGCAGACTTCATCTGGATTTCTCACCATCCAGTTCCTATTTCCTGGCTTAATATGACCATTTCTTACCTTTTTTTTCCTACCTTAGATGGATTATCCTTTTGTTTTCGGCCATACTAAGCCAATTTATTACTGAATGTATTAATCAATCGCCGTATTGATTGATTTATGTTTTCTAACTTAGCAATTAAATATGAGTAAGTTATTGCTCACAAAATGTTGTACTTCTTTGCTTGTAAGTAAGATGCCATTTCATATTTGGAAACCCACTGTCAGCTTCCAGCATTCTGTGAACAGGAACAATACTCCTGAAGGTTAGAGAGTTATATTGGTGCTGCATGTATTTTAAGAATGCTGATGGGAACATATAGAAGGAGCCTTATTCTGGATCAAATTCATGCTGTTCCTGCCCTGGGGTGCTTGTTGAGACACTCTGAAGCTTTTGCAATTCTGCCTGAACCCCAGATTGAGAAGACTGTCACTCACTGTGACATTTTCCCGTATTCCCCATCAAGCAAGTCAGAACTTATCCAAGACAAATTACCAATTTGATACCAACTAGTGTGAGTTTCTGAGAACATTTTAAAAATGATAGGCTGTGTTGTGACCATGCAAGTGAAATGTGCCTTGTGACGTTTTATTATTTTAAAGGCAAGATATAAATAAGTTGTAGGTGATTGAAACTTTATTGTATTCTGTTGTCATTGTTCTGAAAATTTCAATAATTTCTATATGCTTTGATTCTGTACAACACAGTGCCATCAATTATCTCCCATGAACGGTCTGATGTTTCTGTTTATGCTGCAGGTCCTCTGGGTTGTGTATCTATGCCAGGGTTATGGTGCGTTTGCAGCTGGACAGAAAGTCCTGAGTCTCTTGCAATACTTACTGAAGCCTGCAGCTGCTTTCCCAGATACCAAGGTAAGAGAAATGTTACCATGGAGATTAGCAGATGCTGGTCGACGATGGCTGCATTGTGTGGCCAAGTCATCAAACAATGGGAAATTTGCAGAAGTAACGAATCACGAGGATGTGAACTTGCCCATTCATTCTGATTGGCTCTGCTGCTACTTTCATGCAAGAAGTGGATGGGACATTGGTGGATGTAGAGGCCCTCTCACTACCAGGGTTGATATATTTGGCAGTCCTCCTGCATATTCATGAGTTATTGGATATCATGATTCATCCCTGGTTAGCACATGGATGAGTGTGCTTAGCCACTTTGTGTGATCAATGCCTGTGTGTCCCTGTTGTAATGTGAATATGATATTTGCCTTGTGTTTTTGGTATTCAGACTTGTTTGCCTCAAATGACTTGTCATGATGTATCACCTTTGTCCTTGTATTGCCACAATCAATTAAACTTCTCCTTTAGCACTGTAATACTGTCAAGTCCCCCTGGATAATGATCTTCTGCAACTTGTTGTAGTTACTCAACTCCTGCAGTTGATGGCTGTGGCTGTTCACATTGACTCTGCCCAAAGTGTAACGGATCCCCCTGGAGAACATCTTCAATTTTGTAGACAATATGTAAGTCAAGGGAACTACCTTGGCCAACCTGTTTAGTGTGTGAGATGCAGCCATCTTGGTTTCATGCCTTATACCTCACTTGAAAGTCAAGTAGATGCTGCAATCATGGTAGAACACTCATTAGCGGTTTACAACAGATCATTTCTAGTGGCTCTTGATCTGTTTCAATAGTCAGTTTCTTGCCAGCTAACTAGATGTGCTTGTGTAGACAGTGGGGGTTTTTGAACCAAAAACAATTGTTTTATTCTTGTCTTGCAAAAGACACATGCCTAGGCATTTTTGCCACCCATCCACATCATGAATGATGTCTTTCCTGGAGTCGTGGTACACAGTAATCAAGACCTTTTTGAATAACTCGCTTGAGAGAATTGAAGATATACTGATGGTCATCTTGCCACAAACTAGGGACATCCTTCTTCAGCATAATCTCTGCGGAGATACTTATACCGTGAATTGAGACAGGAAATTTTAAAAAAAGTCTGAGGCACTATCACAGATCCTCATTATACTTTAGGCTTGGCATTTGTTTTCCAGTAAACTCTTTATTATCCAGTACCTACGGGGCCAGGAGTGTGCTGATTATTCCAATATTCTGGATAATCAAGAGGTCCACCTAACTAATGTAAAAACACACACTAAGTAATTGAAACGTAATGCAGGGAGCATGCACATCACTGTTATACGTTTGTTAAACTGTTACATACAGTATAAATCACTTAAATAAAAATACAACTTTACCTTAAATAAAACTTACCAGCAGATAGCCTTCTCACTGGCACCCTCAAAAGACTACTCAGATGTCGCAGCATTTGAGGAGAAATTGACTCAAAATCGAATTAACTATTGATATTTCATGTAGCCATTCAATTGAAGAGCTAGTGTATTTACATTGAGATAATTAAATTTTACAAACAATGACAATTGGACAGAATAATACAGTAAACTTTACAGCATTTGAGGTGTATAATTTTTGCTGGTTTATCAAGAGTGCTGGTTGAAACAAAGTTTGCTGTTATATTTTCGATCTTAACTGGATTGGGACAACGTCCATGGGCAGAGTAAATAACTGGACATCCCAGCATTTGTCTTTGTGTCTAGTTTGGAATTGAAACTTGCTTCAGAAAATTTAGGATTTAATGCTACCAGTGTCGATTTATGTAAATATCTTTTTAAGCGTAAGGTTGAGATGCCTTAATGGTTTAAGTGCTGCAACTCTGGTATGGTAAATAAAACCACATGAAAGAAGGGAAACACTTGGATGAGGATCTAGGTATACTCTATGGTGGCGTTTTCCTTTAAAACATGTGTTGAAATGCTACACAAATCTCTGTGATGGATGACTCTGAATTCTGCAGTTTTTACTTCAACTCTTTCAGTTCCACTTGAAGCATCTCCTGAACATGCATACTGCACTTCTTCAAAGGATCAACAAATGGATATGCATCATCCTTAAAATTGCTTATCACGTTGAATAAACCTGTTTACAGGTATTATTGACCATTGATGGGTTTGATTGCATAACACATTTCAAGAAGCTAAGATGGGTTTGTGTATTGGCAATGCAGTGTGTTGTAAGGTGGAGGTCAATTTCCCTCTGATAACTAAAACTGAAACACCCAGAGAAACACAGCTCACCTCATAATCTGTTAAAAGAAGTGTGAAAAGTGGTATAACCTGTCTCTCACCCCCCCAAATCTGTTGTAAAGGAGTGGTTAAATGAAATGAAGCCTGACAGTCAATCTATAATCAACAAATAACAATTTATTTATCTAACTCTAATAGGGAACAAATTAACAGAACCACTAACTAATCAAACAATTCCCCCCTAAATACTAACTATTCACGAATAAATAAAATTCTAATGGTATGCTGTTCTAATAGATACAAATCCCAATTATATAAACCAAATTAATTAAAAAATACTTAAAACTTAATTTCTCAAAATTAGAGCCAGGATACATCTTCCAGAATGCTCCGTGCCCTTCCCTCTGATCATCGGTTCAGAACACCTTTCTCCATCAAATTCTTGTGTCAGGAATGCCTCTCCCTCTTGAATTCTTGTGTCAGGAGTATTAGCTAAGAGTGCCACTATGCCTTTATTTAGATAGTGGTTACTCTGAGAGCTTAGAGAATTCTGTGACAGCCAATGTTTTTCTCTTCAGGGCTGCTGGTTGTTAAATCTAACAGATAACAGTTGCTGTTACGCTGATTTTCAAATGCTGTCTTCTTTTATACCCTTGATGACCGACTAATTTCTTACAATTAGCTCTAGGTTGTCAAAACCATAAGATTTAAATTTAATTGTTTAGTTTTAAGTGCCTGGTTTAAGTTAATTGGCTGATTTTCAAACTGGTTACCTTGCTAATAAAACAAACTGCTGCCCGAGTTGTTAATCACACAGCCTTTTGATACAATGTTTCAGTCCCAGGAGCTATCTGTGCACCTACACATCTGTTTTTTAACCTCCAAGCCTAGAATAAACACATCATCATTTAAAGGCACCATGCAATCTTCTCAACCTATCATTTTACAACCATAAAATTCTAACATCCTGCCTTCTAATCCATGAATATTCTACCCAACTTCGCAACAAGTGTGATTGTGTCCATGTAAGGAAATACAAACCAAAGTGCTGAAGAGCCTCTGTTCTAGCAGCAATTATGGAGATAGAAACAAAGCTAATATTTAAAGTTCAGTATGACTCTTCTAAGGGAGAGAAGCTGGAAAATTGTGGTTTTTATGCTGTAGACAGAGAGAGAGAGAGAAAGAGCAAGTGGAACAGATTGAATGTGCCCAGAGCAAAAGACAAAGGCAAAAGACAAAGACGAAAGACAATGATGGTGATAAAAGAGAGATAGATGTGTCAATGTTAGCAGTGAAAAGGAAAAAATGTGTCTGTTTAGTTGAGAGCAAATCCAACAAAATACAAATAAGATATGGCCAGAGAGGATGGGAGGTGTAAGAAAACTAGATAAAAGAGATCATTCTCTGAATTTATGGAACTCCATATTGAGTCCTAGATGCTGTAAAATGCCTAAATGAGAAATGAGACATTGTTCCTCCAACTTGCATTGAGCTTCATTGGAACACTGTAGCAGGCCAAGGATAGAAGTGTTTTCAAGGGAGCAAGATGGTTTACAGAAATGCCAAGCGACTGGAAGCTCAGGGTCACTCCTTTAGACAGAGTGGAGGTGTTTCACAAAGTGGTCTCCCAGTCTGTGTTTGGCCTAACCATTGTAAATGACATCACATTGTGAGCAGCACATACAGTGGTCGAAATAAAAGGAAACACAAGCACGAAGGTTATTGGGCCCCCATGTTGTGATGGAGGTGGGAACAACAGCAGTCTATTACATGATCTATTAAGCCCATCCTTAGTGTAACATACCTTCTTGGGCAAGAGTAGCTGAAGGAACAACCACTGGCATACACTGACTGGAAAATTAAGTGTGACAGCAGTCCTCGTGTTCACAAAGTTGGATTTGCCATCTGGAATACGCTGTTGGATATTCTCCCAGAACTCTGCAATTTTATGTAAAAGACTTGTGAAACTTCATCTGCAGTCACCAATATGTCACTATCATCAACAAATATGTCCTGATCCAGGGCCCAGCGCAAGGAATGCATTAAGGCCCACTAACTGGGGTCTAGGGCTCAAAGCAATCTGTTTACTGGGGCTAGGAGACCAGGACTGCTGAACTTGGGTTGGCAGCCAGCCCATTGTGCTTGAATCAAGGCCCTGCTGTACTTGGGTCAGACCTATGATCCCTGCCCCGGACCTGACCCTTGACTCTAATGAAGATATTAAGGGAACGTTCTCCTCTGACTTGAGTGAAGTTTTCACTGCAATCCTGAATCTTTCCTGTTATGCACAACAGGGAAAACCCTGCCATGCATTCTCCTGAATCTGATTAGTGACATATTGTGGCTTCAGTCTTCTACAGGAACCTCTAATGCAATCTTTGTTGCCAGGTAACATGTAGAAAATGTCAAGAACAATGCCGTGAACTCCATTGCACTCATCCTTTTGATCCAGGCACATGTGACAGTAAATCGCCAGTAAAAACTGAAAGGGGAAGGGTCACCGGACCCGAAACATTAACTCTGATTTTTTTCTTCACAGATGCTGCCAGACCTGCTGAGCTTTCCCAGCAACTTCTGTGAATGTGTGTAAATCGCTAGTCTCTGATGTATTCCAAAGACTTGGATGCCCAATAAAATTCTTCAAGATCCTGCAATTGCTTCATGATGTACCTTGAATTTTCTCAAACCAAACTCCTTCATGGACTCACATCTGGTCAGTTAGGGCTATATGGAACAAGGAGAGTGGGAAGTGGTACTAGTTAAATTCCTCTTGTAGAAAGCTAGTAGGAATTCAATATGTTGAATTGCCTCCTTCTGTTTTGCCACCATTCTATAATTCTGTGATTAGCAGACAGACACCAGTTTGCTTTAAGCAAATGAGAGAATTTTGGAGTGGTATCAGAGAGACGAAAATTCTGTTTCATCTCCACGATAAATGGAGACCAATTATTTTTCACCCCTGGCCCCTACTTCTATTCTGTTCCACAAGGAGAAGGTTCTCAGCATCCACCCTGGCAAACCTCCTCAGGATCTCGTATTTCAGATTGACTCTTTCTTCTCCAATGAGCATAGCCTTGCTTGGTCACCATTTCCACATTAGATAACCATGTCATCCCAGAAACGAACCTCCTCTGAATTGATTTCAATCACAAGAATATATCTCCTTAAGTAAGGAGAACAAAACTTTACATCGTACTCCAGATGCAATGTCACTGAGTCCGCCCAATGTATCAAAACTTCCCTAGTTTTATACTCTATTCCCCTTGCAATATATGTCGAGATTCTGTTTTGCTTTCCTAATCATTTGTTGTACCTGAAAGTTAATTTTGTGTGATTCATGTACCGCAACACAACTCCTGAACTGAAAATCTTTACTTCCTATTAGCTAACTGATCCTCTAGCCATGCTAATATTTTACCCTAATCCCACAAAAAAACTGAAAAAGTGAAAAAAACCGTGGATGCTGTAAATCAGAAGCAAAAGCAGAAATTGCTGGAAAAGCTCAGCAGGTCTGGCAGCATCCGTGAAGGGAAAAACAGAGTTAACATTTTGGGGTCAAGTGACCCTTCCTCAGACACTTTAACTTCTTTCTTCTGTAGCAATTGTTTATGTATGTTTTCCCTCTTTGGTTTCAACAATTCTTGGGATGCTTTTAATGTATCTAAAATGAAGACTGATACGAAATATTTGACCAACACTTGTGCCATTTCCTTGCTTCCCATTAGTAATCCCCCAATCTCACCCACTAAGGGACCAATACTCACTTTACTTATTCCTTTTTGTTTTGTGTACTTGTAAAAACTCTTATTGTCTATTTTTATGTCTCTAATTATCTTTCTCGCATTGTCTAGTGCATCCCTTGCTTTTTTCAGGCATTCTTTGCTGGTTTCTAAAACGTGTCTAATCTTCTGACCTACCACTAATCTCAGATCTTTCAATTTCACCCTTAATTTTCTGATTTACCTTCAAATGGTGCATCTTTCTCATAGTCTTTCTTTTTCTTTGGAAAATATCCTTTCTGAGAGTTTTGCACCTTAAATGTTTGTTACTGCTTATCTACTGCCTTAACTTTTAACCTATTTTTGCGGTCCACGTTAGATGATTTTGCCTTGTTAGCTTGCAGGTGCAACAGGTAATTAAGAAGGCAAGTGGAATATTGTCCTTTATTTCTGGAGGGATGGAGTTTAAAAACAGGGAGGCTATGCTGCAACCATATAGTGTGCTGGTGAGGCCACACCTGGAGTACAGTTTTGGTCTCTACACTTGAGAAAGGATGTACTGGCACTGGAGGAGGTGCAGAGGAAGTTCACAAGATTGTTTCTGAAGTTGAGAATGTTGGCTTATGAGGAGAGATTGAGTAAACTGGGACTATACTCATTGGAATTTAGAAGATTGGGGGGGATCGTATAGAAACATATAAAATTATGAAGGGAATAGACAAGTTAGAAGTAGGGAGGTCGTTCCCATTGGCGGATAAATCTAGAACTAGGGGACATTGCCTCAAAATAAAAGGAGATAATATTTTAGACTGAGTTGAGGAGGAACTTTTTCTCCCAAAGGGGTTATGAATGTATGGAACTCCCTACCCAGTGAAGCAGTTGATGCTACCTTGTTGAATGTTTTTAAGGCAAAGCTAGCTGGACTTTTGAACAGTAAAGAAATTAAGGGTTATGCTGAGCAGGGGAGTCAATGGAGCTGAGTCCACGGAAAGATCAGTCACGATCCTATTGAATGGCGGAGCAGGCTCAATGGACCAGATGGCCTATTCCTGCTTCTATTTCTTATGTTCTTATGCCTTCACGGTCCTGTAATTGCTTTTATTTGAGCTAATATCCGAAGTTCGCCAGAGCTTAGATGATTTCCTCAAAAGCAGTTGCCTAGGACTTCTCAATATTTTAGGACAACGTCAATAACTCAGTTCTGAGGAAAGGTCACCAGACGCAAATGTTAACTCTGTTTTCTCCTTCACAGATGCTGCCAGACCTGCTGAGCTTTACCAGCAACTTTGTTTTTGTTCCTGATTTACAGCATCTGCAGTTATTTTGGTTTTTAATATATTTAAAGATTTTCTCATAAAGGCATGACTGTGCTAATTATTTTAGCAGTGGTTTTCAGTCAATGCTTCCTAGCTCAGCACAAACGATGAAAATGATGCAACACTGAGCAACACAACACCTGAATGAAAGTATGTTTGTTTGTTCCCAGATAGATGGCTGAACAAATTTTTGAAAAAAGATATTGGTGGAATTTGTTGTGAGTTTAGTTCAGCATCATTTCAACCTCCAATGTTAATAGTCATGATGTGAGGTGCCTGACGAAGAAGCAGTGCTCAAAAAGCTTGTGATTTCAAATTAGCCTGTTGGACTATAACCTGGTTTTGTGTGACTTTTGACAATGCTAATAGTAACAGTGTGGCAAATGTGGGATCCCAGTACAGCCCAGCTGCAAATACATAGAGTAGCTGCAAGGCAAAGTGTTTAACTATTTCTTAGTTGCTTTTGCAATTTTCTAAGAGCATTGGCTCTCTGGGATTGATCACAATCCAGTAGCTAAATCAGGGCTTTATATAAAATTGCAAACCACAAGCGTGAGGTTTTGGCCTTTTGTTTTAAACGGCAGGACAAGTTAATAGAGTGGTTTAAGAAGGCAAATAGGATGCTTGCCTTTATCAGTCATGGCATAGATTATAAGAGCAGAGAGGTTATGTTGGAGCTGTACAGAGCATTGGTTAGGCCACAGCTGGCGTATTGTGTGCAGTTCTATTCCCTGTCCTATGGGAAGGATGTGATTGCATTGGAGGGGATGCAGAGGAGATTCACCAGGACGTTGCCTGGGATGGACCATTTCATCTACGTGGAGAGGCTGGATAGGCTTGTGTTGTAGTCTTTATAGCAGAGGGGGTTAAGGGTGACCTGATTGAGTTGCATAAGGTTGTGAGGGGCATGGACAGGGTGAAAAGGAAGCAGCAATTTCCCTTAGATTGAAGGGTCAATAACAAGGGGCCGTAATTTGAAGGTGAAGGGCAGAAGTTTTGGAGGGGATTTGAGGAAAGGTCTTTTTCACCCAGAGGGTGGTGAGAATCTGAAATACTCTGTCTGGGAGTGTACTGAGACAGGAAACTCACAATTATTAAAAAGTACTTGGTGAACACTGGAGATGTCATAATTTTCAAGGCTATGGGCCTAGAGTAGGAAAGAGGGAAGAGTGTAGATAGGTGATAGTTTTATTTTATTGGTGCAGACATGTTGAGCCATTGGGTCTCTTCTGTACTCTGTCACTCTATGACTATAGTCAAGAAGGCACAACAACGCCTCTTCTTCCTCAGGCGCTCAGGAAATTTGACATGTCCATAAGGTTCCTCATCAACTTCCACAGATGCACCATAGAAAGCATACTGTCCGGGTGCATAACGTCTTGGAACGGAAACTGCTCTGCCCAGGACCATAAGAAACTACAGAAGGTGGTGTGCACAACACGGAAGCCAACCTCCCATCCAAGGACTCCATTTACACTCCTCGTTGCCATGGAAAGGCAGCCAACATCATCAATGACCCCTCCCACCCCGCTAATGACCTCCTACAACCTCTTCCGTCAGGCAGAAGATACAGAAGCATGAACACATGCACCAACAGGTTCAGGAACAGCTTCTTCCCTGCGGTTATTAGATTGATGAATGGACTGTCTAACTTCAAATAATGTTGATCTTGGTTCAAGTACCTCTGTGCAGTGTAACCTGTACGTCTCACTCTGTCTAAGCACCCTGTATCCTTATGTCCTTGTTTGCTATGATCTGCCTATACTGCTCGCAAACAAAGCTTTTCACTGTACTTAGGTACATGTGACTACAGTAAATCAAACTGAATCAAGTCAGCAATATATTCAGTATCAATCTTGAGAATTTGGAGCAATTGTAATTTTCTGTGCAAATGTAAAACTTGTGAAATCAGTTCAACAGCACATTATATATCTTTCCTGATGTACACTTCCATTGAAGACAATACAAGTTAATATCGTCGCAATTGTATGTCAGTATTTATCACAGCCTATGTTCCTATGCAGCTGTATTGTCTAACTGAAGAGTACACCACGTTTCTTTGTAAATTTTCTCATTAAAATGGTTCCAAAGATTTGCAGCAGTGAAGAATCTTAAAATATAACTTTAAAAGACTTTAAAACTGAGGATTGTCAATAGACCATTTATATTTGTTTGCTTGTGAGGTGTGGGTAATGCTGGCTAGGCCAGTATTTATTGTCCATGCCTAATTGGCTGGAGAAGGTGGTTATGAACTGCCGTCTTTAACTGTTGCTTGGAATGTAGGGACACCCAGATTGTTGTTAGGAAGGTAGTTCCAGGATTTTTTTCTCAACGACAGTAAAATGAGGATGGTCAATGGCTTGGAGGGAAACATTCTACTGGTGGTGTTCCAATACATGTGCTGTCCTTGTCCTTCCAGATGGTGGAGGTTGTGGGTCAGGAAGGTGCTGTCAGAGGAGCTTTGGTAAATTATCTGTATTTTTCCTCATTCATTCTTCCTTAGATTTTTTTCCCCATAGGATCCCTACAGTGTGGAAACAGGCCCTTTGGCCCAACAAGTGCACACTGACCCTAGAAGCATTCTACCCTGACCCATCCCCATTTAACCCTCCCTGAGGACTATGGGCAATTTAGCATGAACAATCCACCTAGCCTGCACATCTTTAGACTGTGGGAGGAAACCAGAGCATCCAGACAAAACCCACGCAGACACAGGGAGAATGTGCAAACTCCACACAGACAGTTGCCCGTGGGTGGGATCAAACCCAGGTCCCTGGTGCTGTGAGGCAGCAGTGCTAACCACTGAGCCACCAGGCCATCTATTTTATTGGAAACTCAGAGACACACTTAGTTCAGTTGGTTCAGTAACTTTTTGTTCAGTTTCTTTTGTCAGTTTTATGATTCCAGCTGACGTTATTACTGGACAAGAGGTATCCTAGACTGAAATCTTTTTTTTTAAATTTAACATGGTCTATCACTGAAACACAAGCACACAATGCTGCAGATCTAGTTTTAATAATGAAACAGAAGTTGACTATAGAATAGAAAATAAAGTACCAAGCTATTTACATATAACACAGCTTGAAAGATTTTAAAACACATCATTAAATAAAATTGCATATATCCCAATATTATCACTTTACAGTAGTCAAATATCAGAGTTCCCTTTTCTATTATATCCATAGGTCTGACTTAACTTTCTATGAATGCCCAGTCATAAGAGCCTGATAGCCTTTGCTTGATTAGTCACAAGACTGAGCTTAAACTTTCTTAGCTTCAAATAACTCATTTGGCATTTCAACCAGACTCTCTTGGGATGGGATGTTCAAACTAAAACCCTTACACCTGGCTGTTCTGAACTGATTCCTTTCTCCAGGAGAAACATCCAACCTCAACTAGGTATTCTGTAAACTGAAACTAAAAATTTTCCAATCTATTCATCTTACCCTGAGCAAAATCAGTTCCTGATTCTTTTAAATATAAATGCTTTTCAATGTTTACTGTCTTTGATTGTAAACCACTCCCACTGCAAACAAATTCCCAGTATCATTCTAGGCACTGCCGTCTCTCTCTCTCTCTCTCTCTCTCTCTCTCTCTCTCTGTCTCTTGCTGGTTTAAAAGCATAGCTGACGAGTTAATTGTGAAAGCCCCTTCTATACATAAACCAATACCCCATGTCACTAGTTCAAGATCCAGACCCTAAAATAAATCACATCGATAAAAATAAATCACATACCATATTTCACATCAGGCACAAATCTTCTAATTTATTGGCAACAATCAGTCTTCATGGATATTTTGAAATAGTACCAAACAAAAAACCAAAAGAACTGTAGATCCTGGAAATCAGAAACGCAGTTAATCTCAGAAATTGTTTACTCTCCACCCCCTTCCGCCACCCTATCTTTTGCATAAATACCAACCTTTTCCTAGGTACCATCAGTTCTGAAGAAGGATCATTGGACTCGAAAAGTTAACTCTGCTTTCTCTCCACAGATACTGCCAGACCTATTGAGTTTTTCCAGCAATTTCTGTACAGTACTTGTCACAGCTTTAAGTCTGTTTTTAGATCCTGTAGTTTTCTGTATTCGTTATTCTACAATTTCATTAAGAAGACTTCCTCTCTCATTCATCTGCTTTTGTTTCATCTCCTCACTATTCACAACATAATTAATGTCGCACTCTGGTATCATAACTCTATTAACAGGTTTAAAAATAGTCACAAAGATTTTAAAATTTCCATTCTCTTTTAAACATATTTGAATTACATATTAGTTAATCTGATCTGTTTCAAATTCATGACCACTAATTTCTCAGGTAGAGTTTTCATCTTAGCTACTAATTCAAGTTGCTCAGTAGTGAAATCTCCATTTCTAAAATGTACCTAATATTTGATGCTGATCAACTATGTTCTTCTCTTCACTGACATTGGATGATTGCTGAGTGATTCCACCATCTTCTGCTTTTGTTCGAATTTGCTATTGTCTACTTCATCTATTGCTCAAAAGTATTTTTCATTATCCATTCATGAGATGAGGGTGTTGTTAGCTAAGCCAGCATTTATTGCCCATCCCTAATTGCTCAGAGGGCAGTTAAGTGTCAACCACATTGCTCTGGGTTTGGAGTCACACGTAGGCCAGACCAGGTAAGGATGGCAGTATCCTTCCCTCAAGGGCATTAGTGAGACAAATGGGTTTTTCTAACAATCAACAATGGTCATCATTAGATTCTGAATTCCAGATCTTTATTGAGTTCAAATCCCACCATCTGCCATGGCGGGATTCAAAACCAGGTTCCCAGAACATTATCTGGGTCTCTGCATTTACAGGCCAGCAATAATACCACTAGGCCATTGTCTAGCATCAAAAGAAATACCACAATCTTGCTGCAGTATAATAGCTACCTACATGTCTTTTAATATGTAACATTAATGACTTATGGCTAATTTTGATTTTGTTAGACTATAATTGTGCTTGTGTGAAAGTATAACACAATGATCAACTCTTTTGCAAAAGCTTTTGACATGTTGTTGAAATGTGGCACTGTTTTTCATTACTACTGACAATGGATTAACAGCTGTGTGACTCTCAACATACTGTGGTTTTTAGATGAGTTTTTAAAAAAATATGTTTTTTTAAGGTTGCTAACCCCTGTCCGAGAAGGTTTAAATATAAAAGTAAAATATTTCTGTTAAATCCAGTAAAACCTTTTAACGGATTAAATCTTTCTACTGTGAATATAACGCCTAACAGACCACGTTAATTTGTGAATAGAAAACTTGTTACAAAGCTGTAGTAAAACAGATGTAAACAGATTGTTTATTACAGTTGGAGCTGACTCTAAGCCAGACTGGTATTGAAGCATCAGGGAAGGTGGGAAAATTAGCTACAATGAAAGAAAAAGCTGCAGCTCTTGTTTGTGGCAATGGAAGTAGCTCCCTGTTCTGCTTCAGTGACATGCAGTTGGCTGAACCTGATCATGCAATGAAAGACAGAATCACAGAACTGTTACGGCACAAAGGCTATTCAGAAGTTACTTAGCGCTATTCTCCTTTTGTCCCATCACTCTTTGTGCTATTTCTAGCCAAATAATCATCCCATTTCTGTCTTGCATGCATCAAAATGTTGTGGCTTGGGACCTATCCAGTTACAGAACGGAGGCAGCTGATGAGGTACCAGTGATACCAGTAACTGACTGGCACCATTCCTCCATGTTTAAAAGCTACCAGTCCTTTGTGGACCTCTGTCATATTCAAAATGATTGTCACACCTACAGTGGCTCGTCCTTCGGGCTACTTGCTGCAATGTTCGCAGATGGAAGATACTCGGTGTTTAGCAATGTCTTCCTGCAGGTTCTCTTTCTCATGCTGCAAGGGCCAGATAGGTGGTCCTCTGGCCAAAGGATGGGGAGAAGTGACTGTCTTTCTTGTTGGATTGCAGTGGAAGTCCGCACTCCCTGAACACTGGTATAGTCCTGTAATTGGGTCACTGGTCCCTTTTGATCCGCCAGGTTGCAATACTTTTTCTTTGAGGCTTACATGTGGCATTGGAAAATGGTGTGCAAGGTGGAGAGTGAATGACAACCAGTTGATACAAGGTTGGGTCAGTTAGCAGCAGATCCTAACTCTCAGAGAAAAGTCTCATAAAGTCTGTTGCAGATGTATTGAGGGAGCATCCATGAGACCCCCATCATAGGCCAAAGGAGTGACAATAACTTAAGTGTTGTGCCAGTTTGTGTGGAGAAACTAACAGTGTTCCTCTTTCAGCTGCCAGCAAAACTGGAGGCAAAGCTATAATGAGTGCATTGAGACCTGCAGAGGCTTCCCAGACCTGCAAAGCCTTCCTTTACCATGTGCTTTTGGAAGTGGCTGAGTTCCAAGGCAGCCTAGTGATTGCTGGTGGCAAAACAGGAGGGTCCTTACAAAGGATACTTGAGCTGTCATTTTAAGTCACAATTGCTTTTATGTCTACATAGAGCTCCAAATCAGCATAGATGAGGAGCTCTCAACTCTTCAGTGTTCGTGGTCCTCATAAGCATGTCACGGTAATCACAAAGGATGTGCAATTTGTGCTGGAGATCTGAGTCCATTGATCCAGCTCAGAGACCCAGGCAGAGCTCCAGGCTGATAAAATACATCTTGTATCATTGATGACAAGGTGCCAGATGGAGGTGACATTAGTCACAAACTTGTTATCCGTTGATGGAATGAGAGCCTTCACTGTTGATGAAGGCCAGTGATGTGTCAGTGAGAGCCTTGATGAACTCACATGCATTGTCAATGATGCCTTGAACTTGGCGAAATCCAACAATGGCTGTGAAGGTGGCTCTTGACTGTCTGTCTGAGTCAATTTTAGAGTGTTTATAGTCCTCAGTACTCTTGCACGTGGCGTCAGTCACCTTTTTGATCAATTATGACAGCCACATGTCACCAGAGGATCCCTTGTAAAGAGCCTGAGACGGAGAATTTGAGAACCATAGTGATTTCCAGAAGTTTTGATGTTAGATATCCACCAAACTGTGAGAGGTGTGGAAAGTATTGGCCAGAGCTGACAGGAACTATGTGCACAGCAGACACTAGAGAGTTTCACCAAGGTCATAGTGCTGTTATGTGCACACAGGGCTCCCTCCCTCCCTCCTCCAGCTGCAGTAAACCGCTCGGTGTCTGTCAAAGACATAGGGAGATCTGTGTGCCATCGCCTGGGCTGTGAGCTTGATGAAGCAGCAACAAAGTGAAGGGTGTGGGAGTGGGTTAGGAACCGCGAGTCTCTGCTGGAGGTTCACCTTTTCACTTGTGAGCGGGGAAGTGAGGGGGAGGGGGTGAGTGGGCGGCAAAGTAGGTATCTCCTGAATCTATGCTCTGAATATGGATAGCAGCTCTGCAGCTTCCTCTGTCAGTGACCCTAGAGTTTCCAACAGCCCCAGTGGCAATGGGAAACCTGAACACAAGACCCGCAACAACCAGGGCCCTTTGTAGCTCAGGCATCTAGAGGAGGGTCACCATCCTCATTCGAGTCAACAGTACAGCACCATAAATCTGCTCCCACCTCTGCTGTAAATGCAAGTGTAACATTGTAAGAGTTCACATCATCAAGTTAAGGAGAGCACCTAGAGGTACTTGAGGTTCATGGATATTTAAATTTGTCGTACCACTTAAAGAAAATTTTGGAGGCACTTTTGTTAGTCATCCTTTCCACTGCTTTATTACGCCTCATGCCTTATCTTGAACCTTGCTCCCTTTTAATGGGCTGCTAATTTTAGAGTGTGTCTGCTCAGTGACTCAGCTTTGATACTGCATACTGTGAACTTCAACGCAAGGTGATGGAATGCCAAATGCAGGGGGTGGTAGCAGCCTTATCCATATGTTGCTTATCAGATGAGGCGTAGCTTTTCAGTGATGTCGTCGATATTCACGCCCTTTTCCTCTTCACGCTGGAAGGTACAGCAGGTTCTCATGCGATGCCGGGGTTTCTTAAGTTTCCATTGGATTAATCTAGGCACCTGAACCTGACTTTCAGTGGTCAAGTGCCATGTTTGACGGTGGTGCGGGAGAGATGTTATGATTTCCCCTCTGCCAAGGTGCTTTGATTTCGAGATGCGTGACTGATCATACCGTCAGGCGGTGTCCTTGTCCCTAAGATATTCTCCCTGAAGCCATACAGGGAGCCAGAAGAGCTCTGCAACCTGGAGTCACCTGAGTACATATGCTGCATTGCATCCTGGGAAAAGTGTACACCCCTAAAGGATCCACTCCATTAGTCACAAACTTGTTATCCATTGATGGAATGAGAGCCCTCAATGTTGATGAAGGCCACTGATGTATCAGTGAGAACCTTGATGAACTCACATGCATTGTCAATGATGCCTTGAACTTGGCGAAATCCAACAATGGCTGTGAAGGTGGCTCTTGACTGTCTGTCTGAGTCAATTTTAGAGTGTTTATAGTCCTCAGTACTCTTGCACGTGGTGTTGGTCACAGTTATGACAGCCAGATGTCACCAGAGGATCCCTTGTAAAGAGCCTGAGACAGAGAATTTGAGAACCATAGTGATTTCCAGAAGTTTTGATGTTAGATATCCACCAAACCCCAGTGAAGGCCTTCTGTATGCCCCAGGTCTCTCCAATCTTAATACTCAGTACAACTGTGCACTAGGAAGGGTGACACCTGAATGAGAACACCATAGAATACAGCATCTTATCCAACATGGCACCAGCTGCTGAAGCCTGGCACAGATTAGTGGCAGTCTTCCTGGAGAAACTCCTTCTCCATTGCTGATTGGACATCTGCAGAGTCATGTATGGGAACTCCCACCTGAAGATAGGCCCCAAGGGTCTACAGGCCATATGGGAGGCTGTTGGAACATTCCTCTGAACTAGCTCCACTTTGCTGTTGGTTTTGTTGACCCTCTCATTTTATTGTGGCTCCAATGGTGCCTGAATATCCCTCATTCTGTCCTTCTCCTCTTCTTCTGTTAGGTTGCAATGATCAGGAATGTTGGCTGGATCAGTAATAGGTAGGTAGGCTTTCTCCTTCTGTGTGTACTTTTCAACACATGGCGCTAAAAAGTTTTCCCCGACAAGTCGCATAGGACCGAGTGCCGTTGCCACACCACATTATTTAAAATACATACCCTGTGTTGCTCCTGCCATCTGCACACCAGCTGTTGCTGCTGCCACTTTTATTTCCTTTCTCCCATGATCTGGTAATGGTTTGTTCTCCACCCTGTCTTGCATTGCATGTTGCCTCTCCGTGTGGCTGACTAACAGAGACACCATTGAAAATTCACCACCTTGTTACCTCCTTTAAGCAGAAGTACCTCTCTGCACATTCTAACTGCACCATAAAGTTCAAGTTAAGTAACATCTTAAGTACCTCATTCATGACATTCCGCGCTCACTATGATAAGTTTGCCTTCCAAAGATTCGGACATAATGTCGCAACAATAGACTTCCAGGCTGATGCATCCTAACCATATTTTCATGAACTCCAGCCTCATTGTGAGCAATGCAGTAAAGTTCCAGCAAATCTGTCATAGGGGAAAGGGAACTTGAACATTTTGATTTTTTGTTAAGGGAAGCCAGAGGTCACTTCTGAGCTCAGAGTCAGAATCACTACTGCCTAACTGACTTACCCTAAAATTCACCAGGAATATTTTATTTGAGTTCAATATGTTTGGTATGACAATCTGCCAATCTACGATTAAAATACATTGAAGTCAGCTCATCAAATCAATCCTATTTTAGTTATCAAACAAAAATACGTTTAGAAAATACACATTCACACAATATATCAAAAGCCAATATAAATAATTTGCCCAAGTCATGACAAATTGAATTTCAGGATGACATGATATATATTTTAAAAATAATGACAGCAGTGTCTAAATTCTAATTAGAAATAAACCCTGATGAATAAAGGGATTTGAGAGATTAGATTCACTTTGAAAGGCAGCAGCTTGACTTGAACAGAGAGAGCAGGGACATTCTCTGTATGTACTGAACAAACATTTATCCCTCTGTCATCAACAACTGGAACAAATGAACTGATCAATTACCTCATTCCTGTTTGTAAGTCTTGCGAATGTGCCAATTAGCTGCTCTAATTGACTAAAAATCAATAATAATTGACTGTAAGAAGCTGTGGGATATTTAACTGTGTTATATAAAGAGTTTTTTTCTTTGCAAATATTACCTCTGGACAAAAACAGAAATTCCATTTGGGTGTTCATCTAATGCTGCATGAGTTTGAATAATAGTATAAATTCATGAGACGGTAAGATATTTAAGTCCAAAGACAATCCATTATAAATGCCATAATTTTGAACAATGTTGAAGAGCAGGAAGGCATAAATAAAAATGTATATGGGTTACTTGAGTTTACAAATAAAGGGATAGACAATGAAAGCAAAGGTTTAGTTAGGAGAGCTGGACTGATTGTAACACTCCTCCATTGACTAGAATAAACTTTGAATTTAATAGGAAGGTGATACATGTGTGGCCTGCTGACACTAAACAGGGAGGGTAATGGGAGACTTGCTAACAGTGAACCATGTTTCTTGCCTGGTTGCCAGGAAGCAGAGGTTTCAGCATTCCCACAGAAATGGTCACGGTCTTCGCCAGTCAGTCCACCATCCCCTCCTATTGTGGAGATGAGGAGCTGAATGGCTGCATCCCTCCACCCATCCTCAAGCTGCTGGTTTCTCCTACAAAGAGAGGAAGGGAAATATTGAGCTATATGGAAGTGGGTGGCACGGCTGTTAGTGCTGGTGCAAAGGGGTGAGGTGCCCTGAGTGAGTGAGTAAGCAGTGCCTAAGCAATTCAGGTTTAGTAACGTGGGGGACTTTGGGGTTGCCAGAGCAACTGAGAGAAGACATTGAAAACTGTAGTGAGAGAGGTAGATCATGAGGCTTGGAGGTGTAGGAGGGTACAGGAACAGAGATAGAGTGAGTGTGAGGTATCCAAGAGAAGATGGTGGCACTCAGTAGGGTGGAAAAGGTCATTGACCTTCTTCCAACACTGCTGGGTGTTTCTCCAGACTATGGAGACTGCACTGACCAAGGTGTTCACCTTCAATCATGCTGGCACGGTCTCATAATGTAGCCTGTTCTGGTAAGAGGATGACCCTTCTCTGCACCTCCCTATCTACCAGCCCTGCAGGTTCCTATTTATGAAGTAAAGTGCTAATCTCCCCTTCCAGCCATGCATGGGCAAATATCTGGAAGATTGCAGTGCATCTGGACTGCCAGCACTTGAACGGGTGCCCAACAACATCTTAAACATGGCGTCTGTGTTAGAGCTATACATCCCCAAATACCTGTGGCGTGTGGGAGAATCAGGCTAGCTTCAGACAAGATGGGGGCAGTCGGTAGCTAATGAGTCAAATTTGGGATGTTGGTGGAAGAAAACCTGCTTGGCCTCAGGTGAAGAAACACACCATGAAATTCAACAAAAATTGACATTGTCAAAATATGTTTAGATTCAGCCCAGTACCTCCATTGACAGCATGTTTCCTTCATAAATGCAACATTTTTGTTGCAATGTTCTCTGCTTTGACTAGTGTTCTGTACAAAAAACTCAAATATACAAATTTCCAGCCAATTATTTTGTAAAGTGTTATCTAAAACAATATATCTTCATAACACAAAATGTATAAGTCACAGACCTCAAATGCAATATTCTGTACAATTCTGAAAGCCACATTTCAGAAAAGCTATGAAGGCCTCAAGGGGACAAAGGAAGACAAGGCCTCAAGCAGGGACTTCAGTTATGAAGAAAAGCTAGAAATGTATGATCATTCTCCTTAGAAAAGAAAATGTGATGAGATTATTGAATAGAAGCCTTTAAGACAATGATAAGTTTTGTTTGAGGAGATCCAGAAAACCTATTCCTTCTGACAAATGGGCATAGGTTTAAAATCATTGTCCAAAGATCTACGAAGGAGTTGAGCAAAATGTCTTCTCTCAGAAAGTAGTTGGGATCTGGGATGCCCAACCTGTAACGGTGGAGCAAGCTGGTTCCATAAATAATTCTAAAAGTAGTTATAGGGATACGGAGATTGCTGGCTAAGCCACTATTTCTGTTGAGAACATAACGGCTCGCTGTCTTCTTGAACTGTTGCATTTTATGTGTGGACACACTTAGTGCTATGAGAGAGACAGTTCCAATGACAGTGAAGGAATGGCATTCCAAATCCCAGTCAGGATTATGTGTAATTTGGATAGGAGCTTGCAGTTAGTAGTGCTGTCATATATTTGGTACTCTTGACCTCCTCGGTAATAGAGTTCATGGGTTTGGAAGCTGCTTTTGAAGGAATCTGAGAATTGATGCAGTGCATAGAGTAGATGGTGTGGTAGATGGTGGAGGGAGTGAATGTTAAAGGTATTAGGTGTGGTGCTAATCAAGCAGATTGCTTTGTCCTGGATGGTGTTAAGCTCCTTGAATGTTACTGGAGCTGCACACATCCAGGCAAGTGGGGAGCATTCCACTACACTCCTATCCCGCGCTTAATATTGTGAAACAGGCTTCAAGGAGTCAGGAGGTGAGTTTCATGGAAACTGAGAGCATAAGGTCATTCTTCCTTTGAACCTGTTCCATCTTCCTTTGTGCTAGGTATGATTCCAATCAACTGAGATTTCTCCCCCTTGACACTCAGATAGGTCTGCTTTGGAGGATGAACATATAAAATGTTCCAAAAATAGAAATTGCTGGAAAAACTCAGCAGGTCTGGCAGCATCTGTGGAGAGAGAGCAGAGTAAACATTTTGGGTTAGGTGACCCTTCTTCAGAACATAAAATGTTCCTCTTGATCGCGTGTCTTCTCATTATCTGACACCAAATTAAAATCTGCAGTAACACTTTCTCTGCAGATGGTTTTTGCTGTCTGAATGACTTAGTTAATCATTCTTCAATGAGTTTGAGCAGGTTATACTACTCACTCTTGTTGTCAGTCTTTGCTCCTACTCATTAACCTTTCTGATTTCTGTCTTTGGAAGGTTCTTCAGTAAAGAATTTTAAATATTTCCTTGACTCTGGTTAAATTACAGATTTACGTGTTCAATTTTTGTTTTCCATCACTCCTGTATCACCACAGATTCCTATTGACATAAACGGTTTCCCTCAAACTCAAGACATGGATCACCAAATTCTATAGGAATGTAGTGGATATGTTTTCTAATACTGGTATTTCTACCTCATTAACATTTTTGTTTGATTGCCATTTGACTTTCTGCTGCTCTTAAAACTGTGTCCTACTTCTGTATATCCTCTGAAGGGACCTATAGCTTTACAAATTTGACATTATTTAGTCATGGCTTCACACTGCATGTGCTTGTGCAATTTTTTTTTTCTCCACAGTGCTGACACTGACTCTTAGTATCTGCTTTGTGGCTGACTCTCAGCATTAGCTTGTCAAGTGTGTGTTTAAAATCTTTATACCTTTAAAAAGTTGATTGTTTGTTACTTTGGTTTTGTGATGAGGTTAACCTTTTCTTATCAGGATTTGTCAGTACTTCTTCCCAGTTTCTGCTTCCAGAATGATCTGGACAGCTGACACTGAAGTCATGTCTTCTTTTATAATAACTCTGCCAAAGAGTCATCATTCTTTCAATAACAGTGTTATCTCTTGTATGTCGGATTTTCAATACCCCACTATAACAGTTTTCAACTAATCTGTGGTTAAGATAATTAAGACATCTATAGATTTGCCCGGATGCTAAACTTCTCTGTTAAATTTTGCTCTTTCAAGAATTTTCTGATTGTCAGATTAAAGTAATTTGTCAAAGTTTTATGGAGATTCTTCAAAAAAATCTATGTTTTTATTTACATTCTGGTTATTTGCAAAGTCATCAGCTGTCCTATTTTATATTATGGTGTATTTATTGATTTTGCAATTTACTATTTAAGTATGAAGCAATTCTCTGAATTAAGAACTGTTTTTGCCAAGTTGTCCAATCATATGTTCTACTTGGCCAAACTCTGATATTTAATCTTTAAAGTGGTATTATTTCTACTGCCGTGTCTTCTTAATGTGATTTTTTAAAATGTTTATTTTCAAGTTTTTAACTACTATGTATTCCAATGATCTTCCCTTTGAAGACTTTTCCTTCTGTAAATAGCAATTCTGTTTTGTAGTCATCAGCCTTTAATCTGTTCAGTAAAGCAATGCTTAGGTTTTCCTTCTTTTATTTAAATTCTATTGGTTAGTGATATGATATAACTAGAAATCTACCTTTCACCTTTTTGTGCTCATACTGGATATTTCTTACCTTTTAAAGGCAAAGTAGAGTTTTTCAATACATACTGGAATGTGTAGAAGATTGAGCTGGCTAATATGAAGTGGAGAGTAGGGCATAAATTGATTTTTCCAGGTTGGCAGTATGGAACAAGTAGTGTGCCACAAGATCTGGTGCTGGACATCAACTGTTCACCATTTATACAAATGACTTGGATGAAGGGATGGAAAGTATAGTTGCTAAACTTGCTGGTGGGGGTATTGCTGGGCAAATGAGTTGTGAAGGGAACACAAAAAAGTTGCAAAAAGATATAAATAAGTTAAGTGGGTAAAGATGAGTCAAATAGAGTACATTATGGGAAAATGTAAAATTGTCCATTTTGGCCATTAGGGAGGCAATTCCAGCATTTTGATCTAGCAGCAGTGAAAGAACGGTGATATATTTCCAAGTCAGGATGGTGAGTGGCTTGAAGGGGAGCTTACAGGGGGTGGTATTCCCATGTATCTGCTGCCCTTGTCCTTCCGGATGGAAGTGGTTGTGGGTTTGGAAGGTGCTGTCAAAGAATCCTCCATGAATTTCTGTAGTGCTTCCTGTAGATAGTAGCAGTAGTGTATACTGAGCGCCAATGGTGGAGGGAGTGGATGCTTGTGGATGTGGTGCCAATGAAATGGGCTACTTTGACCTAGGTGGTATCAAGCTTCTTGAGTGTTGTTGGAGTTGCACTCATCCATCACATACCTGACCTTTGCCTTTGGGGAGTCAAGAGGTGAGTTACTCGCTGCAGTATTCATAGCCTCTGACTTGTTCTTGTAGCCAATGCGTTTATGTGCTGAGTCCAGTTGAGTTTCTGGTCAATGATAACGTCAAGGATATCGATAGTGGCAAAGGTTCAGTGATGATAACACCATTGAATGTAAAGGGCGGTGGTTAGATTGTCTCTTACCAGAGATGGTCATAAGCGGGCATTGGCGTGGTGTGAATGTTATTTGCCGCTTGTCAGCCCAAGCCTGGATATTGTCCAGATCTCATTGTATTTGAACACGGACTACTTCAGTAAATGAGGAGTTGTAAATGCTACTAAGCATCGTGCAATCATTGGTGAACATCCCACTTCTGCCCCAATGATGGAGGGAAGGTCATTGATGAAGCAACTGAAGATGGTTGGGCCTAGATCACTCCCCTGAGGAACTCCTGCAGAGATTTCCTGGAGCTGGGATGACTGATTTCCAACAACCACAACCTTTTTCCTACATGGCTGCAACCAGCATAGAGTTTGCCCCTGATTCCCACTGATTCCAATTTTGCTAGGGCTCCTTGATGCCACACTCAGTCAGACGTGGTCTTGAAGTTAAGAGCTGTCACTCCCACTCACCTCTGGAATTCAGCTTTTTGTCCATGTTTGAACCAAGGCCATAATGAGAACAGGAGCTGAGTGGCCCTGGCAGAATCCAAGCTGGGCGTTGCTGAGCAGGTTATTTCTGAGCAGGTGCTGCTTGAGAGTACTGTTGATGGCACCTTCCATCACTTTATTGGTGATCAAAAGTTGACTGGTGGGGAATTTATTGTGAGGAGAACTGAACATAAAATAGGGAAATTTTCATCAGTTATAGGGGGCACTGGTGAGATAACTTGGGGTATTGTGCACAGTACCTTTCACCGTGCTTAAGGAAGTATGTAAATGATAATGGAAACAGGTCAGAAATGGTTTATCAGCCTAATACCTAAAATGAGTGTGTTGTCTTTTGAGGAAGTGCTCAACGGGCTAGGTTTGTGTTTATTGGAATTTAGAAAGCCAAGATGTGACTTGAATGAAACATATAAGACTCTGAGTGGTTCTGACAAAGTAGATGTAGAGAAAATGTTTTCTCTTGTGGGAGACTCTAGAATTAAAGCTGGCAGGTTAAAAAGAAAAAGGGTCATCCAGTTGGAAGAGATACTATGATTTATCTTGGAGATAGCAGGAACTGCCGATGCTGGAGAATCCGAGATAACAAGGTGTAGAGCTGGATGAACACAGCAGGCCAAGCAGCATCAGAAGAGCAGGAAAGCTGACGTTTTGGATCTGGAAAAATTTTTTCTGAAGAAGGATCCAGACCCGAAACGTCAGCTTTCCTGCTTCTCTGATGCTGCCTGGTCTGCTGTGTTCATCCAGCTCCACACCTTGTTATCTGTGATTTATCTTTCTCTCCCAGGGTTGTGAAGTTTTGAAACTCTTCATGAATAGGTGTTAGAAGCAGAATCTTTGAATATTTTTAAGGCAGAGGTAGATATAGATTTGATGAGCAAGAGGGTGAGTGGGAAAAGACTGGAATGCAGATTTGAGATGACCATTAAATCCGTTATGATATGGTGTAGCTTCAAAGAGTTGAATTACCTACTTCTGCTCCCTTGTTTGTATGTTCCATCTTGTTTTCAAAGTGGGCAAAATGGACAGGTTCCCACCTTTCCTGGCTGAATGCACAATGCCTGTCCTTTTCCATCACTTCCTCAAATAACACCTTAATTAATTCTTCTTATTCAAACTGCAGTTAAAATTGTGGATCTCCCAGTCTTATCATGGCCTGAGAAGCCACCTTTCTACTTTCTTTCTGTTAGTCTGTCTGCTTTAGCTCTTAAAATATTCCTTCAGTTATCTTACGTCTTCTTTGTGACAATCCCAGTGCTCAGTTTTAGCCAAGGATACATGCTCCATTGAAAGATCAGGCAGATGGACAGATGGGGGAGGGATTAACTTGGCAGTAAGAAATGAAATTAAATCAATAGCAGGAAGTGATATAGAGTCAGAAGGTGTGAAATCTGCAATGGGTAGTGTTGAAGAACTGCAAAGGGTTAAAAAGACCCTGATGGGAGTTGTGTACAGACCTCCTAGCAGCAGTCAGGAGGTGGGGAGAAAACAAGTCAGGAGATAGAAAAGGAATCTAAGAAACGCACTATTACAGTAATCATGGGATCCATCAATATGCAGATGGACTGGGAAAAATCAGTTTGACGGCAGATTCCAAGTTAAAAAATTCGTGGGATGTCTACACAATGTTTATTTTGGCACAGCTTGTGGGACTGTCCACTAGGGAATAAGAAGTTCTGGATTTGGTGATGTGTAATGAGGCAAACTCGATTAGGGAGACAAAAGTGAAGGAACCTCTAGGGGAAGTGACCACAGTATGATGGAATTCACTCTGCAGTTTGAGAGGGAGATGCTGGAATCAGATGTAACAATATTACAATTGAGTCAGGGTAACTACAAAGACATGAAAGAGGAACTGGCCAGAGTTGGTTGGAAGAGGATCCTAGCAGGGAAGATGGTGGAGCAGCAATGGCAGGTACTTCTCGGGGTAATTCAGGAGGCCCGGCAGAAATTCATCCGGAGGAAAAAGAAGGGGAGGATAAAGTAACCGTGGCTGACAAGGGAAGTCAGGGACAGCATAAAAGCAAAAGAAAAAGCATACAATGTGGTGAAGATTAGTGGGAAACCAGAGGATTGGGAAGCCTTTAAGAACCAGCAGAGGATATCTTAAAAAAGCAATAAGGGGGTAGAAGATGAGAGTAATCTAGCTAGTGATATGAAAGAAGACTGGAAGACTTTTTTTCAGATATCCAAAAGATAAGAGAGGGGCAAGAATGGACATTGGGCCACTGGAAAATGAGTCTGGAAAAGTAGTATTGGGGAACAATGAAATGACAGAGGAACTAAATAGGTACTTTGCATCAGTTTTCCCAGTGGAAGGTACCAACAGCACAACAGAACTTCAAGACAGTCATGGGGCAGAGGTGAGTGTAGTGGCCGTCACTATAGAGAAGGTGCTGGGGAAACTCAAAGGTTTGAAGGTGGATAGAGTTAGATACTGTAGATACAGTTTGGACCAGATCAATTACACCTCCGAGTTCTGAAGGAGATAGCTGAGGAGATTGTAGAGGCATTCGCGGTGATCTAACAGGAATCACTGGAATCAGGGAGGGTCTCAGATGGATGGAAAATAGCTAATCTAATACTGCTGTTTAAGAAGAGAGAGAGGCAGAAGACAGGAAATTATAGACCAGTTAGTCTGACCTCGGTCATTGGCAAGATGTTAGAGTCCTTTATTAAGAATAAGATTGTGGAGTGCTTGGAAGTACTTGGTAAAATAGGGCAAAGTCAGTATGGCTTCATCAAGGGGATGTCATGCCAGTCAAATCTGTTAGAATTCTTTGAGGAGGTAACAAGCATGTTGGATAAAGGAGAGCTATTAGACGTGATCTATTTGGATTTTGAAAAGGCCTTTGACTAGGTGCTACATTGGAAGCCACTAAATAAGGTTAAAGCTCATTATGTTTGAGGCAAGGTACTGGCATGGATAGAGGATTGGCTGACTGGCAGAATGCAGAGAGTAGAAATAAAGCGGTCTTTATCGGAATGGTAGCCAGTGATGAGTAGAGTCCCACAGTGGTCAGTGTTGGAATCACAACTATTCACGTTACAGATTAACAACGGAAGAAGGAACTGAAGGCATTGGTGCTAAATTTGCAAATGACGTAAAGATAGGTGGAGGGCTAGGTAGTGTTGAGGAAGCAGAGAAGCTACAGAAGAATATTTACAGGCTAAGATAATGGGCAAAGTAGTGGCAGATGGAGTAAAATGTGGAACAACGTGGGGTTATGCGCTTTGGTGGGAAGAATAGAGACATAGACTCTTTTCTAAATGGGGAAAGGCTTTGGAAATCTGAAGCACAAAGGGATTTAGGAGTCCTAATTTAGGATTCTCTTTATGTTTACATGCAGGTTTAATCGGCAGTTAGGAAGGCAAATGCAATGTTAATATTCATTTTGAGAGTGCTAGAATACAACAGCAGAGATGAAATGCTGAGGCTGTATAAGGCTCTGGTCAGACTATTTGGAATATTGCGAGCAGTTTTGGGCCCTGTATCTAAGGAAGGATTTGCTGGCATTGGAGAGGTTCCAGACGGGGTTCACAAGAATGACCCTGGAGATGAAGGGCTTGCCACATGAGGATTAGTTGAGGAATCTGTGTCTGTACTTGAAGGAATTTAGAAGGATGAGGGGAGACCTGATTGAATCTTACAGAATACTGAGAAGCCTGGATAGAATGGCTGTGAAGAAGATGTTTCTACCAGTAGGAGAGACTAGGACCCATGGCACAGTCTCAAAGTGAAGTGACAACACTTCACAACTGAAATGTGGAGGAATTTCTTCAGCCAGAGGGTGGTGAAGCTGTGGAACACATTGTCTCAGAAGGCAATGAAGACCAAGTGTATTTAAGGCAGAGATACATAGGGCTTGATTAATAGGGAGATCAAGGGTTATGGGGGAAGGCAGGAGAATGGAGAATGGGGTTGAGAAACATATCAGCCATAATCGAACAGTGGAGCAGACTTGATAGGTAGAATGGCCTAATTCTGCTCCTCAATCTTATGGTCTTACGGTATAAAGTATTTCTATGGCTCTTACTTACCCTACAATAAGCCATACTCACACTCAGCATTCTCAGCCTGTATTTTTTATGCTGTTGATTAAAGTTTTTCCCTTTGCTCATTTTACACTTTACCTTTTCACTTTACTCACAGAGCTCTAATGCATTTGCCAAACCTTAAATCAACAATGTTCCTACAGATTCTCACTTTCTGATGGAATCTGTAACTATCAGGTGGTACTGCTTTTTCAGCTTTTTTTCTAGCCTATCTTTACTGGCTTTGCATTTCAAACTTCACATTCCCATCTACAACAGGTAGCATTTGATTTCTAACAACCACCTTTGCCTTAAAAATACTTACATCCATTGTTTTCTCAGGCAGTGTCTCAAAGTCACACAAAGTTTTGAGATAAAAATTTCTCATCACTGTTCTAAGAGTGTGAATCCTAATCTTAAAAACTATGTCCCCAAGTTCTGGACTGACCACCAAGAGAAAACGTCCTTTCCACATCTATTTTGGCAAGACCACTCTGGATCGTATGTACTTCAACCAAGTCTCATAGATGGTTACAACACAGACACAATCCATATAGACACATTGATCCTCTTAAACACTCCTGGTTACCTTCTCAAAGAATTGATTGAATTTGTGAAACATGACCTTCCTTTAACAAATGAGGGAAATCCCTGAATAATCTCTATCTCCTCAAGTGCAGGTATATTCTATCCCTCAGATTCTTTCTCATAACTTTTCCACAATTAAGGTTAGACTATCGTGGCCTGTAATTTTTACTTCCCTGAATTTAACTGTGGGACAACATTAGTCATCCTCCAGACCTCTGATTCCTCATTTGTGGCCAGAGAAGATTCCAAAATTACTGCCAAGCTCCTGATATAACCTCCATGCCGGCCCTTCTGAAATATATTCCATGCAGGCCTACAGATCTATCCACTTTTAAGGCTGCGAATCCCTCTATTGCCTCCTACTTCTCCCTCTCTGTTAATTTATTCTAATAGTGCCTCCACATTGAAATCTATTTTCTGTTTTTCATTGTGAAGACCAAGAAAAAATATTCATTGAGGACAATGTCCATATCTTCTAGATCCACACACAGACAAGCCTCCGTGATCACCACTTTGTGCATAATTATTTCTTGCTCTTTATATGTTACTTTAATAAAACTTTGGGTTCTGCTTTATTCTACCTGCTGGTGCTTTCATATGCAGTCTCACTGTTTTCCTTATTTACCTTTTAAGTCATTTTGCCTGTACTCTTACTAATTCCTCTTGGAATTTCTCCCTCTGTTCTGTCACAGGTTTATCTGCAAGTGGCTGCTGCAAGTGTACCTGGGCCAAATTGTATCTTTTCTTTGTAAAATTAACTTTTCCCCAATTTAGAACTTCTATTCCCTGCCTGTCCTTATTTCTTTTTCCCTAACTATCCTAAATCTAACTGTTTTATGGTCACTATCTCCAAATTGCTCCTTGACTGATGTGTCTTCCACTTGACAGGATCACTTCTGAATTTTTAACTGAATACTTAGCCCTTGTTTGGTTTTTATATGTACTGGCCAAAAAAGATTTCTTCTGGGTACAGTTTAAGACATTTTTCCCCAATGTCTTGTGCACCAAAACTATTTCCATTAGTATTTGGGTAGTAAAAATCCCCTGTTATTACTGTTTTAAAATTCTTATGCTTCTCTGAAATTTGATTACGTATTGGATCTTCTTTCTTTCCTGAACTGTTTAGGGGCCTACATTACATCCTACAGTAGATTTGCCCCTCTTTATTTTACATCTACCCATATGGCCTAACTTGATGATCCTTCCACCATATTATCCTTCCTCACTGCTGTAGTTTATTCCTTGATCAATATAGTGACCCTTCTCCTCTTTATCGCCCTTAATTATCCATTGGTTTTGGGATCGCTTAGTCCTGTCTATTGCATGCTCCTGTGCTGTTTGGCCTGCAGGTCATCCTATCCTCTAGCTTCACCAGGTTGACTTCCCATTTTTTATATTTTGAACATTGAGAGTATAAGTTGTGCATAAATTTTATGTTATACTTTGTATAATGTAACTTATTTTGTTTATTCAGAACCATGGAATCTTGGGAGGTTGTTCTCTTAATATGTGGGTGGGATCTGCAAACTTAGTCAACTTTAAACAAAAGAAACATATTGGTCCCTAGCCAGACTGTGATGTAAATTTACTGATTCATCAGCTGAAGGATAGAGGAAAGAAGCTGGTAATCAATAGGAGGAATCCTTGCCCATGTTTGACTTGACGACATGAGTCCTTACTGAGTCCTGAGTCAGAATTGAGCGCTCCTAGGGCAACATCCTTCTGACTATATGCGACCGTGCAGCCACTACCCCTGTATTGTTGGTGCAAGGAGAACATTCCCTGGGAGATTGTCTGTAAGGTATGCTTCTGAGAGTATGACAGTGTCTGATTTTTGCTTGACTAACGTAGGGGACAGCTCTCCCAACTTTGGCACAGTTCCCAGATGTTAGTGAGGAGAACTTTGTAGGGGGCTGAATTTAATATTGTCATTTCACTTATCTAAAGCGATCCAGCATTGGAACGTTGTAGCACAGAAGAATGCCACACCAGCTTATTTTGTATGACCTACCCACCAGTTCTAATCCCATCTTCGAGCACCTGGTCTGTAACATTGCAGGCTGCAGCACTTCAGGTAGGGATCCAGTTATCAGTTAAATGAATTGAAGCTTTCTGCCTCTACCACCAAAATGCAAATTCTAGACATTCACCACCCACTTGGGTTTCCTCATTCCCTCCGATCCCAATATGAATCATCTTGAAATTAGAATGATAGAGTAGAGTCATATAGCAGTAAAGCATGGAAAGGGCCCTTCATCCCAAACTGGTCCATGCTGACCATGGTGCCCACTCAGCTAGTTCCAATTGCCTGCATTTGGTCCATATCCCTCTAAACCCTTCCCATCCATGTACCTATCCAAATTTTTTTAAAATGTTACTATTGTACCTGCCTCAAACACTTTCTCCATCAGCCCATTCCATGTACGCATTACTCAGTGTGAAGAAGTTGCCCCTCAGATCCTTCTTAAATCTAGCCCCTCTCACCTCAAACCTATGGCCACCAGTTTTCAATTCCCCATCCCTGGGAAAAACACTTTGTGCTTTCATCCTATCTATGTCCCTCATGATTTTATATACCTCAATAAGCTCACCCCTCATTCTCCTACGTTCCAAGGAATAAAGTCCTATCCTGGCCAAAAGAATTGTGGCCCCTGGTAACTGACCCTCCCACTGGGGGGACCAGATCTGTCCTGTCAACAATATCTAGGTTCCTCATAACTTTGTATAGTTCAATTAAGTCACCACCTTGGCCTCCTCCATTCTTAACTAAACAGCCATAGCCTATCCAATCCTTCCTCTTCGCCCCACATTCATATCCTGGAAACAGTCCTGTATATCTTCTCTGTACTGTCTCCAGTACAATTATGTCAGTGTGGTGACCAGAGCTGTACACACAATTCCAGCTGTGGTCTGACCTGCATTCATACAATTCCAAATACATTCCTGCTTTTGTAATATATGCCTTGTTCAACAAAGGAAAACGTCCCACGTGGTCGCTTTACCGCATTATCCACTTGGTCAGTCACCCCGTGTCTGCGTGGGTTTCCTCTGGATGCTCTGGTTTCCTCCCACAGTCCAAAGATGTGCAGGTTAGGTGGATTGGCCATGCTAAATTACCCACAGTGTTCAGGGATGTGTAGATTAGTGGGTTGTAGGGGGATGGGTCTGGGTGGGATGCTCTGAGGTTCAGTGTGGACATGTTGGGCTGAGGGGCCTGTTTCCACTTTGTAGGGATTCCATGATTCCTATCCTTCAACAATCTGTGAATATGCACTCTTCACTCCCTCTACCCTCCCAATATTCTCCCATTTATTGGGTATTCCCTAGATTTGTTTGGCTTGTCCAAAGATGTTCACACTTTTCAAAATTGAATTCAATCTGACACTGTTCTGTCCGCTCAACCAATTATGAGTATTGTTATGGAATTAACATCTATCCTCTTCTCGAGCAGCTACCTGGCCAATAGGTGTGTCATTTGCAAATTTTCCAATCATGTCTCCCACATTTAGGCTCAAATCATTAATATATACAACTAACAGCAAGGGACCCAACCCTGAGCCCTATAGAACGTTGCTGGAAATCCTTTTCCATTCATTAAAACTTAGATCAACCATTATCCCTTTTTACTCGTCATTGAGCCAGTTCTGGATAGTTTGCCCATTACCCTTCATTCCATGGGCTTTTACTTGTCCACTACACTGCCTTCATCAATCCCCCTTGTTATGTTTGTATAACACAACTCTTCCTAGATAAAACCTGTCTGTCCCTGATTAATCTGTCCTTTTCAAAGTGACAGTTCATTCTGTAACTCAGAACTGATTCTAGCAATTTCCCCAATAATGGGATCAGATTGACCAGCCTATAATTATTTGGCCTCAACTCCCACATCTCTTTTAAACAATGGCACAATGTTCACTTACTTCTAATCCTCTGGTACCTCGCCTGTTTCTAGTGAAGATTGGAAAAGGAACCTCACAGTATCCATTGTTTCCTTCCTGACTTCCTTTTATCAACCTAGGACAATCCAATAAGTCCTCGTAATTTAACCACCTTCAAGGATATCAGTTTCTCTCAGACCTCCTCTTACTTCACCCTCTTTTGTAGTACCTATTTCACACTTTTCTTTAACTAAATATTTTCATTTCTTTATGAAGATAGAGACAAACATTTCATCTGTCATCTCCTTCAGATAGTCAAAACCTACCAATTATATCTCTTAGATAGACCCTGCCCTTGCCTTGGTTAAAATTTTGCACCAGTATATTGTTAAAATACCTTTGGCTTTTCCTTGATTTTACCTTGTCATTATTTTCTAATTTCCTGTATTTGGTTTCCTAATTTCCTTTTCCTTGTTCCAGTTCTATTCAGGCCCCCACCCACAACTCTTTCTCCAATATATTGCTGATACCCTCTCTCATCCGGAATTGGAAAAGTTCATCGATTTCACTTCAATTTCTACCCCGTCCTCACTTTCATCTAGTCTATCTCTGACTCCTCCCTTCTCTTCCTCAACATCTCTGTTTCCATTTCTGGGGATAGACTGGCCACTAATATCCAATATAAACCCACCGACTCCCACAGCTACCTGGACTATACATCCTTACACCCTGGTTCCTGTAAAGACTCTGTCCCATTCTCTCAATTCTCCTGTCTCATCACATATATTCTGATGAGGCCAACTTCCACTAGGGAGCCTCTGAAATGTCCGTCTTCTTCCTGAAATGAGGACTCCTCAGCACCATTTTCGACAGGGGCCTCAACCGGGTCCGACCCATCTCCTGCACTTCCACCGTCACCCCTTCTCTTCCCTCCCGCAACAGCGATAGGGGTCCCCTTGTCCTTACCTACCATCCCACGAGCATCCACATTCAGAAGATCATCAGATGCCATTTCTGTCACCTCCAGCGAGGTGCCACTACCAGACACATATTCCCCTCCCCTCCCTTGTCCACCTTCCGCAGAGACCGTTCCTTTCAGGACACCCTGGTGCACTCTTCCTTCACTCTCAATACATCCCCCAGCCCCACTGCACCTTCCCCTGCAACTACCGAAGGTGTAACACCTGCCCATTTACACCCTCCATCCCCAGTATCCAAAAGCCCAAATGTACCTTCCATTGAATCAGCACTTTACCTGCACTTCACACAATCTAGCCTGCTCACAATGAGGTCTTCACTACACTGGGGAAACAAAGCTTAGACTGGGTGACCGCTTCGCAGAACATCAATGTTCTGCCTGCAAAAAGACCCTGAGCTACCTGTTGCCTGCCACTTTAACACACCACCCTGCTCCTTGGCCAACATCTCGGTCTGAGCCTTGCTGCAGTGTTCCAGCGAAGCTCAGCACAAGCTGGAAGAACAACACCCCATTTTCCACTTGGGGACCCTGCAGCCCTCTGGATTCAATATCACGCTCAATAATTTTAGGATCAAAACTCTCCCATGTCCTAGCCCCCACCCCACACACCAGATCTTGTTGTCACACAGCCTGCCATTACACACCACCTATTGTTAAACACATCTGGTTCACTCATGTCCTTTAGGGAAGGAAACCTCCATCCTTGATAACAAGGTGTGGGGCTGGATGAACACAGCAGGTCAAGCAGCATCATAGGAGCAG
>JAHRHZ010000063.1:58497155-58525739 GCA_024137785.1 Ginglymostoma cirratum | reverse complement strand
ACCTCTGATGCTGCTTGGCCTGCTGTGTTCATCCAGCTCTACACCTTGTTATCTTAGATTCTCCAGCATCTGCAATTCCTTCTATCTCTGAAACAATTTTAACCCCACTGTGAAGCCTCTTCTAAGGATGCCTACCCTGAAGAAGTTACCCTCCTCCCTCCGGAACAACCTCAGTGGATCTCTCTCCCACTGCAACTCTCTCGTAATCTCTTTGGCCCATTTCTGAAGAAGGGTCTAGGTCCAAAACGTCAGCCTTCCTGCTCCTCTGATGCTGCTTGGCCTGCTGTGTTCATCCACCTCTACACCTTGTTATCTCAGATTCTCCATTATTGAGACGAGGTTTAATTTCAGATTTATTAATTGAATTCAAATTCTGCTTGATTTCATTATGAACCCACATGTGCTCTATTCAGTACATGAATCCACGTCTTGAGAGCATGATGCTGGGCCTCTGGGATATTAGGCCATCACCTATCCCTCTAAACTTAACATTTTCAAGTGTCTTGACAGGATAAATGCTAAGAAAATGCTTCCCTGGCAACAGAGCATAGAAAAAAGGGATTCTTATAAAAGTTTACTCACAGGATGAGGGTGTCACTGGCAGGGCCAGCATTTATTGCCCATCCCAGAGAGCAGTTAAGAGTCAACCACATTGCTGTGGGTCTGCAGTAAATATGTAGGCCAGACCAGGTAAGGATGGCAGTTTCGTTCTCTAAAGGACATTAGTGAACCAGATGGAGTTTTCTGGTCAGCATTGGTGTTACGGTTATCACTAGACCCTTCATTCCAGGTTTTTTATTGAATTCAAATTCCACCATCTGCCATAAGGGATTTGAACCCAGGTCCCCAGAATATTAACTGAGTTTCTGGATTAATAGTCTAGCGATCATACCACTAGGCCATTACCTCCCCTATAGGGCTGACAGTCTCAGAATAAGGTGTGGAAAATGGAAAATGGAGATGAGCAAATATTTCCTGACAGTGTTGTGAATCTCAGGAATTATCTACCCTAGGGAGCTATGGTGGTTCAATCAATGAATATTTTCAAGGCAAAATTGATATATTTTTGAGTATTACTCTGGAAAGGTGCAGGAAGGTGGAGTTAAGATACAAGGTCAACCATAGGAAACTGGAGCTGGAGCTGGATGAACTTCAGATCATTCGGGAGGCCGAGGGGGTAATTGTGAGGAGATACAGGGAAGTAGTCACACCTCAGGTACAGGCAAAAGGTAGATGGGTTACAGTCAGGGGACAGAAAGGGAACAGGCAGACAGTGCGGGGATCGCCTGTGGCCGTTCCCCTCAATAACAAGTTTACCGTTTTGGTTACTGCTGGGGGGGATGACTTAACAGGGGTAAGCCATGGGGTACAGGTCTCTGGCACAGAGTCTGTCCCTGTTGCTCAGAAGGGAAGGGGGGAGAGGAGGAGAGCATTAGTCGTTGGGGACTCCATAGTTGGGGGACAGATAGGAGATTCTGTGGGAACGAGAGAGACTTGCAGTTGGTGTGTTGCCTCCCAGGTGCCAGGGTCCGTGATGTCTCGGATCGTGCTTTCGGGATCCTTAAAGGGGAGGGGGAGCAGCCCCAAGTCATGGTCCACATAGGCACCAACGACATAGGTAGGAAAAGGGATGGGGATGTACGGCAGAAATTCAAGGAGCTAGGGTGGAAGTTAGAGCTAGAACAAGCAGAGTTGTTATCTCTGGTTTGTTACCCGTGCCACGTGCTAGCGAGGTGAGGAATAGGGAGAGAGAGCAGTTGAACAAGTGGCTACAGGGATGGTGCAGGAGGGAGGAATTCAGATACCTAGATAATTGGGGCTCATTCTGGGGTATGTGGGACCTCTACAAATGGGATGGTCGACACCTGAACCAGAGGGGTACCAATATCCTGGGGGGGGGGGGTGTTGGGGAAATTTGCTAATGCTCTTCCGGAGGGTTTAAACTAATTCAGCAGGGCGGTGGGAACCTGAATTGTAGCTCCAGTGAACAGGAAGTTGAGAGTAGTGAGGTCATGAATAAGGTTTCAAGGTCGCAGGAGTGTACCGGCAGGCAGGAAAGTGGTTTGAAGTGTGTCTACTTCAACACCAGGAGCATCCGGAATAAGGTGGGTGAACTTGCAGCATGGGTTGGTACCTGGGACTTCGATGTCGTGGCCATTTCGGAGACATGGATAGAGCAGGGACAGGAATGGTTGTTGCAGGTTCTGGGGTTTAGATGTTTCAGTAAGATCAGAGAAGGTGGTAAAAGAGGGGAAGGTGTGGCATTGTTAGTCAAGGCAGAAAGGACGTTTGATGAGGACTTGTCTACTGAGGTAGTATGGGCTGAGGTTAGAAACAGGAAAGGAGAGGTCACCCTGTTGGGAGTTTTATACAGGCCTCAAAGGCTACAGGCTACTGCATGTACTTGATAAATATGTACCTGTCAGGCAGGGAGGAAGTGGTCAAGCAAGGGAACCATGGTTTACTGAAGAAGTTGAATGTCTTGTCAAGAGGAAGAAGGAGGCTTATGTAAAGATGAGGCGTGAAGGCTCAGTTAGGGCGCTTGAGAGTTACAAGTTAGCCAGGAAGGACCTAAAGAAAGAGCTAAGAATAGCAGGAGGGGACATGAGAAGTCTTTGGCAGGTAGGATCAAGGAAAACCCTAAAGCTTTCTATAGTTATGTCAGGAACAAAAGAATGACTAGAGTAAGATTAGGGCCAGTCAAGAACAGTAGTGGGAAGTTGTGCGTGGAGTCCGAAGAGATAGGAGAGGTGCTAAATGAATATTTTTCGTCAGTATTCACACATGAAAAAGACAATGTTGTCGAGGAGAATGCTGAGATACAGGCTATTAGACTAGACAGGATTGAGGTTCATAAGGAGGAGGTGTTAGCAATTCTGGAAAGTGTGAGAATAGATAAGTCCCCTGGGCTGGATGGGATTTATCCTAGGATTCTCTGGGAAGCTAGGGAGGAGATTGCAGAGCCTTTTGCTTTGACCTTTATGTCGTCATTGTCTACAGGAATAGTGCCAGAAGACTGGAGGATAGCAAATATTGTCCCCTTGTTCAAGAAGGGGAGTAGAGACAACCCTAATAATTATAGACCAGTGAGCCGTACTTCGGTCGTGGGTAAAGTGTTGGAAAGGATTATAAGAGATAGGATTTATAATCATCTAGAAAGGAATAATTTGATTAGGGATAGTCAACACGGTTTTGTGAAGAGTAAGTCGTGCCTCACAAACCTTATTGAGTTCTTTGAGAAGGTGACCAAATTGGTGGATGAGGGTAAAGCGGTTGATGTGGTGTATATGGATTTCAGTAAAGTGTTTGATAAGTATCCCCACGGTAGGCTATTGCAGAAAATACGGAGGCATGGGATTGAGGGTGATTTAGCGGTTTGGATCAGAAATTGGCTAGCTGGAAGAAGACAGAGGGTGGTGGTTGATGGGAAATGTTCATCCTGGAGTTCAGTTACTAGTGGTGTACCGCAAGGATCTGTTTTGGGGGCACTGCTGTTTGTCATTTTTATAAATGACCTGGATGAGGGCGTAGAAGGATGGGTTAGTAAATTTGCGGATGACACTAAAGTCGGTGGAGTTGTGGATAGTGCGGAAGGATGTTGCAGGTTACAGAGGGACATAGATAAGCTGCAGAGCTGGGCTGAGAGGTAGCAAATGGAGTTTAATGCGGAAAAGTGTGAGGTGATTCACTTTGGAAGGAGTAACAGGAATACAGAGTACTGGGCTAATGGTAAGATTCTTGGTAGCGTGGACGAGCAGAGAGCTCTCAGTGTCCATGTGCATAGATCCCTGAAAGTTGCCACCCAGGTTGATAGGGTTGTTAGGAAGGTATACGGTGTGTTAGGTTTTATTGAGAGAGGGATTGAGTTTCGGAGCCATGAGGTCATGTTGCAGCTGTACAAAACTCTGGTGCGGCTGCACTTGGAGTATTGCGTGCAGTTCTGGTCGCCGCATTATAGGAAGGACGTGGAAGCATTGGAAGGGGTGCAGAGGAGATTTACAAGGATGTTGCCTGGTATGGAGGGTAGGTCTTATGAGGAAAGGCTGAGGGACTTGAGGCTGTTTTCGTTAGAGAGAAGAAGGTTAAGAGGTGACTTAATAGAGACTTACAAGATGATCAGAGGATTCGATAGGGTGGACTGTGAGAGCCTTTTTCCTCGGATGGTGATGGCACGCACGAGGGGACATAGCTTTAAATTGAGGGGTGATAGATATAGGACAGATGTCAGAGGTAGATTCTTTACTCAGAGAGTAGTAAGGGCATGGAATGCCTTGCCTGCAGCAGTTGTAGACTCGCCAACTTTAAGGGTATTTAAATGGTCATTGGATAAACATATGGATGATAATGGAATCGTGTAGGTTAGATGGGCTTCAGATTGGTTTCAAAGGTCGGTGCAACATTGAGGGCCGAAGGGCCTGCACTGCGCTGTAATGTTCTATGTTCTCTGATCCCATTAGATGGTGTAATTGGCTCAAATAGCCTCCTGGACTGCAATTATTTATATTCCTATGACTGAGTAGATGATTGGCTTTGTTATGTCAAAGAAGGAAACTGAAGTAATTGTATTCATGGAAATAAAGGAACTTTTCAGGAAATGTGCACCTGTTTTCTGTTCCTCGTAGTTTGTCTCCCCTAACACATCCAAACAACTACACAGCAATCTCTCTTGGTATGTTTATTGGAAAAATCAGAAGATTCAGGTAAGAAAGTGAAAAATGTGTGTGAATATCATTGTTTGGTCATTGTTCCTGTTCTCTTCCAGGAGCTCTTGCCTCTGCAGCAAGGATTTTGGGATACAGAGAACTGCTGCCCTCTCCTGGCAACAGCTATACTGGGAACTGTGCTGACAGGCTCTGGTGTAAGTTCAACAGTCCTTAAAAAACTGTTTGAATCTATGGTGCGCCTAAATTTTATGTTTATTCGAGTTACAGTAATTACAACAGATTTTAGTGCCTGCAAAAAATAGGCATTTCAGTTGCAACTTTCAAAGAAGAACCGTAATAAATTTTGAAAGAGAAAATCACAAGGATGTGAAACGAAGTGACCTCATCCCAAGACCAGCCCATCTTGTCCCCGCCTCCTTGACCTGTCTGTCTTTTCTCCCACCTATCTGTTCCTCCCACCTCACTGACCAACCCCCACCCCCACTTCCCACCTACTAGCCTCATCCCTGGCTCCTTGACCTGTCTTCCCGCCCACCTGCCCGCCCCTCCCTCTCCGCTGACCAACCCCATCCCAACTCCCTCCCTACACTCACCTTTACTGGCTTCATCCCTGCCTCCTTGACCTGTCCATCTTCTCTCCACCTATCTGCTCTTCTATCCACCTTCTGTCATTGCCTCCCCCTCTCTGTATTTATTTCAGAACCCCCTTCCCCTCCCTCATTTCTGATGAAGGGTCCACACCCGAAACATCAGCTTTCCTGCTCCTCTGATGCTGCCTCGCCTGCTGTGTTCACCCAGCTCTATACCTTGTTATCTGAAACTAATGGATAGTTCTTTTAGTGGTGGTGTAGGTATAATGCATTGAGTAGCTTCCTACTATGTTCTGCAGAATGAAGGAATCTATTTGGTCCCTCATGTCAGTGTTGCTCATAAAAGGATTGTCCTGACTATTCCTAATTTCCAGTTCTTGATCTGTGGCCCTGCAAATTACACAACTTCAGATATATGGCATGCTCAAGTGTTTTCTGAATGTAATAACAGTTTCTGTCTCTCCCACCCTTTATGAAAGAGTGCTAAGAATTGTGCCAATTTAAGATTATGAGATTGAAGATACATGACACCTTGCCTTTTTTGACCAAACTTGGCACACCTTCAGGGCAGGTAGGACTTGAAACTGTATCTCTGAACCAGGGATAGAGACACTACCACAAGAGCCCCTGAATTCATTTTCTTGTGGTTTAAATGAATCCCACTTGATTCACACCACATAAGATTAAAGACAATTAATTAGGAGAATGCCTCTGAAATTGCAGTAGCACGCCATAAGGCAATCATGAGAAATTTTATTTGCCATATCGATTGGACAAACCAAATTTGCAGTGATAACTGGGAGGATGAGTTCATTGAAGATGTGAGGATCATATCTAGATCATCATATTGAGGAACCGGTTCAATCTCGGAGGAAAATGTGCATTGAGACAAGAGTGACCTTAATACGATATATTTTTTCATGAAATTGACAGCAGGTTGGTTAAGTCCAAAACGAGGGTGTTAAATTTAAATTCTGTAACGGCAGAATTGTACTGCAACACAATCTGTAACCCCATGGCCCAGCAGATCCCTCACACTAGAGTGCAAGAATTCATGCCAGGAGCAGTACCAGGTACACATAAAAATGAGGCGTCAACCTGGTGAAGCTGTAAAAGAAAAGGACTACTCAAGAATGATAGTGGACAATTAAACAACAGGAGGTTCCACAAATACCCTCATCCTTAATAATAGAAGAACCGAGCACACCAATGCAACAGATAAGGCTGAAGCATTTGTAACAATCTAAGCCAGAAGTGCCCAGTGCATGATCAATCTCTGCCTCCCTCAAAGGGCTCCAGCATCACAGATGCCAGTCTTAAGTCAATGCAGTTCACTTTACTCCAAGTGATATCAAGAAAACAGCCGGAGTCACTGGATATTATAAATGCTACTGACCTGACAATATTCCAGCAATAGGACTGAAGACTTGTGCCCCAGAATGTGCCACTAATCAGGCCAGGCTCTTCCAGTCAGTTACAACACTAGTGTGTGGAAAGTTGCCCAGGTACATCCTGAACATAAAAGCAGGACCAATCTAACCCGGCCAATTACTGAACATCAGTCTACTCTCGATCATCAGCAAAGTGATAGTAAGTATCACCAACAGTGCTATCAATCAGCGATTGCTTAGCAATAACCTGTTCAAAGATGCCTGCCAGGGCCACTCAGCTCCTGATCACCATTATATCCTTCATTCAAACATGGACAAAGAGAGCAATTCAAGAGGTAAGGTGAGAGTGACTGTTTTAAACAATACCTTCCAAACCCATGATCGCCACCATCTAGAAGGTCAAGGGCAGTACATACATGGAAAGCCACCATGTTCAAAGTCCCCTTCAAGCCACTCACCACCCCGACTTGAAAATGTATCACGACTGGGTTCAATGCCTTATACTCACACAAAATTACCCCAGGATTCCCTGGGTATCAGTCAAAGGCACAGGAGCTGAACTGACAGTGATTAACAGTGGTACTGCATCAGGAAGGCCCAAAAACCCTCCATCTCCCTACAATGCTTACGTGAGCTACAACCCAGCACAACTCTCAGCTTCCTCTAGATTGTTCACTGCTGCACCTGAGCATACCTCACCACATTGCTTACCCCCACTACTCCCTGAACATTGCTCAGCACCCACCTCAAAGTGCTTACCACCCTGACATTACACATTCTCCTCCACCCTTGACACTTGTCAACCCCTCACTCTCTGTCCTGAAAACTCCCTGTACTCTCATGAATGCTTACTCTCCCATAGTCTTCAACATTGCTCCCCGTACACAAACTTCCTGACAATAATCAGGAACCGGGGATGGGGAGGGAGGTCGAATGAAAATGAGGAATGTAAAACAGTTATTTTAAACCTAGTTTAATGAGAAATTAATGGGACTAATTGGCAACAAAATCTACTGGACCTGACAATCTGCATCTGAGTGTTTTCAAAGGAATGGTTACAGAAATAATGGATACATTGATTTTGGTTTTCCGAAGTTCCTTCGACACTTGAAAAATTCCATAAGATTGGCAGTGTGTGTACATACCCCTCCTTTTAAGAGAGGGGGCAAGAGAGAAAACAGGAAATCAGGGGTCAGTTAACCTAACAGCAGCCATGGGTAAAAATACTAGAATTTATTATTAGGACTTGGTAAAAAAAAACACTTCAAAAACATTAATATGATTAACAGAGTCAACATGGGTTAATGAAAGGATAACTGTGTTTGAGAAATGTTTTGTTTGAGAATGTATCTAGTTAGCTGGCTAAGAGAGCCACCTGTAGCTGTAGTATATTTGGATTATCAAAATACATTCTTTGAGGTGCTGCATTAGAGGCTATCACATAAAATTAGGGTTCGTGGAATAGGTTGGGGTGCAGCAGTGCTATCTTAGTGTGGGTTAAGGATTGGTTCATGGATAGAGAGCAAGAATAAAGAGGATATTTTTGGGATGACAGTCTAGAATTAGTAGAGTTCTGAGGAAGGGTCACTGGACCTGAAATGTTAACTCTGATTTTTTTCTTCACAGATGCTGCCAGACCTGCTGAGCTTTTCCAGCAACTTCAGTTTTTGTTCCTGATTTACAGCATCCTGCAGTTCTTTCGGTTTTTGTCTAGAATTATTAGGGTTCTGCAAGCATCAGATCTTGGACCATAGCTATTTACAACTTACATCAATGATTTAACTTGGAGGACTAAGTAATGCATCCAGGTTTGCTGCTGATACAAAGTTTGCAAGGTAAGTAGTGAGGAGGATGCAAGAAGCTGTGAAGGAAACCTGAGTACTGTTGGACATGTATCAGAGCAAGTTAACATGCAGGTAACACTATTAATGGGAAAGGTGGTTTATTAGTTTTTGTTACAAAGACATTGAAGTACAAGAGTAAAGAGGTCTTATTACAATTATAGAAGGCATTGGTGAATACTGTTTTGATTTCCTTGCCTAAGACAGGACATACTTGACCTAGAATGAGTACAATGGAAGTTTATCAGACCGGTTCCTAAGCGGAAGAATTTGTCCTATTAGGATACATTGGGCAGACAAGGTCTGTATTCTTTGGAGTTTAGAAGAATGCGAGGCGGTTTAATTGAAACATAAAGTTCTTAAGGAATTTCACAGGCGAAAGAAAACATTTTCCCTGGATGAGAAATCTAGAGCATGAGTTCAGAAGAAGAGAAGTCATCCTGGCAGAATTACAGTTTTAACAGAATTTATGAAAGTCTCCAGAGGGCGAGAGTTTGTAGGAATCTCTGGGCTGTCGGAATTGAAAATGAGTGTTCAGGCCATCAGGGATGGAAAGAAGTGTTAAATTGCTTAGCAGTTCAAAGGCAAGGGCTAGAAAGAATAATTTGAATAATAATTTAGAGAGTTAAGGTACTTTCCTGGGATTAAGTGACTAAAGGATAATTCTGGAAAAAAGGTTGAATCTTTCCTTTTGTTGGTTATGTTCAGGTATTCTTAAATTTTCACAAATATATATGTGGCTTTTGATTTATTTTTTCTGTATAATACACTTGCATTCTTTTATGAAAAGATTCTTGACAGCCTTATGTGAATATGTTCAGTGACTGATCCCCATGGTAACCAAACTGCAAAAAATAAAACTTACAATTGATCAAGCTAGGTTTCACTTTAAGATGTAACTTGTCCAGTATTCCAATCAGCTGGGGCCATCAAAAAATGTGCATCAAAAAATAAGGGCAATAAAGTTTAGATGATGCTGTTGTTTTTGAAGCGGAACGAGTTGTTTAAAAGTAAACTGTTCTTCGTTCTCAGATCCTCTATTGTCTGAAAACAGTCATTCGCCAATTCCCACCAGACGCAAGGCGTCAGTCAATGAGTCGACAGCCCTCCTTTACCTACTCAGAGTGGCCTGAAGAAAAGATTGATGAAATCATTGACGCAGTACCTCAAGATAATGAGCAGGACGATATAGAGGGTCAAGTCTTTTTACAGTCTGAGAGTCAGGAACAGGTGGAAAACCTGATTCAAGGCCTTGAAAGCTCCACAGATTCAACATCAGAGTCAGTGGATCAGTCAACACTTGCAGTTAAACCAGTTGGACTTCAGGAGAGGTAAGATTTCTATGGTTCTGTCTATGAAAGGGTACTAAATACCTGGCATAGTAAAGGCTGAGCCTTTGTGCGACAAACATATCAACAAGATGAAGTCTCAGTCCACACAGCCTGCTGGGAGCAGATAGCAAGAACTGCAGATGCTGGAGTAGATGCTACTTCAGATATTTTGAATTCCACAACAAAAGAAGACCTCCGCCCCACCCCATGTCCTCCACCACAACCTCAATCACTTTCCTGATGCTTGTGCCCAGACTGGACACAAAAGCTGTCAAGTCAACAGAGAATGCACCCCCCACCCCCCCAACTTTGGAGTATAAACTGGAAAATGGAAATTGGATACTCTTACATTGCTAAAAGTACCAGAAAGATCAAGTAGGATTGTATCCTTTAGCTGCAAAAAGTTATGTTACTTTTGGGGCAGTGAGCTGGATATTTTACGTGATAGAGTGGCACTGTGTGTATTTAAGCTAAGGAAGAACTGCCTACTGAAATCCAGTAAATTGGCCTAACTGTAATTTATTACAAACCTGTAAGACAGGGCAGCCAGAGACATCCAGAAGCCTGCAAACAAGAAATATCACATTCTGTCTGTCTGCCTGTCACTCTCTCTCTCTGTGAGTGAAAACAAAAAAAACACACAGACTATGAAAGAAAGAATTCTCATATAAGAAAAACCTTGGGTCCGTGCAATCTACTACTGAATACTCTGCAGACAGTGTAAAGTCAAAACTGTGAGAAATTATTCCCATGCTTGTGGACTGGACTGTTGAATTGCAGAATTTGTTTCCCCCTGCTATATTTTTACACCCATATTATTTACATTTAACTATCTGTTTTTATCTGTCTTGTGATATGTGTTTGTTTGGGGTTGTAAAGGCTTGAGTCGTAATTGGTAATCATTTTTTTACTTGCCATTTGTCAAAGAATAAGTTTGTTTGCAATAAATTATTATTTTCGTGCTCAAGATGAAACTTGATGTGAATTACTTTTGTCCTACATAGCAATCAGTCAGGAAACTTAATCATCTTCATGGCTTAGTGAAGTAGTCACATGTTTGTGATGCTTGCTAGAAATAGCAGGGCTCAATTATTGGTTGGTACATTCTTCCCAATTCTTCCCAATCTGGACAGAGGTTCAAGTCTAACAGTGACTAGGATGTGGTGGAGTAAGAACACAGGAGCAAATATAGGCTATTCAGCTCCTCAACCTTGCTCTGTCACCCATAGCTCCTTATCAACCTCAATGCCATATTACCATGCTAACACCAAATCCCGTGATATAATGAGTAACTCTAAATTGACCACTGCCTGTAAGGATGGTGAGGCAGAGACCCTCATAACATTTAAGAAGTATTCAGTTATACACTTGCAATGCCATGGCATACAAGGCTATGGACATGTACTGGAAAATGGGATTAGAATATTTAGGTGCATTTTTTTTACTGGCGTAGTGTCAAGGGGCAAAAGGCATTTCTCTGTGCTGTAGATCCCTATGACTCGAAATCTATTCATTTCTGTCTTGAACTTGCTTATTGACTTAGATTCCCACTGTCTGGGATTGAGAGTTCCAAAAAATTCACCACCCTCTGATATTGTAAATGGCATGCTTTACATTCTGAGATTGTGTGCCTTGGTTCTTGACACTAAAGCCAGGGGAAAAGTCCTTTCTGCATCCAAACTATCTTGCTCTTTAGCCTCAGAGATTGTCTCTCATTCTTCTAAATTCCAGAAAATATCAATGCAAGCTCTCAATCTCTCCTGATAGAACAATCCTACTCTCTTAGGAATCAGTCTGTTGAATCACTGCTGCACTTCCTCCTTAAGAAAGATGACCAGAACTGCACACAATATCCCAGGTGCAGTCTCATCAGTACCCTATACAAATAAAGTCAGACTTCTTTGCTCCTATACTCAATTTTTTTTTGCAATAATTGAGGTGAACGTGAAGTGGTACTGTAGCTGGACTAGTAATCCAGATTCCTGGGTAATGCACCAGGGATCCAGATTTGAACCCCACCATGGCAGAGGGTAGCATTTGAATTCAATAAAAATCTCGAGAGGAAAAAGTCAAATGAGAATGATTAAACTATTATTGAATGGTATACAGTCTGAAAGGAGGATCCCATTAAGTTTCATGACATCAGGTCTACCATGGGCAAGAAGACATCCTGTTAATTACTATGTACTGCTCCACCATCATCTGGTGAATCAGTGCTCCTCCATGTTAAACATCACTTGGAGGAAACACTGAGAGTGACAAGTGAGTAGAATGTACTCTGGGTGGGGGCCTCCAACATCCATCAACGAGTGGCTTGGCAGCACCACTACTGTCCGAGTTGGTTAAGTCCTAAAGGACATAGCTGTTAGACCAGGTCTGTGGCAGAGAACCAATGAGAGGGAAAACATACTTGACCCTATCTTCATCAATCAAGCTTTCACAAATGTATCTGTCCATGACAGTATTGGTGAGGGTGACCTCTGCCCAGTGCAGACTACGTCCTGTCTTCACATTGAGGTTGCACTCCATTGCAGTTTAGCACCACTGTGCTAAACTGGATAGACTTAGAACAGGTCTAGCATTTCAATGCTGGGCATCCATGAGATACTGTGGGCCATTGCATCAGCAGAATGCACTCTAACACAATCTGCAATCTCATGCCTATCCCCCACTCAACCCTTAACATCAAGCCAGGGATCCACCTCTGGTTCAATGACGAGTTCAGGAGGGCATGCCAGGAACAGCACCAGGCATACTATCATTGATGTGTTAACCTGGTGAAGCTACCAAAAAGGACTATTTGCATGCCAAACAACAGTAAGCAAGTGAAGGACAGTGCTAAGTGATTCTACAATCAACAGATCAGATCTAAGTTTTGGAGTCTTGTCATGTCCAGTCATGAATGGTGGTGAACAATTAAACAACTGACTGAAAGAGGAAGCTCCAGAAATATTGTCAATCACAGTGATAGGGGAGTTTGGCACATCAGTGTAAGACAAAAGACTGAAGCATTTTGCAACAATTTCCAACCAGGGGAGCCAACAGCATCCATCCCGGCATCCTCCAAGGGTTCCCAAACACCTTGGATGCTTCAGACAATTTAATTCACTGTGATATCAAGAAATGGCTAATAAGCACTAGATACTGAAAAGCCGTTGGGTCCTGGCCACATTCTGGAAATTGTACTGAAGACTTGTGCTCTGGAATGTGCCACTCCCCCATGTTAGACTTCAACACTAGCATCTAGCTGACTATGTCAAACATTGCCCAGGTATGTCCTGTACTGGAGGAAAATGCAGGAAAAAGACCAACATGGCTAATTACCACCCTATTAGTTTGCTCTCAGTTATCAGTAAAGTGATGGATGGTGTTTTCAACAATGCTATCAAGCAGCACATGTTTCATAATAATCTGCTCACTGACTGACTGACGCCCAGTTTGAGTTCCGCCAGGGACACTCAGCTGTTGACCTCAATATAGCCTTGATTCAAACAAGGACAAAAGATTTGAATCCAGAGGTGAGGTGAGATTGACATCCCTTGGTGTCAAGGCGGCATTTGACCAAGTGTGGCATCAAAGGATCCTACCAAAACTTGGGTTATTGGTAATTAGAGGTAAAAGTTGGAATCATACCTGGCACAAGGGAAGATGATTATGGTTGTTGAAGCTCACGCATCTCAGCTCCAGAACATAAATGTAGGAGTTACTCAGAGGACTGTTCTTGGCCCAACCATCTTCAGCTACTTTGTCAATGACCTTCCCTCTATCAGAAGGTCAAAAGTGGGCATATTTACTAATGATTGCACAATGTTCAACACCATTTGTGATTCCACCGATCCTGTCCATGTCCAAATGCAGCAGAACATGGACAATGTCCAGTTTTGGGCTGGAAAGGGGGAAGTAGCATTTTCACCACACAATTCCAGACAATGTCCTTCTCCAACATGAGAGATTCTAACACTCTAGCTTTGATATTCATTATGAACATCCTGTGGGTTACCATTCACCAGAAACTGAACCAGACTAGCCGTATAAATATAAAATCAAAAATAGAAATTGCCGGACAAACTCAGCAGGTCTGGCAGCATCTGTAGAAGGAAAGCAGAGTTAATGTTACTCGTCTTCAGAATAGATGCTAACCAGGAAAAAGTTGGTATTTATGCAGAAGATAGAGGGGGTAGGAGTAAACGGTAGGTGGTGATAGAGCCCAAACAGAGACAGAAACAGTTGCACAAACAATGGAATGCATACAGGTCAGTCTGGGGGAATGAGTAGCTGCTAATGGGGACTATTAGAAGCTGACAATGGGTTGTGTGTGGTAGCAGCCCATATGATGACAAGGTCACATGTGTCAGGGCTGAGGTAAGGATATGGGAAAGGTGCCTCAAGCCCTAAAATTGTTGAACTCGATATTAAGTCCAGAAGGCCGCAGAGTTCCCAAGCGGAAAAGAGGGGGTTTTTAAATACTATGGCGACAAGAGAAAGTCAGAGACTGGGAATCCTGCAGCATGCAGCTCATATCCTGACTCCACAAAGCCTGCCTGCCATCTACAAGACCCAAGTTAGGAGTGTGATGGAATACTCCCCATTTGCCTGGATGGGTGCAGCTCCAACAACACTGATGAAACGTGACACTCTCCAGGACAGAGCAACTCATTTGAATGGCACCACATTCACAAAAATCTACTCCCTCCACAGGGACAGCAGTGTGATCCATCTATGAGATGCACTGCAGATTGTCACCAAAGTTCCTTAGACAGCACCTTCCAAACCCATGAGCACTGCCATCCAGAACGGCAAGGACAGCAGACACATGGGAACACCAGTTGCAACTTCCTTCCAAGTTACTCCCCATCCTGATTTGGAAGTATGTTGCTGTTCCTTCAGTGTTACTGGGTTCTAATCCTCGGACTCCTTCCCTAATGGCATCATGTCAATCTACACCAAATGGATTGCAGCAATTTAAGAAGGCAGATACTACTGCTTTCTTAAGGGCAACTGAAAACGGGAGATAAATGCTGGCCCAACTGGCAATGGCCACTTCCCATGAATGAATTTTTATACAATATCACTTGCCTTCCAAATTGCTTGCTGTACCTTATGCATTGTGGCTTGTGTTCACAGTTAGCTGCATTCAGGTAAATGCACCAAAATGTACCAGAGAACAGGAAACATACATCTAGGGGGTCTCTACCGATTATTTCATGGTAAAGTATTCAATGCTTCTGTAAATAAGTGACAGCTGCCAAATAGCTTTTGTGAAATTTTATCTTGTCCTTTACACTTAAAGGAGAGGCTCCAATGTATCCCTTACTCTGGACATGTGTACACCAGGAAGTGAAGAAGCTGATGGGCAGGTGCTGTCACCCAGGGAGCAATCTGCATGGGAATACTTGCAAACAGCATCAAATCTACTCACTTCAGAGATACTGCATGAACGGGCCATGGACTCTTTCTCACTCCAGAGAGAGTTCCTTGTAAGTAACATCAGGAAATGTGGGATCCAGAGTGTAATGCAAAGGAACCTTCACTGTATGTAGCCAGTCTGACTGGGAGTAAATTCATTCAACTGTATTCCTGTCTGATGGCCAGGTTTCTTAGCACCCAACCTGCACTTAGTGCCTGGCTTATGATCAGTATCCAGTCTCCACTCAAAAACAAAGCTTTGACCAGCACAGTATTTTCCCACTGTTATTTTTTTTTAACTGCTACCCAGTGTAGAAAACTAGCTCAATTTAAGTTGTTAAAGGAAGTTTAACCTCAATGTTAAAAGTCATGAAGAGTTTTTGACAAATAAGGATGAGCCATTTCTCATGGTGAAGAGTCAAGTACCCAGAGGACACAGATATTAAAGTAATTGGCAAAAGAACGAGAACCAGAGTGGAATGTTTCCTTTCTAAAATGACTTGCTGTGATCTTTAGTACACTGTCTGCAAGTGTAGTAGCTACATCAATCTTTTAAAATGGTTTTAAATGAATAATTTAAGGGAAACAACTTGCCAGGCTTTGGAAAAATGGGGAGGTAATGGAACTGAATGGATTCCATGTTTCAAAGACCTGGTACCGCATGAGGGACCAAATGGCTTCTACCTGTGTTATTTAATTTTGAGGCATATCAAAAACTTGGCAGTCAACTGTTCCCTGGTGCATTCTCGATGGCTTTACCTTTCTCAATCAGAGTGTCAATCTGTCAACTCCCTCTTCTCATGGAGTATAAATTATTGTTCCCTTTGAGATTTGGTATTCTTGTGACTGTGTTCTGGAGTAATGAAAAGCTTCAAATGAATGTCTTCTTCGGCAATACTCAAGTTCTGAACTATCAAATGACTATTTATGATATCATGCTTCAGCAGAAAAGATTTAAGAGCTGTGTACACGATTTTGATTCACGATCTATTTCTTGTTCTTCCCACTTTAAACCTTTCCTATATGGTTTTCATTTGCTGCAAAACTAAACCAAGCAGAGAGCCACTTAATTCATCTTTGTTAAATGTATGGAACATCTGGCATCTCGGAGTATAACAGTCCTCTTTAGTTTTTGTTCTTCCTCTCTAGCCCATGGTAGAGCGACTTGTCTCCACACTCTTGCTTCCCTATGCCATCACTTTCTTAGGAATTCTGGCACCCTAAAAATGGAATTCTTAACTCTGGGTTAAGTTGACATTGTAACTCAGTCAACAAACACCGTATATGGGACTGAGAAATGTTTCGATTTGGGTATCCAAGCAGATTATTCTTTTAATCCATGGTTTCCCTAGTTGCCTTATCTTACCAAGCGTAGATCAGATTTCAGATTATCAGATTTTGGAAAAAACAAACACATTAAAGTCAACAAACATATGAACTGTGCCTTTTTTTTAGAAGATTTAAAATGTAATATTTCGACACTATTCATATAAGCTTGGCCTTCATGCTTTAATTCTCTCTACTATAGGAAATACCGATGAATTTTGTTGATCCAAAGGAATTTGATATTCCAGGTTTCGGGCTGAAGAATCGCTATAAGACAATTCTCCCAAGTAAGTAAGTTGCAAAATTGCCTGCACTAACTACATTGCCAAGTCAGAACACGATCCATTTATTTCTTTGCTTTCTGCCAAAAGACCCCCAATCCCAAAACAATAACTGTAACGTCAATTTGTATCTCTGTGTAGTGCTTTTAACACCCCAAGATACGCAGGGTTGGGAGGTGGGAGGCAGCGTTATGACACTAAACCGCATATGAAGACACTATAGGAGATAGCCAAAAGCTTGTCAAAGAAGTAGGTTTTAAAGAATTTCTTCAAGGAGGGAAACAAGTCAGAGCAGCAGAGAGAAGTAGGGATGGAATTCTGAAACTTTGAGCCAAGGTCATTGAAGGCAAATCTGGTGAAGCAATTAAAATTGGAGGTGCCCAAGAGCCGCGAATTAGAGCAATGCAGGTATCTTGGAGGGTAACAGAGCCAAAGATTAGAGAGGGGTAAGGGTGGATCCATGGAAGGATTTGAAAATGAGAATAAGAATTTTCAAATTGAGGTATCACTTAACTAGGAGTCAAAGTCAGTCAGCAAAATTTGGGGTGATGGGTGAACTGCATTCGGTGCTGGCTGGAACATAGGAAACAGAAGTTTGCATGAGTTTCTAGTTACCCTGGTTATTAACTAGTAAAATACTAGACTGTGAGCTATAGGAAAAGCAAATAGTAGCCTCAATACTGTGCATCTTAATTCCTCAATATTATCTGTGCTCCAATGTGTTAACAAATTACATCAGTTTCAAAATTGATCACTAAGCTCTTCTAGAGGAAACTTGCACAAGTACCGTAATGTACCATCAGATCCTGCTTATTGAGTCTATCTAGCTAAGTTATTTTCCAATAAGGCTGTGCGGGAATGGTGGAGTAGGCACTGTCCACGTTAGGATATGTTAGGAAATGAAGTAAGCCGGAATTGTTCATTAAAACATCTCTTGGTTAAGGTGTAGCCCAAAGGGTTATGCTACTGAGTAAGTCACTTGTTTGTAAATTTGAGTGATCAACTTCAGTTAATGCAAAGATTTTTTGTTCTTTTTTATTTTGCCATTTCATTTTTAGACCCTCACAGCAGAGTGTGCCTTACCATTAACAAAACAGAGGATCCACTCAGTTCATACATTAATGCTAACTACATTAGGGTAAGTGCAATATTTAGAGGCATAGCTTCAAGGAGCTAGCTAGGCCAATCTTAAAAATAAACATAACAATTAAAATATATTTGTAACAATTACTGTGTTGCTATATGGAATTCCATTTATTCAGCAGACCATGACTTACTTTCTGTATAAGTTATGGTGTTATTTTCTATAAAATAGGATAAGGTAATTTGCTGTGTAATTTATGATTGATGGACAGAAGAAGTATTTGTTCCTTTGTGTGCTTTTCAGAGTTGCAATTTATGCAGCAGAATGTTACACGTTGTCTGGTTTATAGATACGATTATGGTGATGGCAGGTGCTCTACAGTGTGCCTCAATGACTGGGAATTGTGTGCAAAGTACATTGAACCCGTAAAAGGTATCAAAACAAGGGACTGCATCTGAGCTCAGGAAGAATAAGTGCTGAAGGGGGACCCCATTATTCAAAAGAATTTAGCCTTTGAACCAGATGGCACCTCCCAAACCTGCTACCATTCCAGCCTAGGCACTGTCACAACGCTAACCCTGCTGTAATAGCCAGAAAATTGCCTTATGCAGTGGGCACCAATCAATTCTTCACTGGCTGTTGGTGTCGAAAATCTAGCGCTGACATTCCTTGTGCATTGTAAATGATGGCGCAAGAATTTTGTGTAAACAAGCGTTTTGCACATCTCACGTGCACACTGCCTAAGTCAGCAGCTCTGTGTAGGAGCCGTGTTGTCAGCCTTACAGAATTGTGGCTTTCCCAGCAGGTTAGCCGTGCAAGAGTGGACAATGAAACAAAAGCAAGGCACCAGAACAAATTGTTTTCTTTGATTTGATATGTAAAGTATCAACATAAGAACTGGACTCTATTTATTTGTACAACTGATACCATGCTCGAGTTTCAGCTTCCTTCAAATCGAAGTGCAGCTCACACAGCTATGTTTTCTTCCACCACTCCTTTTGACAGGAAGATCACCAGCTATTCTCCACACTATATCACTATAGGAGCATAGTACAATTAATGCTGTGGTGTTTCTGCTCCTCTTGATCTGGTATTGAGTTGATAACTTTGGTGTGTTGCAGGGCTATGGAGGGGAGGAAAAAGTATACGTTGCTACTCAGGGACCAACTGTGAACACAGTGTCGGATTTTTGGACAATGATTTGGCAGGAGCGGTCAACTATTGTCGTCATGATCACAAATCTAGAGGAGAAGAATGAGGTACTGCTACAGCTGGACTTGTTGGGCATTTATTATTAAAAGAGGAATGTGATTGTTTGATGAGAAAGCATTAATTTGCACATATTTTTCTCCAAATTCGTGTTTACTTTCTACTCACGATCATCTTATTTTGAAGTTGCTCTTGCTGTATTTTCATTATACAAGCCCTGGTTGCCTTTCAGTCTCACCAATGTGTTTAAGCATTACTTCCAGAGCAAAATTCAATCAGTGTTCCAATGTGAGGATCGTGCAACTTGTACCCAATGGATCCATAGATGCATAATTTCAGTACTGTCCACGATTACTAATTTCAAATGAACTGGGGCTTGCTCCTTTCTAATTGCTCTGTCACCATGTATTTAGCGTCCAAACCACAACTATAATTAGTGATGAGAGTTATGTTTGAGATGGTTTGCTGGTGGGAGGGGCTGAAATACTTGACAACAGTCCCAGCCTTTAAACAACACGACACCCAAAAGCCTTAACATGTGGGACTTAGCTGCATGCCCTTAGTCAATCAACCACCAAAGCTGAAGGGAAGAAGCAGTTGGAGGGAAATGGGAATGGCATTTTGTACAGCAAGGACCATAGGAAATGTCTCTGGCAATCAGGTGAGTTTTACAGGGAACAAGTGCAATGCCTGGCTCCACAATGGAAGTCAATAAATGTAAAATAATTTTCCTATCAACCCTTCTCTGATGCTGAGTTTTCTTTTCATAATCCTGGCAGGAAAGCCCCAACAGGTGAATGACCATGCACCCAATTTGCATATCCTTTCCTCTCATTTCTCTGGAGCAGGTTAAAATTAGGATTCTTGATTAAGTTCCATGGATGATTATATTGGCCTGCAATAACAAAATTTCCACTAGATGCGTGGGTTTAACTTCTCCCTCCCCACCCAAGTGCAGGAATACCTTACAAATTGTCTGTCATATTTTTAATTCATGGTACAGACATTTCTAGGAGGGAATACAGTCAATTTCTTTTTCTCTTCATTTTGTTATTGGTTTCCTTTTTCCTGTCCTAATGTATACAGTCCTAAAGTATATAGATAGAGTGCTGGTTGCAAGTCTTTGCCAACAATACTCTTTGCAATGCTATTGACATAGGATGGTGACAGAGGGAACAAGCCTGAATTGTGCAACAGTAGCTAAAAACCTGTCTGCTTGTTAGCTATTGTGAGTGGAATAAGTGACATGTAACCCAGGATCTCTACAAAACAGGGCTTTTTCAGAGAATGAAAAATCTCACAAAAGCTTACTTTTTGAAGGAAGATTGAGTGATGAAGCAGCATTTTATTAAAATTTTAAAAATAAGGGAGAGAAAGTGTGAAGTTTTAAATGACCTGAAATCCGCTTGGAATGAGTGAAGGAGATTGTTAAGAGGATATGAAAGATTGTCTGAGAAGGTAAGCAACAATGAAATGGAAGTTGTAAACAGCTAAGATATTGAAAAATAATCTAACTTTTTTTTTCAATTTCTATCAGTGGAAACCTGAGTGCAGACTTTTCAAGATCTGCCGTTTTAACTCCACAAAATGCAATCTTTCGATGAGGGGTCTCCAATTAGTGTAACCAAAGTAGAGAGGGAGTCTGGATCCCGGTATGCCACATACACAAGATCTTCTACTAGATGCATGGCCAGTCTTTGAGTTCAGGTGGAGGTTTGGAAGCTCTGGGCTGGAGGTGGATGAGCTGTGAGGGAGCTAAGTTGGGAAAGAAGATCTCAGTGGGAGGAGGTGTGGAGTACTGGAGGCCTTGCTGCGGAAGTCATAAGACTGAGGATGAGAAATTGGAGCATTGGAGGCTTGGGATTGCAAAGGTCAAAATCTTGGAAGAGAGCAGATGGTTGGAGGCCCCAGGGGAGATTGGTGATCTGAGGTGGAGATCAGAGGCCTTGTGGGGAAATTGGAGGAGTTGGTGTCCTTTTAAATGCAGGGTCAGCTAGGTGTGCATACAGAACCAAGCAGCTAAGTGCAAAGGCATTTACCTCCTTAGCCAATAGTATATTGCCTCAATTTAGCTGACAGAATTCCAGAAGCATTTGAAATCTTGCTGGTCAGAGTTAAATCTTAAATTGGACATACAAACGACACTCACTTCCTCGTAATAATATTTAAAGTGCTCACCCACCTTCAGGGTGGTTGCCTGCACTCTACTCCATTCTTCAACTCATTAAAATTGGAAGTGGGTAGATTCAAGGTAAGTCGGGGTTGGAATTCAGATTTCTAATGCATTAACTGCCTCGTCAATCCCACTGTATTTTTGGCGTTAAAATCTCTCATCCCAATCTATCTTTCTCCTGGGCGCTCTGCAGAATTCTGGTCGCAAAACTTATTAACTTCAGACTTAGCTACGTTCTTCATTTTCCCACATTATAAGTTTAATTACAGATTTGAACATTATCCAGTGTAAGCACGTGGATATCAAATGAGGTGTGTATAAGCTTATCAGTGACACTTCTGTGATGATTCAAAAGTCTGCCATCACTACCTGTTCAAGCTCTGATCTAATGCTAACCATCTGGTTTATTTACCAATTTTCCTCTCTCCCTCTGAAAGCTGTAACTACTGCACAGATGGTACCATATTTGCGACCGTCTCCCTGTAAAACACTCATTGGGCATTCTTGAAGAGTTGAGTTGAAACAATGAGTGTTGCTGCCATACTCCGCAGAGGCAGTATTATACCTGTGTTCAACCTATACCTACCTAAACAAATGCAACTCCCAGCAAGAGCCGCCGGTTAACAAGTAACAGGAATGGAAAACCAGAAAGCTGACGTTTTGGGTCGGGACCCTTCTTCAGATGCTGCCTGGCCTGCTGTGTTCCTCCAGCTCCACACTGTGTTATCTCTGACTCCAGCATCGGCAGTTCTTACTATCTCTCAGGAATGGAAAGCCTGCTTTTTTCCTTTATTATCACATTAACCAATGGTACCACGTCTTACTCCCTCACTCTCTTCTTGAGAATTGCTGACTTAGCACAGACCAGCAATTTAATCCGGGTCAATGAGCAGAAACAGCTTCACGTCAAATGATCTTACTGGTAACCGAAACAAGCCCACTTTTTGTCTGTACTATGATCCTTAGGTCTCCCTTACCTCAAATTAATACTCATTACATTGAGGTGATGAGTAGATCCCCCGATCACTTAACATGGATGAGAAACCCATCGTTCAGGGGAAAACCATATGTATTTGACAAAGATTTTGGATTTCAAATCTGAGTTCTTAAGTCTTCACAGCCTTCTGACACAACTAATATTTTTAAAATTTACTCCCTGTTTCAGAAATGTACAGTGTATTGGCCTGAGGATAAAGCCAATTACCAAGGAATTGAAGTGATTGTAAACAGTGTCCAACACGCAGATGACTACAGTTTGAGAAACATTACCCTAAAGGTGAAAGAATGTTCATTTCTGACTTCATTATTGGATCAACAGTATTTTGAAAGAATTCTTCATTGTTTATACCAGTAATATTATCTTCTGTCTCCCTAAAAAATATTATTTGTCATCATTTCATACTGGAAATTATTTGTCTCTGCCTTCACATTCTGACAATTGTGGATATTAGGATTTAAGAGTTTAAGTAATGAAGAAAGACTAAAGGGATTGGTGCGCATAGAATTTCAAAAACAATACGATAAGATTCCGTATAGCAGGCTTGTAGTAATGTTAAAGATCACAGAATAAAAACAACCATCGCAACATGAATACAGAGGTGGATGAGTGACAGAAAATGCAACATTGCAATGGATGGCCTCAGGTCAGAGGTTTCAGTTTTACAACGCAACTGCATGTGGAATCTGGCTGGGGAGGTGGATCTGCTTCACAGAAATGGCAGGGAGATATTTAAAGCATGCACTTAACTACAATTTTACAGAGGTTTTCAGATTATGCAAAGCTTACATGGAAACCACAAACTTTAGAGCCTTTTCAGGTATGACAATGTGGTGAATTACTGAAAGGTCAGTGTTGATTCTAAGCAGCAGCCATTGACAGGGAGGGGAAAACAGCATGGGCATTAGCAGAGGCTGCTGGAAGCAGGGAAAATGTTGTCAGCAGTATATGGAGACACACTGCTGGATCACCACAAACCACCAGGAACTGAAGACGTGTGAATAAAACGAGAGGGGAGACAAGAGCCTGGAAATGGAATGCAGCTAAGTGCTATGGGCCCCACTCTCTCGGGTGTTAAGCTCTGATGAGGAACAGAGAGGGAGAAAGCTGGAGCTACACACAGCATCCAGCTGTAACCTGAGAGCTAATAATAGCATCAGCTCAGGTAGGGATTCATGAAGACAACAATCACATGTAAGTTATGACTTAAGGTCTGTAGGTTTAACTCACCAAACGCTAATCTCTGTTCCACATGTTGCCACTTTCAGGATGGGTTGGAGGAAAGACATTTAAAGCACTACTGGTACACATCATGGCCTGATCAGAAGACACCAGATAATGCTCGTCCACTTTTACAGCTGGTTCAGGAGGTGGAAGAGGCCAGACAGCAAGCTAAGAAGGACAATAGCGGACCAGTGATAGTCCACTGCAGGTAAAAAGATAATTTTATGCATTAATTTCAGGTTTAAAATTCATTGCACCATTCACAACTCTAAATCATCCTGTCTTCTGGTCTTAAAACAATGGACGTTCTCGCCTGCAGTGCACATTACTTAATAATCAATAAGGTGAGTTAGTCACATTTTTCTTATTTGTGCCATCTTCTGTATCCTTTTTGTGGTGTTGTTCCGTACTTTGACCTTCATCTGGTTTTCTCAAAGTCAGAAAAGATCTGTAGCAATGTTTATTCAGTTGGATACTCAGAGAAGAAAAGATTCTCATCTAGATTCTTGCTTTTTATTTCATCCATTTGTTCTTTTCATAGTGTAAATTAAATTTAATGTGAACACAACTGTTTACATCATTTTCTTGCTGTTTTATTGCAGTGCTGGCATTGGAAGGACAGGCTGTTTCATTGCCACCAGCATCTGTTACAGAGAGCTGAAGTATGCTGGTGTAGTTGATATACTGAGGACAACCTGTCAGCTAAGGATAGACAGGTCAGTGTAATAATCCAGTCAGCATTGCAGCTTTCATTAAAAATGGAGTGGAATTAATAAGTCCATTGCAGTGAAAAACATGGCATTTGAACTCAATTAATTCTAGGAGAGGCCCCACTTCTCTCTCTCTCTCAGAGGCCACAAAAGCTTCCCTGATGAAGTGGGAGCTAGGAAGAGCCTGATGTGGGATTCTGGCCATGGGATGTGGAAGCCAGTGGTGATTCTTAGTGAGCTAATTGACATCCATTATCCTTGAGCCTACTGCAATTTGGTGATGACTTGGGGATTAAATTGGAGCTGTCTGTCTGGATGCCACCTAGCAAACCCTGTCCAATGTGCTAGTGCCTCTTGGGTCCCTTGTTATCAGGCACCCTGTACACCATGGCACTGGGAAGTGGGGGCTGGGGGCATTGAAATATACCCCCTGACCTTGTCTGACTTGCCCACCTGTGACTCTCAAGCATCATTGACTTTGGATGGCATCATGATTCCATGCCTCTGATGGATATAGTGCCACCAAGAGTCACCAGTGTCAATGATACTGGTGGCCCCTCATTGGCCAGTAGCTTTTGAAGGGCTGGACTTCTGCTGTTGGGAATTCAATCATGGGTAAGGACCTGCTGGTGGACACATCCATTGGGCTTCACCCACAGAACTAACACCGGGGACCCCTAGTTATCTAGTCATTTGTATCTTAATGAAAGCTATAAAAACATTGACATTCTGGAAAAGGCCTATAGGAATTAAGTAGCAATAGTTAAACAAACATCTTCAACAAGTACTTATGTCCATAATAACGGTCTTGTACCCTGTGGGTTAGTTCATTTAAAACAGTAAAACACATTCCAAGCTATGAAGCAGACTTTCAACAAACTGACTGATTTGTGTGTACATGTTGCAGACACATAGCAGACCAACAGTCACAACATTATATACACATTGAATATGGAATCCTTTACAGGAGAATGCTGTTAGAGACAAGATACAAAACAACAGCCCCTCAAGTTCTAGATGAAAGTTTAACTTTTTACAACAACTAATGAGCCTATGAGTCTCTATAACAAGGTACATAATACAAGAATATTAAATCTGCACTGTACAGTAAACTAATGGAAATTTAAATATGCACTTTGAGAACCATATTCCACATTTGCTGAGACTGCAATTTGCCATGAATGTCAGATACAGCATAACTGATAGTGTGCACAAATTCCCTCCATCCATCTGTACTGTTCTGTCTTAGGAGACTAATGCCTTTCCTCATGAGGTGACAGAATGTCTCATTACCTTGTTTCTCCAAGTGGTTTAAAAGTCATGAATAAATACATTTCTAAGGTTTCTTTCCATTAACAAGTACTTACGTTGTAAGAGTCCTGTATCGAGACATCCATAGTTGTCAACAAGATAGAGATGAGCAATTAGAATAACAGCAACATTTGTTCATGTAAAAATGTACAGCAATTATGGTTTGTAGGTGGTTCATTTTTCTCAGTAGAAGGTATGTGTTGTTTTCTGTAACATGAGCAGAGTATTTCACTTTTTGAAACAAGCCAGAAGATAAATTAGAGGAATTTATATTGGGCGAAAGTTCCACAGGATAGCTGTTATCAATTTTTATATATTTTTTAAACAGACTTTATCTCAGAATCAGACAAAGAGTCAGAAACAATTTATTGGATTCTGAGTTGACACTTGATACTAGGATTTTCAAGATTTATGAACAGTAATTGTTTATATACAGATTTATCACATACAGTGGATAAGAGAAAAACAAATTATTTAATTATTTTTATAAAGTAATATGAAACATTAGCTTGGAAATTGGATGATGCTGTGCCCAGTTTGCAAGTGTAAAACAAACACAAGAGTATCCAACATTTTGGAAGTATACTTGCACACAATGAGCCAGAAATGCACTATTTGCCTTAGGCACCAAATGGTATGCAAGCCAAGCCTGACAGCAGTGTAATATCCCTATAATACAAATAGGCTGTTTGAAACTCCTTATGTTAGATTTAGCTGGCCTGAACACAGACAGCCAGAAAACTAGGTGTATGTACTACCTATCCTTGGTGTCTTTATCATGCAGGGTGCCATCAAAGACAAATTTTGCTACTGTCAGCCAGCAATTACTATCCTCTCAATTAACTCCCCACCTCTCTCCTGATTGCTAAACCATGCTTTTCCTGGTCATACCCTCCTACCTGATTACTTACTCTCTCCTGTCCCACTACACTTATAATTGTTCCCCTGCTCTTTTGGGCCTTACAGAAGAAAGTCAATACCACTTTTGGTGGACCACTCTGGTTCTTGTATATATACACCGACCAGTTCCAAATTTAAAATGCAATCAAGGTCTTGTTAATGTCATGGGGCCTCAATTTTCCCATTGTTTCAACCTGAAACCAGCACCTACTTTGAGTCCCCTTTCAAAATATATTTATCTACATTGGCAGTATTGCCAGGTAACAATGCTATTGACACCAGACAGAAGCAGATACAATTGATCCCTTAAGCATTTATGTACTTCTGTACATTTTGTTGCACTGAAAATGAGTAAAGGACAAGGAGATCAAAGTTGGAGATCAGGAAGTGATTTTAAAACAATCATGGGACTTGGGCATCCATGTCAAGGCCAAAATTTTGTTACCTGTCTGTTTGACCTTTGAAACTGAGTAGCTCACTACAGCCACATTGTTGGAGTCACATATGTAAGCTACGTAAGGATGGAAGTTTTCCTTCCCTAAAGGATGTTATTGTAACTTTCAATGACAGTTTCATGGCCATGAGATTAACTTTATATTCCAAATGTATTTATTGATATGTTAATGTTAATGTTGATCTTGCTTCACGCACCTCCTGTGTAGTGTAACCTGTATGCCTCACTCTGTCCATGCACCCTGTGATCTGTATGTCCTTGCTTACTATGATCTGCCTGTAGTGCTCACAAACAAAGGTTTTTGCTGTACTGAGGTACACATGGCAATAAATCAAATCAAATCACATAAATGCCACAAGCTGCCATCGTGTGATCTGAATTAATGTCTCCACAATGTCAGCCTGAGTGAGTCTGGATTGTTAGTTCAGTGACATTCCCACAATATTACCATCGCTTTCACAGCCAAACCAGCTGCAGAAATACGGAGGCATGGGATTGAGGGTGATTTAGCGGTTTGGATCAGAAATTGGCTAGCTGGAAGAAGACAGAGGGTGGTGGTTGATGGGAAATGTTCATCCTGGAGTTCAGTTACTAGTGGTGTACCGCAAGGATCTGTTTTGGGGCCACTGCTGTTTGTCATTTTTATAAATGACCTGGATGAGGGCATAGAAGGATGGGTTAGTAAATTTGCGGATGACACTAAAGTCGGTGGAGTTGTGGATAGTGCGGAAGGATGTTGCAGGTTACAGAGGGAGATAGATAAGCTGCAGAGCTGGGCTGAGAGGTGGCAAATGGAGTTTAATGCGGAAAAGTGTGAGGTGATTCACTTTGGAAGGAGAAACAGGAATACAGAGTACTGGGCTAATGGTAAGATTCTTGGTAGTGTGGACGAGCAGAGAGATCTGTGTCCGTGTGCATAGATCCCTGAAAGTTGGCATCCAGGTTGATAGGGTTGTTAAGAAGGCATACGGTGTGTTAGGTTTTATTGGTAGAGGGATTGAGTTTCAGAGCCGTGAGGTCATGTTGCAGCTGTACAAAACTCTGGTGCGATCGCACTTGGAGTATTGCGTACAGTTCTGGTCGCTGCATTATAGGAAGGATATGGAAGCATTGGAAAGGGTGCAGAGGAGATTTACCAGGATGTTGCCTCGTATGCAGGGAGGTCTTATGAGGAAAGGCTGAGGGACTTGAGGCTGTTTTCATTCGAGAGAAGAAGGTTAAGAGGTGACTTAATAGAAACATACAAGATGATCAGAGGATTTGATACGGTGGACAGTGAGAGCCTTTTTCCTCAGATGGTGGTGGCTAGCATGTGGGGACATAGCTTTAAATTGAGGGGTGATAGATATAGGACAGATGTCAGAGGTAGGTTCTTTACTCAGAGAGTAGTAAAGGCGTGGAATGCCCTGCCTGCAACAGTAGTAGACTCACCAACTTTAAGGGCATTTAAGTGGTTGTTGGATAAACATATGGATGATAATGGAATAATGCAGGTTAGATGGGCTTCAGAGATAACAAGCATGGGGCTGGATGAACACAGCAGGTCAAGCAGCATCACAGGAGCAGGAAAACTTGACGTTTCGGGCCTAACCCCTTCATCAGAAATGGGGGAGGGGAAGAGGGTTCTGAAATAAATAGGGAGAGAGGGGGAGGCGGATAGAGGAGAGGATAGGTGGAGAGGAGGCAGACAAG
>JAHRHZ010000063.1:58405096-58492155 GCA_024137785.1 Ginglymostoma cirratum | reverse complement strand
TCCTCCAGATGCTGCCTGGCTTGCTGTGTTCTTCCAGCCTCCTGTTTGTCTACCTTGGATTCCAGCATCTGCAGTTTTTTTTTTGTCTCCACCAAAAACAAACTGCATTTTTCAACTCATTGTGCTTTGTGGGAAATTACTAAGCACATTTGGATCATTTCTGAGAATTAGGATGAGGTGTTATGTAGGTTTAAATTCTTTTCATTCAGCTCTACATACTTTGGTAAAACAGATTTTGAAATCTCTAATGAGAGGAAATAATGTTTACTTTTGAGAGTATAATTATTAAAATGATTTTAATTCAATCTATTTTATTACATATTGTGTGCCAGAAAATTGATTGATGGCAATGTTATATGCGTTGAAGTTCTAAATATTTGTGTGTTTTGTTGTGAGGGTAATTGTTTTTCTCCTTGAGTAAAACACCACCTTTGGCTAAGAGAACAGTTGAGTAAAACATATCAGAGTCTTATTATTTATTATCTCATCCAAATTATTGTAGAATCCACATGTTATTTTGGAACTGACTGTCTGGTGTTCAATGACTTTCCTGTCATTTTACCAAGTTGAAACATGTGGAAGTTTGTAGAAAGTAAAATAAATATCTTCTATAGGTACCTATGTTATGACTTAAGTCCAAACTGATATCGCATTAAAAATTGTCACAGTGTGATATGCTTTGAACTATAGCTTTGACCCCATCCCCAACCCCAGATGTATACATGAGGTTGTGTTAGCCTAAACTGGAGGATGAATCACAGATAACCAAATCAACAATGGCTCTCCGCTAAAATCCTCCAAGCTGCATTTTAATTTTGAAGGAAAATGATTTGTTTTATTGCTGGTGTTGGCTTGCTTGCAGTTATTCCCTTGCTTGCAGTTATTGGGAAGTCTTTATAGCTTATTAACAGGGAAAGTATAGCGTTTTAGTTTGATAAGCGATGGGACTAATGTGTCTCAACTTCTTGGAAATTGACAAGAAAATGCCAGCTATTTGTTTGCTAAAAACCTGGGGTGAGAGTACACCTTTGAAATGAGAACAGTGGTTCTATAATTTTAGAGAATTTAGATGCCAAAGTAAAATTTAAGGAAGGGATATTCTGTTCAAACCTCCTTTTGTGTTGACTTGAAATTCTCATAACAAATATGAGATTCCAATGTAAAAACTGAAAGAAGTTGCTGGAAAAACTCAGCAGGTCTAGCAACATCTGTGAAGAAAAATCAGAGTTAATATTTTGGGTCTGGTGACCTTTCCTTGGAACTTCCTTATGACAAATATGAGATTCCAATGTCTTTTGCGTCAAAAGGTGAAGGTCGCACTGAAATTAACAATAGTGATGTAATGACTGAGTGTTTGAAGGAATTACCTTGTCATTCAATTGGTCAATAATACAGTTTAGTGTATATTAAAACTTCTACTTCATGATTAGAGCAGTGTCAGAGTTATCATCCTGAAATATAATGTGGCCATTTGTTCCAACAGGATTTCACAGGTATGACCCATTGTTATTTCACTTCTACAATTATGGTTCATATCCAGGCCAGAACAAAAGGTTGAAGGTCTCTGTTACTAGATGGGAGGCTCCTATAGGAAAACAAGTCGAAATGCTTAAGGAAGAACATACTAACAACACAACAGCCCATCATTAACAAAAATTGGAAATGTCACAAAATGAAACCCTAGGGTGGTTGATGTGGAAAATGGACAAACAATAATCGGTGTAGTGTGTGGAATTTGTATCAAATTGAGAGAAGGATGGAATCTTAGTTGGATACACAAGAGGTTTTAGACTGATTTTACCCAAACTGTATCTGAGCTAGGAATAGTTGATGTTGACTCTTGGTTTGAGTTCAATAGTAATCTAATCATCAGCATTCATGGCCATCGACTTGAACTTTAGCAAGAAAAGCTATGATAAAAGGAATAGATAAGTGAGGTTGTAGCCGGGCTTGCCGAGCCGGTGGGTTTGGCTGCAAATGTTTCGTCCCCCTGCTAGGTAACATCGTCAGTGTGCCTCCAGTGAAGCATCAGTGTTCTGTCCCACTTGCTATTTATATGCCTCGGTTTGCTGGGGTGGTTGGTATTATTTCCGGTTCTGTTTCTCACTGATTTGTACACAGGGTCTAATTCAATGTGTGTGTTGATGGAGTTCCGGTTGGAATACCAGGCTTCCAGGAATTCTCTGGCATGTCTCTGTTTGGCTTGTGCTATTATGAATGCATTGTCCCGGGCGAATTTGTGTCCCTTGTTCTCTGTGTGTATTGAGACCAGTGAGAATTGGTCGTGTCTGTTGGTGGCTAGTTGGTGTTCATGTATCTGTATCATCAGTTTTCTTCTGGTTTCGTCTATGTAATGTTTCTCACAGTCCTTGCGTGGTATTTTGTATATAACCCCAGTTTTACTGGTTTTGGGTATGGGGTCCTTTACGTTTGTCAGTAGCTGTCGTAGGGTGGTTATCGGTTTGTGGGCTACTCTGATACCTAGGGGTCTGAGTAGTCTTGTGGTCATCTCTGAAATGTCCCTGTTGTATGGTAAGGTGATTAGTGAGTCTGGTCATGTTGTGTCTTCCTGTTGTGGTCTGTCTCGGAGGTAACAGCGGATTGTGCTTTTCAAGTATCCATTCCATTTGAAGACTCCGTATACCCAAAACCAGCAAAACTGGGATAATATACAAAATACCATGCAAGGACTGTGAAAAACACTACATAGGCCAAACCAGAAGAAAATTGACAATATGGATACATGAGCACCAAGTAGCCACCAAGAGACACGACCAATTCTCACTGGTCTCAATTCACACGGACAACGAGGGACACAAATTTGACTTTGACAGCACATCCATAACAGCACAAGCCAAACAGAGACACACCAGGGAATTCCTAGAGGTCTGGTATTCCAACCGGAACTCCATCAACACACACATTGAATTAGACCCTGTGTACAAATCACTGAGAAACAGAACCGGAAGTACTACCAACCACCCCAGCAAACCAAGGCATATAAATAACAAGTGGGACAGAACACCAACACTTCACCGGAGGCACACTGACGATGTACCTAGCAGGGTCATGAAACATTTGCAACAAAACCACCGGCTTGGCAAGCAAGTCGACAACCTCATCCACAACCCGAGCTACAAATCATCTCAAAAACTTTAAATAGGTAAGTGACTTTCATTGTTGGTAGATATGCAACAATCTCTTCAGGTAAGTATCTTCTAGAGAAGAAGCTGATATTAAGAATTGCCAACTTAGCTAATATTAGGCAGTGTTTTCAGTGAAGACATTTTCTTATTCATTTATGGTATGTGGGCATAGCTGGCTAAGCTCGTCTCTAACTGACCTGGAGAAGATGCTGGTAGGTGGCCAGCCTCAACTGTGGCTATCCTTGGGGTGTAGATGCACCTGCAGTACTGTTTGGGAGGGAGTTCCTGGTTTTTGGCGCAGTTACAATGAAGGAATAGCATTCCAGTTGCAAGGCAGGATGGTGTGCAGCATGGAGGGGAACTTGCAGATAAGGGATGGTGCCCATGCATCTGCTGCCCTTGTCTTTCTAGGTGGTAGACATCACAGGTTTGGAAGATGCTGTCTAAGGAGCCTTGTTGAGCTGTTGCGGTGTATCTTGTCAATGGTACCACTGTGCTGGTGGTGGTGAAGGGAAAGAATGTGGAATGAGCTGCTTTGTCCCGGATGGTGACAACCTTTTTGAGTATTGATAGAGCTGCATATCTCCAGGCAACTGGAGAGAATTCCATCACACTTATGGCTTGTACCTTGTGTATGATGGACAAGGCACCGGAGAATCAGGAGGTGAGTTACTTGCTGCAGAATTCCTAGCCTTTGACCCGCTCTTGTAGTGACGGTATTTATATGACAGGTCCAGTTCAGTTTCTGGTCAATAGTAATCCCAGGATGTTGACAGGGGTGAATTCAGTGAGAGGAATGTCACTGAATGTCTAGGTGCATTGGTTAGATTCTCTCTTGTTGAAGCTAGACATTGCCTGGCAGTTGTGTGGCGTGAATGCTCCTTGCCACTGATCAGCCTGGATGTTGTCCAGTCTTGCTGCATATGAAAGTGAGATGCTTCTGTATCTGACGAGTTGTGCATGATTTTGAACATTGTGTAACCATCAGCAAATATCTCCAATTCTGACCTTATGCTGGAAAGAAGATCATTGATGAAACAGCTGAGGATGGGAGGGTCTAGGAAACTAACCTGAGGAACTTCTATAGTAAAGACCTGCGGCTGAAACTGATCTTCAACAACGGCAAACACCTTCCTTTGTATTAGGTATGACTCCAAACAGTGGAGAGATTTCCTCCAGCTCCCACTGACTTCTGTTCTACAGATGTGCCAACTCTTAAAAAGGCATGGCTGGTACCAGCAAGCATTGAGGAACCATAACAACTGGCTGTAAAATTCATTGCTGTGGCAATTTGATGAAAATATCTTGCTTTTCAGTTTGAATGGTAGCACTACCAAATATTTGATGACAAACAGAAAAGGTTTACAAAGGCATTTGGCAACGATTAAAATATTGATTGATTGCATCAGATATATCTTTAAATAAACAATAACCAAATAAGGCATGTATTTTGAGTTATAATTACAACTATATAATCTTTGTAAAAATTCAGCATCTGACAGTTTTAAGTGTTTCATAATCACATCTATCTGAAGTCTGGCTTTAATCTCTAAATGGTCAGCCTTTGCAGAATTAACTTTGTATTTATATGAATCTCCATTTTGTTTTGTTTCCTGCTGTGCTAAATGCTTTCCTGTTAATTTTTTTTTATTTGTAGTTAGAAGGAAATTAAAATTTCCCTGGAGAGCCCTTCTATAGATTTACTCACTTGCTCACTAAAATGAGGTTTCCTCAAATTAATTATAAACTGACCTTCCTTCAAAGGTGGGCATGCCATCTAGTTAAACTGTCCTGGATAGAATGAAACAGCTTGTCATGATCAATTTATTTAATTCCCCCTGAATTCTAAAAATAGCAATCGCATCCCCTAATGTGTCTTTTCTACAGTCAGTTCGTACAATCCAATCTCTCCATTCCTCAATCATTCAAGATTAACTTTATAATCTGCACAGAAAGTTTTACTGATGTCAAACTTAAAGATCCTGGGTAAGAGATGCTGTAAACGTTATTACCACCGTAAAAACCTCCTCACATCACATGTTGCAATACCCAGAACAGAAAAATTACCAGCCCACTTTGCCTTCACTGTAAATTGATAACATTGACCATGCAATCCCCATTTCAGTTACTAGGCTGTGTTGAGTTTGCCAAACTCATCCACGATGACAATGGTGACAATCCCTAAGTAAAGAGAGAATGAAAAATACAAAGGTAATGTTGCGTTGCAATCTTGTCTCCTTATTATGCAATCTTTTGGCAGGATACACTTTTTTTGGACTCTGGCAGAGCCAATCTTTGTAAACAGTTCACCAATAGATAGAGAATTAGTAAACCAAACAAAAATAGCTTGGAAAATCAGAGGCAATTCGCTCACAATTTTCTGATTTACACTTGCAGCGGTCTACTTTTCTGCTACAGATTGAAGGCTCAGTAGATCTACCCCATATAATTGATCTGTCTTGAATTAACTCTGTCTCTAGCCTGTCTGCTCGTTTCTTACTCTCCAATGCTTTTTGATCATTGCCTCTGCCTTTCTGTTTCTCTTTCATTCTTCCCTGTTTGAGAGAATAACAGCTAGCAGGAGTTCAAGCCTGTCATATGGGTTTGAGAGCTTATGAAGTCACCTAAAACATTGACAATCCCTGCAGGCAAGTACTCTTATGGATGTTGGGAGAAGATAAGATGTGATGATTAAACTGTGATGATCCATCTGTGATATGATTAAAAGACCTGTTGGGTCTAACTTCAGACAAGATCACTTGAACATAGTGTGTCTAGTGCCTTTCAAACTGTAGCCCAGCAAGAGTTCGCTCAGGGAAGTAATTAGAGGTCTCCATCATGGATAAGCTTTGATTTCTAGTAGATACCTCTTGAGATGTCCAAGTGGATTCCAAGATGGCCTCTGAGAAATGAAACAATGATTCAACCTGTGGCACTCACTCTTGCTATAGCTAATGACAGTGGGATTGATTTAATAAAAAAAAACGTGCTGGCATTGCTGGTGGCACTGACATCCCATGAAAGAACAAAAAATAAATTCATTATTTAACAGTTTGCACACGTCTGCCATTCACACCTACTGTAAACCAGTTACAGTATTTACACCTTGTTCCAGTCAGTTTGTACTACCCACATCTATCCTGCTCCAGCTACTGGTGGCACCATTAGCAATCAGCATTGATTTGTTTACAGACTGGGCCAGCCAGTACATTTACGCCAGCACCCACCGATGCCATTCACACTTGCTGCCAATCCACAATAATGATATAGATTACCTGCCCAGCATCGCTCACAGCCATTACTCATAAACCTGTGCCAGTCATCTCCAGCAGCTTAAAAATTGACATCAAATGTAAAAATACAACTTAATGCAGTACTAAGTTACCCATAGGAATTTAGAGAAGAATTTATACTGAGGACACTTTTTCCTGAAGAAGAGTAGGGAGTTGTCGTGAGTGCTAACATTTTTCATTGGGGCAAAATCGGATTAACCATTTATCATGTTTACTGTGTTGCATCTTGAAGTGAACAGAATTACTGTTACACTTCAAAAATCAAAAGTAGTCAGTTGTGTGGCTCACTGAGACACCCCGAGATGATAACCAATGCTAAATAAATGCATGATTTTTGCTTATGTAAGAATATGTTATGCCTATTTTCCCTTTGCTGAGGGTTGAAAGGGGAGTGTGGATTCTGATTACCGACGGGTAGCAGGAGACCAATCTTATTTGTATCGTCCAGCTATTCCTAAGCCTCCCTACCATTAGTTACGTTGTCCAGTTTGTGTATGAACTCACCTGCTGAAATCTTCACTTCAAGAATTTGAATGGTTTTGAACTCTTATTCCTAAAGCTGTTGAAACTGCGTATTACAATTTTCACAATAACAAAAGACTTGAGAAACTATTTTGCATTGTAGCAAATTATTTTTGTACTCTGCTGTACTTTATTCAGATGTATTGTTACTACTGAACCCTGTTTATAAGTTAATTCTTGTATTTGCTGTATCCTGCTTGTCATTTGTATGGTCTGTCTGTAATTAAATGTGAGCAGAAAATTCAGTCTGAACAGATAATTTCCAGTTTTTCAGTCGCATATCTGCAGCTCTGATGAAACATAACTTCTTCATGAGTCTTGCCTATACTTGCTCTTTCAGGTCAAATTAGAAGACACAACTGCTTGAGAAAGGGGTTGTCATGAATATGTTACTCAGGTAAAAAATGTAGCTGATGTATGTTGAATTCTGATTAGCTCTTACCCAATGTAGATTTAAATTTTTTACTTCGACTTTAAGCAGAGAAGTTCATTAAAAAAATTGGAATGAGAAGAGATTAGGAAAAGATATTTTACTCCAGAGTAACACATCCATGGAACAAATAAAATAACAAATAAATAACAGATAAAATTATCTGTATCAAAAAAAATCTTTAAAATAATCCAGATAGGCCAGTGAATGTTTTATGATGAAAATAATCTTGTTGAATGGGATAAGTCTGAATCACAAATTCATAATTACTCTTTATGGAAGTATCAGTTTATTTACTTTACAGAAGTACTGGGAACAAGAGACTTGCAAACAAAGACTCTCAAGTTTGGATTGCCTCTCGTACATCACTGCATCTGTGCCTGACTCAAACCTTCCTTTTCAAACTCCAGCAGAGACTGGCAAGCTGCCTCTTTATTACCTTAATGTATGGAAATTGTGACTGATGGAGAGGTAGTGCCTCTCTACCAGTTGAAATGGTTTTTTTGCCATTTCTAATTGATCTTATTGTCACTGTGGTCTGCAAAGTGATAGTAGTCCCGGCGCCCAGTATAAGGTCCAAACATGTTTATTTTTAGTGTAAGAAAGCCCAGTGAAGGGAAATAATTACTCTCCAAAGGGCCCTTATCTGCATCATGACAGCTTACAGAAGTTCCACAAATATTTTCAGAAAGTCACTGCTTTTTTACTAACTCGCTCCTCTTCCCTTAGAGCAAAATAATATTGGCCAGCACTGGTAAACTTAACCTCCTCATATAAGTCCATAAAATGTAAAAGTAACTAATTAATAAACATTGCCATAGAATGGATTGGTAACTTGAAGTTTAGGTATATCTAGCACTCTTTCACTTCTTTAGTTAATAAAACCCCTAAAGTATATGAAGGCCTGAAGAAGAATAACTGCTCAAGTCACAACATACCTCTATCATTGCCTATCCTCTATGACCTGAGACATATCAGTCAGAACATTTAGACAAACTGAAATTTCCCATATATGTTTCACAATTGACTGAAAAACATGAAATTAATTTACTGGAGTGCTTATAGCATATGGCATGTTACATGTTTAATAGGAACAAATAAGGTCTTAGTCACACTTTTACAAGCTTAGTTTACAAAAGACCAATAGGATGTTGGCATTTCTAAGAGCCTTGTTCAATACGATGCAATGTTAAATTATTTGATGTAACTTTTTAATAAAAAGTGATGGAGGTGTTTAGGAATTTTAATAAAAATTTCATTGACTTACACAGAATTCTAACATTTTATTTCATGAGCAACCAAGTATGCAAAATGGTTGACTTTGCAGCCACAATAGAGACAAAAAATATAATTTCAAAGAATATCTACTCTCACATGCACCTTATTTATTTTGAACATATTGTTTTATTTCCCTAATACGTACTCACCTACGTACATGTTTCACTTAAACCATATTTCTATATTATATTTTGACCAAAAGTCTACTGACCATTTGTTAACTTTCACCAAGTCCTGTGTCATCACCCCCAATATACTTGTGACCTAAACAATAAACAAAGAATAGTGGACGCTGGAAATCTGAAACATAAACAGAAGTAGCTGGAGAAACTCAGCAGATCTAGCAGCATCTAGAGGGGGATCACTGGATCCGGAATGTTGACTCTGCTTTCTCTCCACATTGGCCTAGATTGGCTTCCAGTCTGATAATACCTTGATTTTAAACTTCTCTTCCTTATGCTCAGTTCTCCCCATAGTCTCGCCCCCTCTACTTCTGTAAGTGGCTCTAGCCCTATGGCCTTCAGAAATCACTGCACACCTTCAATTCTCATTGTTCCACCAATTGCAGTTATGAATTCAGTTGTCTGGGCCTTAAGCTCCATATTTTCATTTCAAAACATCTCTGCATCTGTACACTTTTCTCTTCCTTTAAGCCTCTCCTTAAAATCTACTTCACCACTTCTAATACAGCTTTATGTGACTTAGTGTCAAATTTTAACTCCTTGTGAGGCAAATTGGAATAATTTTACTATGTTAAATGGATTATATAAAGGCAGCCTGGTGCTGTTTTAGAATTGTCCGACAGGAATATGAAGAAGATGCCTGTTTTAGTACAAGATGAAAGTAACAATGATACTGTAAAGTGATTCTTTCTTCTTGATCACTTATGGGTCCCTCTGTGGTGGTCCTTGTGGTGACCAGTAGCGTTATGCTATATAGCATATAATGTACTATCAGGACTACTGTATCTGAATAACTCAGATAAAATGCTTTTATTTTGTTTTGCCACTGTTCCAGGGATTGACATTTGTGACTCCATCTAAAAAACTAGGGGCTGGTTAAATTAGGGGCTGGGTAACATAAAGTTCATAATAACATCAACAGTGCAGATTCAATCCCCGTGATTTTCTGCATCCTCACCTTGTTCCAGATAATGCAAAGTGAAGGCAAGGTACCACTGACAAAATCCAACATAAGACAGTTCATGGTAAAACACCAGCAATGAACCATGGATCTGCCTCCAGGCACAGCACAGAAATAAATCTATTTAGTTGTATAAACTGTATCTGAGAGTCTTTTACTATAAATTGCAGAAAAGTGTTGAATGTACCAGAGGACATATGTTTAAAATCTTCCAGGTACAGTAGACAATTCACTCTTTCTCATTTAAAAAAAAATTTCCTTCTTTAAAACCTTGGATATACTTGATAATAACATTCAGTATAAGGTAGTTACAGCAAACAGGTTTAATAGTAGTAAGGCGATAAAATAAATCTGTAGGGCTTGACAACAGTTATGGGGATCCTAAGATTCTGTAACATTGGAGACTTATGCACCAAATGGCAACACTGTAGATTCAGCACCTAGGAAATGGTACCACTGACAGTGAATCTCAGGATGTGAAAGCACTGGAAGCTGCTCCATTGATCTGGAAGCACAAGTGAAGTCCAGAGTCTGGTGCTTTTGCAAACAGCCCTGGGTCGAGAATCATTGGAGAGAAAAGTACAAGGAGTTTGCTAATATTTATGTGGGAGTCCTAGGGTCTGACTACACGTGGAGGACTGAACTTGTCTGGAGCACTGGGTTGCTTTTGTTCTGATGTGAGAAGGATGTTGGAGTATGAATGTATTGGGGAGATGGTTCCAGTGGATCCAACAGTACTAGATTCTAGTATGGGAAGGATACCCATAGAACTGAACTGGGAATCAGGACAAAGCCTGTTCACATTCTTAAGAGGAATCCTGAGGTCAGGGGGACAACAGGTGTTTGCGACTGGGGACTATGTTCGCGCTCCCAGTCTTTCTGACCATCAGGAATTTTCTACTCTGGTTGCAAACAATCATCCCATGCGCTGACCTGAAGCCAGACTTTAATGTCAGCTTTGTGCTGATACTGCAGTTGCTGCTTCTTTGCGTGCACAAGGAATAGTCATTCAATGGACTGAATATTGATAAATATTCGTTATTGGTTTCACCAGTGATCAGACACAAAGTTAGCCTTTGTACAGTTTTGATACTGTAGGACAAGGAACTTGTTAACGTTCTTTGGCATTTTCCTGATAACCATTTAAAGCTGTACCAGATTTTCCATTTGATTATTATTCCTTTTCAGCTCTTAATCTATCCATATCTGTCCAGCTGGCTGCGTTCTCAAAGGTACCTCCTTTGTTTTTGTTGGTTCTAGAATGATCAGAGGGTGAACGTCACATATTTGATACTCCATTTGGACATACCTATAGGCTGAGGTTTTCATGCATGGCCCAAGATCTGGACTCAACTAAAGGAATCTATCTTTGCTAGTAGATTCCCAAAGGAAGTTGTCATTGAATTCACACAATGCTTCAGGCTATGTCAGTTACTTTTAGATCACAGCTGCTTTTAACCATTGTGTGATAAATTTCTTTCAGTTAAATGTGGAAGGATTTGTGACAAAGCTGCCATCCTTTAAATTGCATCTGCATCACTCAGACAACTGATATAATAAAAGTAATGTTTGTCTCCAATACTTGGCCACTAATATAACAAAATGTATCATGCAAACATTGAAAAACCAGCTTCAATTCATCTAATGATTTCGACAGAGTAAGGATGAGGTGGGTTTGAGAACAAATGGTATTTCTGCTCTGACCAAACCTTGCCCTGATGGTAATGTTGAAAAGGTGGACAAGTATCAGCGACAGGGTAATCAGCCAGAAATTTACAGGGCAATGAAAACAAAGGTTGTGACCATGGACGTCACTGAACTTGTTCTGATATTCAAGGAAATCAAGAACCATGTTTACAGTGCAAATAAAAGATTAATTAATTCACATTAATTAATTTACAATAATTTACCATTAATTAATAATGCCGTAACTTTAGTACAGCAGCATTAAACCACAAGCTAATTTATTTGACGTCTATTTAAACCCAATCCTCTTTAAATCTAGCCTCCACTCTCACATAAAGACAGACAGTCAAAAAATATAGTTAAGGAATATGATTTTGAAAAAAGGAAAATAACAAAACTGGCCAGAGTACTTAAGCAGTTTCTATGATGCATTGTCTCACTGATACATTGGATTATTTCTTAAGAGATTTTTTGAAGACATTGGTCAATATCGCTTTTTCCATTTCACTCTAAGGAAGGTCAATTAAATTTTTCATTTTCTGAACTTCCAATCGCTGATAATGAAAGGTGAGGCAGAGAGCTTTCAGATCTTCATGTTGCAGCATCAAGCGCTGAACTCCTCTACTCAAAGACACCCCAGTTCACACCAGTTCAAAGACTCTGGGCCATCCCACTGTTTGATCATCATCTTCTCTCTCAAACTTATTGGCACCAATTCCCAGGTTTATTAATTATTAATGGTCAAACTTTTGCCATCTGGTTAAGCAAACTGCCTCTTTGGATTTGAAGAATCTGTTGAGTTCTTTGATCAAGAACCACCCTACAACTCACTTCCAGGCCTGGCCGCAGGATCAAATTGCAGCTTGTTTGTTGTCTTTATTCAAAAAACAAGTTTCTGCTCACACTCCAAAGGTCACCTTCAGCTCCCAACTCCAAAACAAAATTAATATGAAATAAAATAATAAAAGATCAGTGAGGGCTATAACAGTCTCATATCTCTATTTATTTGCCATGGTTTCCTCCTTTTATTTCCTTGGCTAGTAAAAATGTAATAGTCTTAAATGCAATCAAGTCAGCATTTACTTTTTATCAGAGATAAAAGGTACTGCAGATGCTGGAGAATCTGAGATAACAAGCATGGGGCTGGATGAACACAGCAGGTCAAGCAGCGTCATAGGAGCAGGAAAACTTGACGTTTCGGGCCTAAACCCTTCATCAGAAATGGGGGAGGGGAAGAGGGTTCTGAAATAAATAGGGAGAGAGGGGGAGGCGGGTAGAGGATGGATAGAGGAGAGGATAGGTGGAGAGGAGGCAGACAAGTCGAAGAGGCGGGGATGGAGCCAGTAAAGGTGAGTGTAGGTAGGGGGTAGGGAGGAGATAGGTCAGTCCAGGGAGGACAGACAGGTCAAGGGGGCGGGATGATGTTAGTAGATAGGAGATGGGGGTGTGGCTTGAGGTGAGAGGAAAAACAGGTTAGGGAGGTGGAGATGAGCTGGGCTGGTTTTGGGATGCGGTTGGGGGACGGGAAATTTTGAAGCTTGTGAAATCCACATTGATGCCATTGGGCTGCAGGGTTCCCAGGCTGGTTCCCAGGTGGGTTCCTCCCACCCACCCTCCTGCAAAAATGCCATCCCCTATTCCCAATTCCTTCACCTCCGCCGCATCTGCTCCCAGGATGAGACATTCCACTCCCGCACATCTCAAATGTCCTCATTCTTCAAGGACCGCAACTTCCCCCCAACAGTGGTCGAGAACGCCCTCGACCGTGTCTCCCGCATTTCCCGGAACACATCCCTCACGCCCCGTCCCCGCAACAATAGAATCCCAAAAAAGAATCCCCCTCGTCCTCACATACCACCCCACCAACCTCCGGATCCAACGCATCATCCTCCGACACTTCCGCCATCTGCAATCAGACCCCACCACCAAAGACATTTTTCCCTCCGCACCCTTATCTGCCTTCCGGAGGGACCACTCCCTCCGCAACTCCCTTGTCCGCTCCACACTCTCCTCCAGCCCCACCACACCCGGCACTTTTCCCTGTAACCGCAGGAAGTGCTACACCTGCCCCCACACCTCCTCCCTCACCCCAATCCCAGGCCCCAAGAAGACTTTCCGCATCAGGCAGATGTTCACCTGCACATCTGCCAATGTGGTATACTGCATCCGCTGTACCCGTTGTGGCTTTCTCTACATCGGGGAAACCAAGCGGAGGCTTGGGGACCGCTTTGCAGAACACCTGCGCTCAGTTCGCAACAAACAACTGCACCTCCCAGTCGCGAACCATTTCAACTCCCCCTCCCATTCCTCAGATGACATGTCCATCCTTGGCCTCCTGCAATGCCACAGTGATGCCACCCAAAGGCTGCAGGAACAGCAAATCATATTCAGCCTGGGAACCCTGCAGCCCAATGGCATCAATGTGGATTTCACAAGCTTCAAAATCTCCCCTCCCTCAACCGCATCCCAAAACCAGCCCAACTCATCTCCACCTCCCTAACCTGTTTTTCCTCTCACCTCAAGCCACACCCCCATCTCCTATCTACTAACATCATCTCGCCCCCTTGACCTGTCCGTCCTCCCTGGACTGACCTATCTCTTCCCTACCCCCCTACCTACACTCACCTTTACTGGCTTCATCCCCGCCTCTTCGACTTGTCTGCCTCCTCTCCACCTATCCTCTCCTCTATCCATCCTCTATCCGCCTCCCCCTCTCTCCCTATTTATTTCAGAACCCTCTTCCCCTCCCCCATTTCTGATGAAGGGTTTAGGACCGAAATGTCAAGCATTTACTTTTTATTTGTTTGGAGACCGTTCCAGACTTCACAGAATTATAGAGTGGTTACAATAAGAGAGGAGGCATTTGACACATTACATCAACGTCAGCATTCTTCAAGAGTGATTTAGCTCATCCTACATCTCTGCCCTCACCACACATACTGTATCTCTTCAGGTGCATATTCAATTCTCTTTTGAAAGCCATAATCGAATCTCGCTTCACCACACATTCGTGTAAGTTATTCCCGGGGCAGCACAGTGGCACAGTGGTTAGCACTGCTGCCTCACAGCACCAGGGGTCTGGGTTCAATTCCAGCCTTGGGCAACTGTCTGTGTGGAGTTTGCACATTCTCCCTGTGTCAGTGTGAGTTTCCTCCCACAGTCCAAAGATGTGCAGGTTAGGTGGATTGGCCATTCTAAATTACCTGCAGTGTTCAGGGATGTGTAGATTAGGGGGATGGGTCTGGGTGGGATGCTCTGAGGTTCAGTGTGGACATGTTGGGCTGAGGGGCCTGTTTCCATATTGTAGGGATTCCATGATTCATATCCTTCAACAATCTGTGAATATGCACTCTTCACTCTCCCATTTATTGGGTATTCCCTAGATTTGTTTGGCTTGTCCAAAGATGTTCACACTTTTCAAAATTGAATTCAATCTGAATCTGTTCTGTCTGCTCAACCAATTATGGGTATTGTTATGGAATTAACAGCTATCCTCTTCTGTTTCCACACTGTAGGGATTCTTTGATTCCTGATCCTAATCACTCACTGGCAATTGACTCTTTTCCCTTTTACGAAATATTGGAGACATTTGGTTCCTGGCTCTTTCTTTCTGTCTACTTTGTTTAGACCTTTCATGAAATTGGCCATTTTAATCAAATCTCGTCTAAACCCTTTTCTTTTCTAAGGAAAGCTAACATAATTTTTACAATCTAACGATGGAACTGAAGTTGCTAAAACTGGAACTGTTCTCAAAAAATCTTTTCTTACTGCACTTAATGTTTCATTTCCTTCCTAACTGGACAGAACAGTCTGGTCGAGGCTCAAGTTTGCAAGAGGAACTGTTTCTTTACATATTTTTTGAAAGCCAAGAAGGTTACTTCAGAGTACAGTGGGATATTGATCAGATGGGCCAATCAGCTGAGGAATGGCAGGTGGAGTTGAATTATGATAGATGTGTGGTGCTGCATTTTGGAAAGGCAAGTCCTGGGGAGTGTTGCTGAACAAAGAGACCTTGGGGTGCAGGCTCATAGTTCCTTGAAAGTGGAATCGCAGGTAGACAGGATAGTGAAGAAGGCATTTGGTATGTTGCCTTTGTTGGTCAATGTATTGAGGAGAGGATTCGGGAGGTCATGTTGCAGCTGTACAGGACATTAATTAGGCCACTTTTGGAATATTGTGTTCAATTCTGGTCTCCCTGGTATAGCAAGGATATTGTAAAACTTGAAAGGATTCAGAAAAGATTTACAAGGATGTTCCCCGGGTTGGATGTTTTGAGCTACATGGAGAGGCTGATTAGGCTGGGGCTATTTTCCCTGGAGTGTTGGAGGCTGAGGGGTGACCTTATAGAAGATGTTTATAAAAGCATGAGGGGCATGGATGTGGTGAATAGACAAGGTCTTTTTCCTGGGGTTGGGGAATCCAAAACTAGATGCAATAGGTTCAAGGTGAGAGGAGAAAGATTTAAAAGGGACCTGAGGGACAACATTTTCATGCAGAGTTTGGTGCGTAAATGGAATGATCTGCCAGAGGAAGTGGTGGAAGCTGGTACAATGACAATATTTAAAAGGCATCGGGATGGGTAAATGAATAGGAAGGATTTAGAGGTATATGGGCCAAATGGTGGCAAATAGGGCTAGATTAATTTAGGATATCTAGTTGGCATGGACGAGTTGGACCAAAGGGTCTGTTTCCATGCTGTACAGCTCTGTGACTCAATGGCATGGCTCTGATTTTAGAATTACATCCCTGAGTCCAAGACTCCTTTCTCATAGACATCCCCCACAAAAAAATCTCTATGGAATTTCACTGTTTCTAACTTTTCACAACTTAAAAATATACTGAAAACTTTCTCTGCTTGATCCAAAATTGATGATCTGATACATATGAACAAATGAAATAGGAGCAGATCTGGACCATTTGGCCTCTCAAGCCTTCTCAAGCTCTGTTCCTTCATTCAATAAAATTGGGGCTGAATTGATCCTGTTTCAGAATTCACATTCCCATTTATCCCAATAACCCTGACTGCCCTGCCTGAAAATAATCTATCCACCTCTGTTTTAAAAATATTCCATGGCTCTGCCTCCACCACCTTCTGAGGCAGAGAGTTCCAACGTACCATAATTTTCTGAGAAAAAAAAAATCTCCTCATCTCTGTCCTGAAAAGGCAGCCATCTAGGCAGGCAGCACAGCCAACTAGACTTTTGTTGTTTGTTGCAGAGAATGGTGTCAATCCATGCTCACTACATTGTCACCTGAAACTACTACATTCCTTATTCAAATAACTTCAGCTCAAACAATCACTGTTGCGCTATATGCCCTGGATCACATTGGTATCCAGGAGCTCCCACATACTGCAGCCTTGACACATACCTGAACCGACATCCTTAAGAAGTTTTAATTATTTATTTACATTGTTCACCTACCTATGTTGCCTTTTCCATAAATCATTAACTTCACCACTATTTGGCATACTATGTTAAAAAGTTGTGTAGAAAACACATTCACCACCTACCAGTGTCTCAGCACACAGCTAGCTCCTTTCCCTGTAGTATATTTTAACTAGTTCCAATGAATCTAGTTCCGTCTTTGACTGAATGACACACAGTCTTGGTGGTTACATTTTTAGGACTAGTTGCATAATGAGGTTTGCGTTACCTTGAGTTTGAAGACTAAGAGATAAAACAATCAATCGCCCAAATCTTCTGGTAGAGAGCAGCGAATGAGTCAACTGAAATTGCTGTTGTACCTCAGGATCTTAAGGATGCCCCGATGTGCACACGTGCAGTACTTGCATGTGAAGTTTAAACTTCCGATTGCAAGTGTTACCTGGTCCCTGATCAATCCCCAATGACAGTAGGTGAGATGGCTATTTCCTGGGAACCTTGAGCTGTTTGTCCTAAACTTTTCATGTAGATTTACTTAGAGTTTTTCTGAGGAATGCAGCTTGATGTAAATCAGCTGGAGTGTCAAAGCATTTCATTATCACTCCAACTCCAATGAAGAACAGCCACTGTTAGCATGTTCACCCTCAACCATACTTCTCCCTCCCTACCATTGACCAAAGACTGAACTCAACTAACTATATTAATACTGTGGTACCAAGGGTGTTTTAGAAGCTAGAAATCCTGTAGCAGGTAACTCGCCTCCTTACTCCCCAAAGCTTGTCCAGCAATCTACAAGACCCAATTCAGCAGTGTGATGGAGCACTCACCACTTACCTGCATGAGTGCAGCTCCAACTGCACTCAGGAACCCTGACAACATCCAGAACAAAGCAGCCTGCTTGACTGGCACCACATCCACAAACATTCACACCCTCCACCACTGATGGTCAGTGGCAGCACTGCATACTATCTACAAGATACACTGCAGAAATTCACCACAGCTCCTTGGACAGCACCTTCCAAACCCATCTAGAAGGACAAAGGCAGCAAATATATTCCCAAACCATCAGTAGCAATTTTCCCTCCCAGTTGCTCACCATCATGACTTGGAAATACTCCTTCAGCGTTGCTAGGTCAAAATCCTGAAACTCTGTCATCAGCTGCATTGTGGTTGCACTTACAGCAAATGGATTGTAGCAGTTCAAGAAGAGAGCTCACCACCAATTTCTCAAGGGCAGCTGGGGATGGGCAATAACTGCTGGTCCAGACAGCTATGTCCACATCCCATGAGCGAATTTTTAAAAAAAGTACAATTATGGTGGCTCAGTGGTTAGCAATGCTGCGTCACAACACCAGCGACCCGAGTTTGACTCCATCCTTGGTTGACTCTCTGAATGGAGTTTGCACATTCTCCCCGTGTCTGCGTGGTTCTCTTCTGGGCGCTCCGGTTACTTCCCACAGTCCAAAGATATGCAGGTTTGGTGGATTAGCCATGCTAAATTGCCCATAGTGTCCACGGGTGTGCAGGCTAGATGGATTAGTCATGGGAAATGCAAGATAAGTTAAGATGCTCTTTTGAGGGTTGGCATGGATTCAATGGGCTGAATGGCCTGCTTCCACACTGTAGGACATTCTATGAGTCAGCAGATTGGTTTCTAAGACGTTTGGATAGTCTTATGGTTAGAGGCTAAATACAGCGAATTGGGAATATACTCCCTGGAGTTTAGAAGAATGAGAGGTAGTCTCATTGAAACATACAAGATTCAGATGGGGCTTAACTCTCTAGAAACTGAGAGGTTGTTTTCTTTGGCTCGTGAATTTTAGGGCACAGGAGACATGGGCCCAGAAATTCTAATTGTTGTTGGAACGCATCAGCTGATGGTAATCCTCATTAAAATTAATCGCTTAACTGTTGATAAGTTTCCTAAATAGAATTCAGAGTCTAGCGAGTCCCAAAAGTGATAATCAGAGAAAACCAAAGGAGAGATCCACTCAGTAAAGGAGCAGCATTGCAAGCTGAGGCATGGCCCCTTTTTTTAACCGCACTTGCAGCAATATTTCAGGGAATAAATGCCCCAAAGTCAACAAAGGAAGGTTAAGTACATAAGATAAGTGAGAGGGTCTGGTGACAGGTGGGTAGCTAAGCGGATAGGGTACAATGAGGATGAGGGGGTAGGGTGCAAGTTCAGTATATGAGTGTTTAGGGTAAGGAGGGATGGAAATTGAGGACTTTGAGATTGAATCATGTCCAGAATTGGTTGGAATTGGCATCTGATCTGGCAGCATTGGGTCTGTAGCGGGTACAGGTGGGTAAGTAGAGTTGTGAACTCAGTTTAACAGCTACATTGTGTTAGAGTAGGTTTCTCATTTTCCATCTTTTCCTGGATAACTATCAAACCTAAGTGAGCTGCAACCCTCAGAATTCCCTTGTTTTAAGGTCCTTTTGTGAAGAGTTCCAGACAGAGGTGCACTGCCTATCAGAATTTTCAGTTACTCTCAGTTAGCTGCATTTGGAATTCAGCATGGTCTGAACTATGGAATCTATCCTTTCCACCACGGACATGATGACCAACTCAATGTGCATTTGGGAGAACTGTGTTCTGATTCATAAGACTTAAGTAAGGGGTAAGAGCGGACTGTGCCACTGTGATGGACTTCACCTTAACCAAGCTGAGGCCAGTGTTCTAGTGAGTCATACAACCACGAAAGTTGTGTTTTAAACTAAGTAGAGGGAGGAAGGGGTGATGTTGGGCAAGATTGAGTAAATTAAAGGGAATGGCAAAGAAATAGGTGGTAACAATAAAGGTGATGATAGGCAGAATATGGTAAGAAGGGACAGTGATTGCAAAATTAAGAGTATACCAGTAGACGAAGCGAGAGTTTGTAAAAATGCTAAAAAAAACCCTGAATTCAGTGCAGAGATAGTAGGAACTGCTGATGCTGGAGAATCTGAGATAACAAGGTGTAGAGCTGGATGAACACAGAAGGCCAAGCAGCATCAGAGGACCGGGAAAGCTGATGTTTCGAGTCTGGACCCTTCTTCAGAAAATTCAGAAACATCAGCTTTCCTGCTCCGCTGATGCTGTTTGGCCTGCTGTGTTCATCCAGCTCTACACCTTGTTATCCTGAATTCAGTGCTCCATGTCTGAGTACCCATAGCATTAACATCAAAAAACCTGAATTGTTGGCTCAAATAGAAGTTCATTTTTTGACCTAATAGCCATTACAGCTATATGAGGATGAGGGAGTCAGCTACATGGCTATGACAAAACCAAAGCTAATACCTGAATATTTAAGGATATGTAATATTCACGGTGAACAGGTAGCTTGGTGGTGCATCTGTGTTAATTATGGAAGGATTAGTATTGTAGTGAAAGATGACCTCTGAAGGTTCAATATGTAAAATCAGTTTGGGTGCAATTAAGAAATAGCAAGGGGCAGAAGACTTTATAAACCACAAAACAGCAATGAAATGTAAATCACAGTATAAATTCAGGAAATCAGAGTTGTGTGTAAAAGGGTAATAAGGAAATGATGGCAAGTTTCTAAGTAAGTATAGACCAGATAAACCTTATTAGTATTCATATTGCAAAGGTTAAGTTCTTTGTATGTAGTATGGTTTTCTAGAGTAGTACATAGAGAAACAAACTAGGAAATAGGTAACTTAGATTGTGAATGAAAAAGATAAATTATTAATCTTTAGTTTGAGTGATTGTAATAAGCTACTATTTAACATACCGTTTTAAAATGATTTAGTTCAATCAGAAACCAGGGCTTTAAATTTAAACAAAGGCAGCTCTGAAACTATGAGGAGCAAATTAACTATGGCACAGTGGGAAAATAAGTTAAAATGTATGAGAATAGAAAGCCAATGGCTAAAATTTAAAGGCTAATAGACAGTTTACTATAAATACCTTCCGTTAATGCACAAAAACACAGCTAGAAAGGTGTTCTAACCATAGTTAACAAAGGAAATTAAGAATTGCATTAGATCAAAGGAAAATGGCTATAAAGTTATCAAAAAGTAGTAAGCTTAAGGATTTCAGAATTTTGTAAGGGAGGATAGATAGAGTTAATGGTAGTTGTCTTTTTCCTAGGATTAGGGATTCTAAGGCTAGAGGGGACATTTTTAAGGTGAGAGGAGAGAGATTTAAAAAAGCCATGTGGGCAATTTTTTTACACAGAGGGTGGTTCATGTGTGGAATGAACTTCCAGAGGAAGCGGTGGATGTGGCTACAATTACAATGTTTAAAAGACATTTGAATAAGTACATGAATAGGAAATGTTTGGAGGGATATGGGCCAGGAGCAGGCAGGTGGGACCGGTTTATTTTGGGATTATGTTTGGCATGGACTTGTTGGACCGAAGGGTCTGTTTCCAAGCTGTATGACTCAATGACTAAGCAAAAGATTATGAAAGAGAAAACTGAAAGTAAACTAGTGAGAAACATAATAATGGAGAGTTAAAGCTTAGGGATGTAAAAAGGAAATGATTAACAGATGTGACTGATTGGAACAGAATTGAGGCAACTTGTAACCACTGAGTCAGCGTGCCACCCAGTTTTTAAAAAATAAAATTTAAAAAATGAAGAAAACCATGAACAGTCAATGAACAAATGTGGAAAAGTGGATAGAAAGTACATGATCCAATGATACACTAAAGTTAGATTCTAAACACTGCTGAATGCAGAAGAGGAATCTATCCACTGGAAGAAGTGCTCGAATATGAATAAACATTTACACATTGCTGGTTAATTTAGTGATCACCTCCCTTTTAAGGAATCATTATTGCACTAAAATATATTTAACTTCTAATTCAGCCTATAATAATGACAGTTGAAACTGGCAAGACCTTTTAAACTTAACTATCAAAAACCCCAAGGGTTGTGGTCCCTCTGCGATGCTATAAAACATACCTGCAAAAGAAAGGACTCAACTCTGTGAAAATAGCAAGGGATTAAACTATCTACATCCACAACAGAGCAGGCAAGGGCAGGATAGTTGTGTGTGGGTTCACTCCCCACACCTTTATCGTGGGATCATAAAAATCTCACATGACAGGAGTAAGAGTGTGAATCTCAGAATCAGGAATGAAAATCTATGCCTAAATTAAATAATGTTATTTTACAATTGTTAAAAGAAATAAAGTGCCAAGGAAGCATTGATCAAACCCCAAAATTATATTTAATTATATGTAGCATCCTGTCCTTGCTACTCCTCCACCATTCCATGCCCCTTACCAGTTAATTTTGTTACTTGCTTACCCTTGGACTGTTGTGTAAGGATAATACCCGACTGATACCTCCTATATCTATGATACTTTCCATATGCTCACATATGAAGAATCCAACACCAAGGAAATGTACTGGAGGGTACTGAAAAAAGACTGCAAAGAAGTCTCCACCTTCAAGATTGGAGGAGCAAAGTTGGAGGAAAAGATAAAGCAATATGCTTAATGCATTATTTTGTAACCAGACACATTCATTCGAAAGCTGTTTTCCCCTCTTTTCAGAATATATTGTTCTAGGAATGTTGGCTGGTGCCATTGTAGGTGATGCTTTCATTTCTCTGCCACCTGAAATCCAAATGATGGACAGAGCAAGAGCAGGTACACTCTTATCAAAAACCTAGAAACATGGAAATGTACAACACCAGTGAAGCTCTGCTGGGGCTGCCATTACCTACAAGCAGATTCTAGTTATGCAGAATAAAACTGTGAGTTGATCCCTGCAGACACCATATTGAATATATTCATCCTACCTGTTTTGTGTAATTTATTCTAAGTTGACCAGAAGCTGACCTGTTTTTGGATATATTGTGTACGGAAAATGAATTGTTCCAGTTTTTTAAAATAAAAATCAAGGCAAAATTTCCAGCTGTCATGCCCTTTGATAACATGATGAAAGTAATGATTAGGAGTAAGAAAAGCATTTGGAGATCCCTCATGCTTACATCAGTGCTATTTAATATTAGATGCTCCATGGACATTCCGATAACTATTTAGCCTTACGTAATATAGCATATTTACACTAAGCACAAAGCAGTATTCCTGTGTACTGTGGTGCACTTTGCAATCCTATTACCCATCTGCAATGTATGTAAAGGATGTTCCAGCCACAGTGGAACTTTTGAAGAAAATTGCAGACTTTATCAATTTTTTTTCCAACTTTGAAGCATGCTCTTGATGTTATTCTTTGTTAATATTCCTTTCAACAATTTTTTGGAAGACACATTTGGAACATATTTAGGTACAGAACAAGACTGCTTAAGCTTGTTCTACCATTATTAAATCATGGCTGGTCTATACCTTAATTGTGTTTAATTGCCTAGACACTGCCAGAATCCTGAAACCCTTCATATGAAGAAACACTTTCTGACATCACCCTTGCAAAATCTAACTCAAAAATATGTCCCTTTATTTTGGTCTCTTACATCAGGAGAAATATTTTCTCTCTAGTTGAGCAAATCCTTCATTCATTTCAAAAACTTCAGTTCGTCGCCTTCATCTTCAATATTCAAGGGAATACAAATCTAATTTCTGCAATACATCTTCATAAAGTAATCCTTTTATTGTCAGTACCATTCTGGTCAATCCACACTGCACCCCTTCCAAGTTCAGTTTGTCTTTCCAGAGGAGTTGTGCCCAAAATTGAATGCAATACTCCAATTGCAGTCTAATTAGAAATTTGTACCTACTATAGCGTAACTTTTACCCTTTTATATTCAGGTCATCTTGATGTAAAATGAACATTTCATTTGTCTTAATAATATTTTGTTCCTGTCCACTAGTTTTACATTTCAAACATATTGTGATTTAACTTTCAGAGGTCCAAAGTGCATATTCTCATGCTTTCCAACATTTCCATTTGCTTACCCTGCTATGCACTCACTCAAACTATCTAAGCTCCTTTGCAACTTTCTGCTTCTAACCACATGTGCCATTTAATTTTTTGTTATGAACTGGCTTGCAATAAGCTTTCAGTTTTACCTCTCTTTGGTGCATTTCCAAGATGATACTGTGATTTTATACTTTAAATAACACGTTTTCATAGCACGATGATCAAACAGGTGACATCCTTGACAGCTGTTTGATCACCTTTTCCTTTATCTGTCAGTTGTGGTGAAGTGTCACTGAACTTGAAATGTTAATTCACTTTTTCTCACTACAGATGCTGTCATACCTGCTGAGTTTCTCCAGCACTTTCGGCCAATGTCGATTACCTTCATAACCTTGTTTCTTGTCTGACTAGGAGCAATGAATTGTCTGAGCTTTCATAACAAGTAGAAGGTGACGCAAAGGTGAACAAGGAAAGACTGCTGATGCTTCACTAAGTGAAGCTTTATCTGGGTTTTCTCCAGTTAGTGTACTAATGATTGTCACAGGGGACCAGCTAAACTTTGGCTCAGCCCTAGAGGGGGCAAAAGCAGAAGGCATTGTTGCTGATGTCTGTGCCTTTACTACATACAAAAAAAAAGCTGGAAGGAGAGGTCTGTGTGGCACAGTACTTACACACAAGCTAAGTTTGATATAAATAATTGCTTGGGAAAAGGGGTGACTTCAATGTGTTGTCACCTCAAAAGCTGAAGGAAGTAAACCTTTCATATTCCCTTGACCTTCCTTCGATTCTTGCTAGCGAATGAATCTAAATAACAATGCAACTAATTGGCCCCAATTCAGTACCTTAGGTTTGTAAAACATTAGTGTTGGCACTGATACCTTCTAAACTTGAATATACTGACAATTGTCTAGATTCAGAAATGAAGTGTAACCATTTGGGAGAAGTATTGAAGGTGCCTAGGGCATTTTCTGAAATTGGAGTTCTCGTCTTATGTTTCCTGAAGTTAACAGTGCCCACTGTAGAGACAGGAGACAATAGGAACAAAGTATGGGACACTACTAATAATAACACAGTGTGGAGCTGAGGAACACAGCAGGCCAGACAGCTTTAGAGGAGCAGGAAAGCTGATGTTTCGGGTCGGGATCCTTCTTCAGAAATGCAGATTCAGCATCAGCAGTTCTTACTCTCTCTCTATGGGACACTGCTACTGTCCATGGTAAGGATAACATTTAACCAGGGTAATGTTCAGAACTCTAGAAAATTATTTTCTACCAATACCACTACCGGCTCTACATTGCTTAATAGCCTCTCTGATCTAGCCACAGAACAGGGAACCATATAATTCAGCAGTTTGCTGACAGTCACACTTTCTAGAGGTTGGGATCATACCTACCAGAAAGAAAGATGTATTCTGATGGTTAGAGGCCAATCATTTCAGCTCCAGAACATCGCTTCAGGGGTTTCTCATAGTGATGTCTTAGAATCAACCATCTTCAGCCATTTTGTAATTGATCATCTCTCCATTATAAGACCATGATGGTGTGGGGAGGCTAATGCCAACCACTGTGGACAAGGGTTGCAGACATCCATTGACAATGGAGCATGATCTGAGATGTTGAGGACTGCTGGCCAAGATGTAGGCCCAGAGGAGACTTTCATGTTGAGAATTGTTACCATCTAGTTCCTGTCCACTGCCTGGTAAGGTAGAAAACTGCATATAAATGAGGTAAAATTATGTAATTATGAGTTGTTTACACAAGCATACTGACATATCACTATTCATTAGTGAGATTCCTGGCTCACTGTTTAAATGTTGGGTGGAAAATCAGACTTTTTTTCTCATCATCAAAAATCTCATTTTTTTTGGTCTTACCATACTTTCTCAACTGACTCACTATTCTCCACGTCATTCAGGGCCTGGGAAGTTTCCACCCTTTGTGACCATCTTTATTGAGTAAGATACAAGAAATTTCCTAGAAATAATGGAGATTCAAGAAATGAATGAGAATGAGGATGAGGAATTGAACAAAATGAATATTCATGAAAAGACAGTATTGGATAAATTACTGAAAGTTGACAGATTTCTAGGATCCATTGATCTATATCCAAAAGTGTTTAAAGTAGAGACTCAAGATATAGATTATTTCAAAAGTCTACAGATGTTGGAACAGTGCCTACAGTGGGTTGCCAATGCAACCGCAGTATTTAAGAATGAAGGGACTGAAAAAATGCAAAACTACAGATCTGTTAGCCTGATATCAGTTGCAGGGAAAATACTAGAATTTACTACAAATGATGTAAAGCTAGTCACTTAGAAAATGATGATCAGTTTCAGCATATATCACATGGATGTATGAAGGCAAATCACATCTTACAATCCTGTTGGCATTTTATTGATGGTGGTATTAATAGAGTAGATAAAGGTGTACAAGTGGGTGTTGTGTATTTGGATTTTCAGTGGCTGTTAATAAGATCCCATACAAGGGATTAATAAACAAAACAACAGTACATAGGATCGGGGTAACATAGACTGAGGATTGGTTAATGGAAAGAAAACAGAGCAGAAATGAATGGGTCATTCCCAGGTTGGCAATGTGTGATGAGTAGGGTATTTCAAGGGTCTGTGCTTAGATCCCAGCTGTTCACAATCTGTATCAGTGATTTGAATGTGGACACCAAATGTAATATTTAAAAGTTTGCAGACAACATAATGATGTAGGAATGAGTTATGAGGATGCTACAAAGAGGCTTGAAGGGAATTAGGACAGGCTTTGTTCATTGTTCTGTTGCTTCTCCTTTGTTCTCTTATTTATTTAGCTTGAATATGCCATCTGATAAAAATCAGGTAGAAGCAATATCATCTGTACAAGTTCTTTTGATTATGAATTTATTATTTTTCTGTTCAGGCACAATGGGAATCTGTCTGTTACCCTGCTGCACTCCTGGCTCTGAGCCAGCCTTCTGTTTGGAAGCAGATGAACTGGAACTTGGACTGAGTAAGAAGCTGTTCAAAGCACAAAACATACGAAGCAGTGTTGTTGTCAGCGTAGGCAATAGAACAGTTACACAGTACATGTTGCTTGCATGGATATAGAAAAATATTATTCCTACGAGGCTACTTTGAGAATTCAACTTCTGATGATAAGGAAAGAGGCAAGTCGTAAAATCAGACCTGATCTTTAGTAAATGTTTTATAAACTGAACTACATACCGTAGTTCATGAACTTGTGCTGATCCGTATCTGGTCGAATCAAACATTTCCAATTGCTTTATCAATGATCTTCTTTTTGTCAGGGAATAGGCTGTTTGCTCATGAGCTTGCAGTATTAAGGGTCACAAATATGGCATCAGTCTTGGGTGATTCAGTAGTGGTGTCAAAAAGTACTTCCTCACACAAATCCTACTGGAAAGCTGGACCTTTCTTCCTAAAATGTTGAGTCTAATCTAATTAAAAATTTCAACAATGAGATTTTTTTAAGTGAATATAATAAGGGAAATGAAACAACATTTTTAATTTACTCGAAAAACTTAAAGAACTTGGTCTGACTTTATGCATCAAAGTAGTCTTATGCTGAACATTGCTGCCAAACCATTCCCATAAGAATCTAAGGCTCAAAACCCCTAAATCCATACAAACTTTCCTTACAAGGCAAAACAAGAAAGGACATTCATTTGCAATCAGTCTAACACACTTACGCACTTCAAATACAATCCAATTCCAATGAGAGAGTGGACAACATGTGGCCTCCCTTGTCTGGATTGAAAAACCTGAAAACAACTGTCTTGTCTCCAGTTCTGCATGGTACCACAGGCAAGCAGGCCGAGCAGCTGGCAAGCACACAGGAAAGCTACATGTAGAGGAACTGGAGATTGAAAGTGATCATATACTTGCCATAGTGGAAGTACATAGAAGGTTCATCAGGCTAAGCATGCATGGATTTAGAAGATGAAAGGAATCTCATTGAAACATATTAAGTTCTAAAAGCGCTTGATTCATTAAATATAGGAAGAATCTTCCCTGGCTGGTTGTCCTGAAAGCAAGGCAAGAAGTCTCAGAATAACGTGGAACACTTTAGGACTGAGAAGAGGAAGAATTTCTTCAGCCCCTGGGTGGCCTAATGAAGGGAGACATTGTCTGGTATGGTAATGCAAGACTCTGAATGCCATTCCTTGCAACTGAAAGCAGACAAACCTCCTGGATCAGGTAAAGGTTGGTCACATTGTTTATGTGGTTTGTCTGTGGAGCAGTAGAGTGTTATATAACTCTACCATACATATGATAGTAGAAGCGACAACAAACATTCTAATTAAGAAAAAGAGTGAGATGATCGCTAGAATGACAGAAAGTTACAATCAGTAATTCAAAGAATGCCTAGAGTAGATAGTATTGTGATCTTGGTTGAGATCAGTAACTTTATCTTGGCAATAGAAGAAATCCACAATCTCACTTATTTACTGAAAGAATGAAGCCACTAGAGCCCAACAGCTTTCAACTGTCAAACAAGGCAAATGTTAAATTCTGTCTTGCTTAACCAACTATACTGTAAGTGCCAGAATCAACTAAAGTTAGCATGAATCAAGAAATCAAAATGCAGTTGATTATAAACCTCATATTGTCAATTAAATGGCTGATACAACTAAGACAGTTTTAAGGAATTGGTTGGCTGAGCACAAATGTCATAAATCTCAGTCACGAAGTCCTTCAAAACGCTGTCTTCCTTGCAAAGAAGTTCAGCTCCTCTTCCAGGATTTACTCTGATCTCCAGTGCTCAACCCATCTAAATTCCATGGATACAGTCCTCACCAAAAGTGACATACATCTGCAGAACCTCCTCAATTCTACTTCTGGCAGTTTGGATAGCCTAAATCCACCAATGTTATCTTCAAGAACAGCTGCAGAAACTGTATATTTGCTTATTCTCTGCTTCTAGATTGAAGCTGTGTCTTATTCAGGCTCCCTGCCCTACACCATTGGGATCATCATCTATGATCAATTTCCCATTCTAATTGCCGCAAAAAGTTACAAACTTTGAAACCACAGATTCCGTGACAAGAGGAAGTGACAACTGGTGGCAGTGAGGGAGAAAGGGTAATTCATAAATATGAATTCATTGCGTTTGATGTTCTATTTAAGTTCAGTAACATTTGAAAGTTTTGCAACCTAATGTATCAAATAATGAACATGTTCAAATGTCAGCAGTGCATACTTAGCTTTTATTGATACGTTTGAACTTTATTTTCTTTGTATTAATGATAAACTTATTAAACAGGGTTATAATTTGCTTCACAATGTTTTATGGAATGATTGATTAATTGCAGCAGAAAGTGAATTTTTATTTTGGAAGTATTGGGTTGGCCTAATGGCTGCACTCTCAGCTTTGAGTTGGAAGACTATGGGCTTGATCATATAAGCTATGCCAAACTTACATCATTACTGAAGTAATGCTGCACTGCTGATTTCCTCTTTTGCATAAGTGCTGGGGAAGGGACTTGGAGAATTTTGACCCGATGACAAGGAATAGCAATATAGTTGCAAATCAAGTGTTGCATTGTTTGGAGGGGATCTTGCAGATGGTGGTGTTGCCATGCATCTGCTGCCCTTTCCAGGTGGCAGAGGGCACGGATTTGTCAAAGAAGTCTTGATAAGTTATTGCAATGCACCTTGTAGATGGTGGACAGTGCTGCATATTTGTGCACATTGTATGTGCTAGGTATGACTAAAACTCCTGTTTGCCCATTTACTCCAGCATCATCCAGAAGCTGTGCTGCAGCAATTCACAAAAGCTCACTCAAATCACTGCAGTGAGTTAGGAGAATTGGTGGAGCTGTGAAGAAATTGCCAAGGAGAGAATGATTTCAGATCCAGGCTAGGAGCCTTTCATTCACCTGGAAGGATTCAGGAGGGGCAGTAATGACAGTGGACCTGAGAGAAACCCACTGAAGAAAGAATAAAACAAGACCCCAGGCCCAGGGGCCTTCACTAATCTGCAGGAAATTGAGGGGGCCAACAGCAGTGGAAGGAAACTAGAAAGGACAGAATAAGCGAAGACCCAACTCAGGTGCCATGACTCACCTGGAGGGAGTTGAGAGAGGGAGTTGCAGTGGCAGATCTGCAGAGAAACTTCCAAGGAATGTACCGTCCTGCAGGAGTTGGTGTGTGCTGACTGAGTTTGAAAATAAAATAAAAATCAAATAGAGAGCTCAGATGAAAATCATAAGTTGATTAACTAATGAATAACTGCTGCTATAAAGTGTCTAAATAACTTGTTTAGTACACAGCTATTTGGATGTCTAGAAATTAGAAAAATCGTGAACTTATAACCCTTAAGCAATTACTTTTTAATTAATTAAGAGAGGCAAACAAGGACTGTAAGAAGCTACAAAAACAGAAGTTGCTGGAAAAGCTCAGTGAGTCTGGCAGCATTCGTGAAGAAAAATCAGACTTAACATTTCAGGTCCGGTGACCCTTCCTCAGAACTGATGGTAGCTAGGAAAATGTTGATTCGTATGCAGAAGATAGGGTGGAGGAGATGGTAAGGAGTAAATGATAGAGCCCAAAGAGAGAGAGAAGAACAGTGGAACAGGCAAAGGAATTGATAATGATTTGACTAGGAGGGTGAATAGCTGTTAATGGAAGCTGTTAGTGGCTAACAACGGGTAGTGTGTAATGGCAGGCTATGTGATAACATGGCCTGGTGTCTGGTAAGGGGGCTAGGACATGGGAGAATTCATGCCCTAAAATTATTGAACTTGATATCGAGTCAAGAGGGGTGTAGGATCCCCAAGCGGAAAATGAGGTGTTTTCTTCCAGCTTGCGCTGAGCTTCACTGGAACACTGCAACAAACCTGAGAAAGAGATGTTGGCCAGGTATCGGGGTGGTGTGTTAAAGTGGCAGGGAACTGGAAGCTCAGGGTCTTTTCTGCGGGCAGAACATAGATGCTCTGTGAAGTGGTCACCCAGTCTAGGCTTTGTTTCCCCAATGTAAAAGAGACCACACTGTGAGCAGTGAATACAATACAGTAATTGTGAGAAGTACAGGTAAAGTGCTCCATCACCTGGAAGGTATGTTTGGGTCCTTGCATATTGGGATGGAGGATGTAAATGAGCAGGTGTTACACTTTCGGTGATTGCAGGGGGAGGTACTGTGAGACTGTGGAGAGATGTTGGGAGTGAAGGAAGAATGGATCAGAGTGTCCCAGAGGGAACGGTCCCTGCAGAAGGTGGACAAGGGAGGGGAGGGAATATGTGTCTGGTGGTGGCATCTCGCTGGAGATGGTAGAAATGGCAGCTGATGATCTTCTGGATGTGGATGCTGGTCGGCTTTACCTACCATCTCACTTCCTATTCGAAAATAACTACAATAAAGATGGTAGAGCAGATGAAGTATTGCAGCTGCAATATGAGAAAGATTCTGGACAAGTGTGATGCACAGCAACCAATCAGCAGTAAAAGTCTGTGACAAACAGCTTCAGCTCAGATTCAATGAGCTGCACTCCAAATTACAGGCACTGTAATGTATCAGGGCACGAGTAAGTTATCTGGACACTGCGACAGAGGTCATCATACACCTTAGGGTAGGATATTCTCACTGGATAAATTGTCAGGGACTGGGAACTGTGACAACAGACGAAGTATGGAATTTGAGAAGCCAGAAGTGCAGGAGCCTCTGAGCCTAAAGTTGTCCAACAGTTTTGAGGTTCTTGTAACTTTTATGGATGAGTGCAGGCACTACAAGTTAGATGAGCAAACAAGCTGTGGATTTGCAGTATAGGAAGCCATTCAAGTGGAGGGAGTAACTACAATATTGGAAATAAAGAACATTACAGTCAGAGTAACAGATATATCCAAGAGCAGGAATTGGGGAGGCAGTATATTTATAGCCTGTTCAGGACTTGCAGGGTCAGGGCTGGAGAGGAACCTGGGAGGGGGAAGATCCAGTTAATGTGATACAGGCAGGCACCAATAATTAAGACTAGGAAAGAAAGTTTATTAAGGGAGAATGAGCAGCTAGTGACTAAATTTTTAAAAATCTCTGAATTATTACCTGATCCATAGGAAATTGGTATAGAGTAAGTAAGATGGGGGAGCTGAATACGTCTCAAATATTTGTATGGTAGTAATTGATTTCTATTCATAACCACTGGCAGCAGTCCTGTGAAAAGTGTGTGTAATACCATTGAGTTGCGCCTACATCAGACTTAAGTCACATGGGTTCCATGCTGAGTTTGTCAGTTGGATACAAAATTGGCTCGGTCATGGAAGGCAGGGAGGTAATTGTGGCAGGATGTTTTTCTGACTGGAGGTATGTCACCAGTGTTGTTCCTAATGTATATAAGTGATTTGGATGAAAATTTAGGTATTATGATTAGTAATTTTGCAGATGACACAAAAATTGGTGGAGTTGTGATAGTGAGGAGGGTTGTCGAAGTATACAGCAAGATACAGATCAAATGGAAATTTGGGCAGAAAAATGGCAGATGAAGTTTAATCCAGACAATTGTGAGGTGATGCATTTTTGGAGGTCAAATTCAAGAGGAAAGTACGCACTACATGGCAGGACCCGTAGGAACATTGATGTGCAGAGCGATCTTGGGGTCTAAGTCCATAACTCCCCAAAAGTGGCAACACAAGTGAATAAGATGGTGATGAAGGCATTTGGCATGCTTACCTTCATTGGTTGGGGCATTGAGTGTGGTCATGTTGCAGTTGTACAAAATTTTAGTTAGGTCACATTTGCAGTATTATGTGCAGTTCTGGTCACCACACTACAGGAAGGATGTGGAGGCTTTGCACAGGGTGCAGAAGAGGATATTGCCTGGACTGGAGCATTGTACCCATAAGGAGTTTTTGCTCAAGCATTGGAAGCTAGGGGGTGATCTGGTAGAAGTATGTAAAATTATGAGAGACATGGGTGGGGTGAATACTTAAAGTCTTTTACCCAGGGTGAAATATCAAATACTAAAGGGCATAGGCTTAAAGTGAGAGGGGTCCAGTTTAAAGGAGACATGCGAGACAAGATTTTTTATGCAGAGGTAGGTGCCTAGAACACGCTGCCAGCACAGGTGGTAGAAGCAGATATGTAAGCAACATTTAGAAGGCATTTAGACAGACACATGAACAGGCAGAAATCGAGGAAGAGGGACCATGGGCACGCAGAGGGGATTAGGTTAAATTGGCATCACGGTTGGCACAGACATGGTGGGGCTGAAGGGCCTGTTCCAAACTGCTGTGCATTTCTTTGTTCTTAAGGTCAGCAGACCATAATTTTAATCATTGTTATGACTCAATCAGGATGAATGGATTGATTCGTTTCTTTAACCCACCCATCTACTGGCCACAACAAAGTTTGAACTTTAAAAGAGAGATGCTACACGTACATTAGTTAATTAATAGTTACATTCAGAAAAAAATAGAGTAATTCATAGATTGTCTAAATGATGGAGCTGAAATCACTTTTTTTACAAGCTATTAGCATTAGAGTTTCTTCCTGGATCAGTTATAGCTTGTTAAATACCCTTTTGCTGAAGACAGTGGTGCAGATCCAGGCTCCATCTTTAGGGACCCTCCACGTATGGTAACGAGGCCCTCTTGTGGATTTTCAAGTCATACACTTTGATGAGAGCAGATTGAAAGACAGAGAAGGCATAGACTTTTGCATTGACCGTGGCAAGTTCTGTCAAGCATTTTTGTTCAAAAATAATAATTTTTCAAGCACAGCCTGGGTCACAGAACTTTCTCTAAACATGTCTTCATCCAAAGCTCTTGTTCTTTTCAAATACAGTGTTGTTGCTGTTTTAGACAGCGCCCTTTCCTATGAAAAGTGTTCTGTCCAAAAATTTAAGAAATATACAACCAACTGCTGATAGTACAAGTTAATATTTTGGATAACACATCATCTTAATAACAAAACATTTGAACATTTCTGTGCTTAATCAATGCTCTCTTTGAATTCATTTTGGTTGCTAATGGTTCCTCAGTGTGCTGTCCAGGTGACTTCATTTCTATGGTCATGCAAGCATGAAATGTATCATTGAACAAAGCCTACATGGTTATCTTACTAGCTACTGTTCAGCGAGTACGTTGATTATTATACCCTAAACCCATGATTTAAATCTCCTACTCTTTTTTTCCTTTTGCTGGGTACAGTTCTATATGAAAACCAAAAGAACTGCAGATGCTGTAAATCAGAAACAAAAACAGAAGTTGCTGGGAAAGCTCAGCAGGTCTGGCAGCATCTGTGAAGAAAAAAATCAGAATCAGTTTTGAGGAAGGGTCACCGGACCCAAAACATCTGATTTTTTCTTCACAGATGCGGCCAAACCTACAGAGCTTTTCCAGCAACTTCTGTTTTTGTACAGTTCTTTATGAATTGGTTGAGCCATGGTACTTCATTCAGCAACCTTTGTGTATATGAGACTCCAAAGAGTAAGTGCCTTGTAGATTCTATCCTCAGCTGACATTTAAACATACACACACTTTTGACGAGGACTCATTAGAAAGCAAACAAAAGCAGAAATATTAAGATTATTCCTTTCTCTGGCCAGTTACAATGATGCCATTAGAGTTCCGCTTATTCAGGAAAATATGTGAATGGCAGTTCTAGTCTTCATCTGTTTCAGTACATTATGCACTGCTTATACCAAATTACTAATCAAGGCTGTTTAATAGGTTTATTCAATACAACTGTGATAGTTTCCTCTGCATTTTACTTAACACTCACTAATATTAAAATACAATATACAGTTTCTTGCACGGTCTCTTCGGGTAGAATTTCTTCATTTTTCTAAGTGGGGAGACTCTCTTAAATGGCGAGTAACAGTCATCCCCACTGACAAGGCAACTCACTTGATCATCCACCAATCAGCTCATTATCAGCTGACAAGCAACTGAGGGAGCATATCTCACCCTATCATAAAGCTCGACACTGAAAACTCAGGTCACCACGAGTTGCAAGTCTCCAGCCATTTAGAACTAGCAGTTTCTGGGTTCTGTATACTGCTGTTTCATGTCTTCACCTCAAGGGACCCAAGGGCAAGAAGCTAAGCACTCTTTTGTGGGTCTTGGAGAAATGTTTTGGGGGAGTCAGAGGAAAGGGCAGGGTGATGGTTTCCAGAGCACACTCCCCTGTTCTTCCACCATCTGTCTCTCCAACTGCCCCCTAATTGGAGCAATTTGAGGCGCTCCCAAAACTCAGCACGCAGGTCACCATGGTTGATGGCCTTAGGTTGCCATTAATTGACCACTTCAGGCCCTTAATTGCTGGTGAGTCGAGACCTTCTTGCCCAGCGCATTTTTTGCTGAAGCAGCAAGAAATTTATCTTTGGGGCTAATTCACCTAATTTCTTCTTCCCACTACTTCCAGGGAGAGAAAGTCATCCCTATTTTCTGACTCTTCTCCAAATCCAGTCTACTGGAGTGAGAAAATTATGTTACTGGCAATGTTGATTATTTGTACCGGGAGATTAGTGGGCTGTGGAATATGTTCAATGCATTAAAAATACTGCAAGATCTTACAATTTCTGTGGTTCAATTCCCAAGAAGAAATTCCAGCAGGCAAGGTTTAACATGGAAGTGTAAAATAAACAATGTTATCATTAATACACTTTCCAAGGCTTGATGCACTGTCAATACACATTAGAGGGAAAATAGGAATTCTGACTCAGGTTAGAAGATTTCAGCCTATTGTCTCAGAAGTAATGAAAAAGTTAAAGTGTATCTAATCCTGCAATTACAGGTGTAACATATATCTGTTTTACGTTAAAGACTCACAATCTACATTTAAAAGTTCCTGACATCGGAGAATCTTTTTCACTCAGCCATGAAGAACTTGTTGACATCTCATACAGTCCCTGGCTCTGGTCATCAGCTCCTTTTATATTTAAGTTGATTAACGTGAGACTATATGGAGGAGGTGGGGGGGGGTGGTCATCAGGAGTGGTAAGTGATCTTCTAAAAGGTCATCTTGTTGTTCTGAATTCTACAATGTTGACTGATTGACAGTGATGGTACAAGTTAGCGTGACATATGAACTGCAGAACAACTTGAAGGTGATGGTATTCCTCTTTGTTTGCGGTCCATGAATTCTTAAACATGGGTGGGGGGGGGGGGAGGGAATGGGCAATACCCAGCTCCTCATATTTTTTGACAAAAGAACACGCATTAATCATTTTCCAGTCGTGTCAACCCATGGCATGAGTTATGAAGAAAGATTCAGATGAGATGTTAAACCAACGCTCAATGTGCTTATACAGGTAAATAGGCAAGACATCATGGCACTATGTCAAGAAGATCAGTGAGTTTACCTAGTGTCACAGCCAAAATCTGCCCGTCAATTCTTCAGAGTGTGTTGATATGTTTCTGAACAAAATTGTAAAACATCTACATGAATGCAATTTTTGTTTTGTACCTACTAGTTCTTTAATTCAATTTCCAAACACGCACATACAAAGATTTACTGCAAACATAGCTGTGCATAATGGCAATTAAGAAGGGGGCACAATAACAATCAACACAATGCTGTGACATCATATTGTGCTACGGTGCAAAAGTAAGCGATATGAAACATGATAATCTCCATATGCTAAATCTGTTTCTTATCCATTTGGATGAAAAATTAGTCTGACCAGGGCTGCTCTTGTGCTTTTTCTTATAGCTCAGATAGCAAGACCATTTTCAAATCCTTAGAAACAGCCCACCTGCTGGAAAATCTTAAAGGAAAATTGATAGAGGATTTGGCTTTTGTACTTTTTTCAATATATAGAAAGATGGAATCTTATAGGGACCTGATCGACATGGAGAGAGGGCGCTGTAAGGACAGGTAGTTAATAAGTCATGATTAGTAAGATATGGTGAGTATTCTCAATAGGCCTTATGGCAAGAAACCCTGCGTTAAACTGAAGGAAACTAACATTTTGCCAAGACAACGTAAGATTCAGCCCATGCTCTTTTGAGGATTTTTTTTGAATTACATAAAGATCAGTATTGCAGGAGCCCTATGGTTATATATCGCTGCAATCTCAGCAGATTTCAGCTCCAGATAATGGAGTGGACATTCCTTTTCAGTCCTGTTTGAAATAGCATTTGACACAGTCTTCTCACCAACACTACCTTGACCCATTGCCTAGCAGTAACTATGTTAATAAACGATCTTATTAAACCTTCAGTTTCATTAATCATGCTGGCTCTCTGACTCTTTTCTCTGCCCCCTCACAATTCTAGCTGACACTATTTTTTCTTTCCCCTCAGTTTAACCTGGTGCTACTCAAGTTGTTACTCTTCTCGAAATCTACCTCCCAAACTCAATTGAGTATTCTTTTCTTGTCGCTTCAGTTAATTATAGAATTCGATTCCTTCTCTTTCATCTAGAGTACTCCTTATGACTTTGCTGCCTTCTTCGTCTGCATTGATCCTTTTTTTGATGCTCTGCTTTGTGTTACTGCTTCAAGGGATTGACCCTCTGTACTCTTTGGGTGGGAGTTCTTAATATTACAGGAATAGTAGTTTTGGAACGTGAGTGCCAAAGATAAGGAGTGAAGTGCATCATCAGCCAGATGTGCCAAGTAAGTGATCCATCTTGGCTTCCCTCAGAGATTTCCATCATCATTGAAATCAGTCTTTATTTCACTCCAGGTGAGTTCAAGCTGAGAGCACTGGATACAGTAAAGTCTATAGACCCTGACAATATCCTGGCTACAGTGATGAAGACTTATGCTCCAGAACTAACTATGCCTCTGACCAAGCTGTTCCAGAACAGCTACAACACTGGAATCCAGTCAACAAAGTGGAGGACTTTGCAGTTACGCGCTGTCCACCAAAATCAGGACATATATAATCCATGTAATGACAATTCCTTCAGCAGCAACACTGTTGTCTAGGGCACTATTATGTGGCACTTACCTACAGTCTACTCTCTGATGCTCAGTTTGGTTTCTGCCACAACCTGCATGATCCAGATCATCATGAAGACTTGGTCGAAACAGGGACAAAGAGCTGAATTCCAGAGGTGAAGTGAGAGTAGTTGCCTTGAAATCCATGCAGCATCCAACAAAATGTGGAATCAAAGTTCTCTAGACAATTGAAATCAGTAGGAATCGGGAGAAAATTCACCACCAGTTGGCATCACACTTCAGACAAAAGATGATTTTTCTTAATGATGAATTCTTTGAAAAGGAAAGGCCATCTCAAGTTGAACTACCAGAAATCATCATGATGATCTTCTGTAATGTGCAGTTAAAGGTGATGGCTAGAACTGTGGTCTGAACAAAATTGATGAAACGAATTGTGCATTCAATTGTATTCACTAATTGATTTAGCTTTCTCTAATTCACCAACATTACTTTGCAAGCCACATCTAACTGTGCACCCCATAGCTGTTCATTCCCATCATCCTACAATCACTGGCATTGTTTAACACACATGATACATGTCCTTATTCTTTACTGTGCACTTAAGCTCATTATTACCTACAGTGCACCATGCTTGCACTGTTGCCTGCTGTACCTCCGACATTACTAATACCTAAGAAGCAACACAGACCTGCTGCCCCTTGATTTCAATCTACACACGGATTCACTCTGCAATACATATCAATTACACCCACTGATTCTCCCAGCCCCCACAACCCATTCAACCTCAGTATGTGACTGATAAGTACTCTGTGCATCCCACTGAGTAATAATCACTGTACACCCATTGATATCCACTGTGCATCCCATAAATAAAACATCTACTGTAATCCCCTGCACCCATCGAACTTTTGACACACCTTAACCCATTATTAGAAACTAAGTTATGTATTGTCCAAGATCCCTAATGAGTATATCCACCACTTCGTATCAACTTGTGCTCTCCACTCATCCTGCAAGTTGATGCCAAATTCAGAGAGATCTATTTGTAATCTGATCTGGCTTTAATTCTTTCTGAATGTTTGTATATTTGGTTGCGAACCTGTGGGATAACTGCACCAACACTGACCAGTTTTCATTCGCATGCTACTCCAACCTTAAACACAGACACACACAAGGATGAACCTAAATGCTAGTTGTACGAAAGCTGATGCAGAAAGTAAGAGGCAAAGGCTAAAAGGAGGTGGACGTCCAGGCTAATATTGATCAAAATATCAGAACAAAAATGGTTGCAGGGTTTTTGCAATCAGTGGTCAACTTCCTTTTCAGCAATGTAAGCATCACATTCGATAAAGGTCAACTTGATCAAAGTCTAATAGTTTCCATTGATTTGCAGCAATTCCTATTTCTCGTATAGGGCCATATTGCGAATAGCAGTAAAGTTGGTAATAGGAGGAAATTTATTGAAGCCAAGTTCAGACATATGAGTGTGAAAATGAATAATTACACGAATCTTTAAAAGTTCTAAGAATCTAGTCCCTGCAACTAATCCATTGGAGAAATGCTGTGCTATGGGATTTTTTTTCCTGCTCTTGACATTATCACAATTAGTTCAACTTATTAAGAACAAAGAACGGTACAGTACAGGAATAGGCCTTTCGGCCCACCAAGACTGCACCAATGCATGATCTGTTTCTAATCTATAACATTTTGCTTCTACACAGACTATATCCTTATATTGTCTGACTGTTCATATATCTGTCAAGATGCCTTTTAAATGTTGCTATTGTATTCGCCTCCACCATCTCCTCTAGTAGCGCATTCCTGATACTTAGCACTCTTTTGTAAAAAAACTTGCCTCCATCTCCTTTAAACTTACCCCATTTACCTTAAACCTGTGTCCCCTGAGGAAGACAGTTCTATTGTTGGAGGTCAGTCATCTCAGCTCCAGGGCATCTCTGCTGGAGTTTCTCAGGGTATTGTCCTAGACCCGAACATGTTCAGCTGCTTCACCAATGAACTTTCCTCCATCATAAAAATCAGAAGTGGGATTGTTCACTGAAAACTGCACAATGTTCAGCACGATTCGTCGTTGCTCGGATAATGAAGAAATCCATATTCAAATGGACTTAGAGCTGGAGCATAGGTTTGGACTGACAAGTGGCAAGTAACATTCACACCACATAAATGCCAGGCAACGAGGTCTCCAATGACAGACAATCTAACAACTGCCGTTTAACATTCAATGGTATTACCATCACTGAATTCCCCCATTGTCAAAATCCTGGGGGTTACCATTGACCAGAAGCTCAACAGGACTCACCACGAAAATACAGTGACTACAAGACCAAATCAGAGGCTAGCAATACCGCAACAAGTAACTCACCTTATTCCCTAAAGCCTGTCCATCATCTACAAGGCACAAGTCAGGAGTGTGATGGAATACTCCCCACTTGCCTGGCTGAGTGCAGCCCCAACAACACTCAAGAAGCTGGACACCATCCAGGAAAAAGTGGCAGCTTATTTGACATCACATTCACAAGCATTCACTCGCTCCACCACTGACGCTCAGTAGCAGCAGTGTGTACTATCTACAAGATGCACTGCAGAAATTCACCAAAGATCCTCAGACAGCACCTTCCAAACCCATGACCATTCCCATCTCGAAGGACAAGGGCGGCAGATGTATGGGAACACCACTACCTCCAAGTTCCCCTCCAAGCCACTCACCATCCTGACTTGGAAATATATTGCTGTTCCTTCACTGTCACGAGGTCAAAATCCTGGAATTCCCTCCCTAATGGCATTGTGGGTCAACCGGACAGCAGGTGGACTGCAGCAGTTCAAGAAGGCAGCTCACCACCACCTTCTCAAGGGGAACTAGGGATGGGCGATAAATGCTGGCTAGCCAGCGACGTCCACATCCCACAAAATGAATAAATTAAAAAAAAACAGACTGAGTCTTTTCTCCATCCAATTTGATTCTAAACATAAATTTTAACAAATTAATTGTTGTGTAAATAATGAAAGGAGTCAATTCAGTCCATTTACATAGACTGTTTCACCCAGATGGATTAAGAAAGACCTGCAGTCCAAAACAATTTGCAGGAGCATTGTGCTAGGATCAGAACGTCATTTGGCAGCCTGAAATAGTTATGCCATTTTAATAAATCATGCCTCATCTGTATTTCAGTTCAGTTACTTGCTGAACAAAAGTTTATTTCAGACTTGAACTTTTCAATTGACCCAGCATCCACAGCTGTTTGGCAAATCACACTGCCAAGTGTGGGAAAATCGCAGTTTAATTACTGAATGGATTTCATTAGCTCGAATGGATTGTTCTAGGTTTACCCACCAAAAGTACAGTAAAACTGTGATAGGTCAAATCACACAGAAATTGTCCACAAATTTGCGTTAAATAAAGCTTCAAGGTAACTGAAGAGGCCTTTAAATAATCCGACCTCTCCTACAAATGTGCTGTATGCATTAAAAAAAACTTTCATAGTAAAGGTGTGCAAAATGTCTTTATTTTCCAATTTCTTTTCTGCCTAGTGTGTTGTATTCGGATAAATACAATACAATCTGCCATGTTTTTTTTATTCATTTGGGATGTGGACATCGCTGGCTGGCTAAGATTTATTAGCCATCCATAGTTACCCTTGAGAAGGTAGTGGTGATCTGCTTTCATGAACTATTGCAGTCCATATGCTGTAGGTTGACCCACAATGCCCTTCGGGAGGAAATCGAGGATTTTGACTTCGTGGCAGTGAAGGAATGGTGATATATTTCCAAGTCAGGATGGTGAGTGGCTAGGAGGGGAACTTGCAGGGGTTGGTATTCCCATGTATCTGCTGCCCTTGTTGTTCTAGATGAAAGCGGTTGTGAGTTTGGAAGGATCCTTCTAAAGGTCTTTAGTGAATTTCTGCAATGTATCTTGTAGATAGTGCGCACTGCTGTTACTGAGCATTGTTGGTGGAGGGAGTGGATGTGGTGCCAACCAAGTGGATGCTTTATCCTGGATGGTGTCAAGCTTCTTGTTGGAATTGCACCCATTTGGGCAAGTGGGGAGAATTCCATCACACTCCTGACTTGTGGTCATGCTCTGGGGAGCTGATTGGGTGCTAAAGGACATGGCTGTTAGACTGGGTCTGCATCAGATAGTGAGGAGATCAACAAGAGGGAAAAGCATACGTGAATCAGGAGGTGAATTATTCGCCGCAGTATTTCTAGCCTCTGGCCTTCTCTTGTAGCCACTGTATTTATGTGGCGACTCCAGTTGAGTTTCTGATCAATGATAACTCCCAGGAGATGGTAACACCATTGAACGTCAAGGGGCAATGATTAGATTGTCTCTTATTGGTGATGGCCATAGCTTGGCATTTGTGTGGTGTGAATGTTACTAGCCACTTATCAGCCCAAGCCTGGATATTGTCTGGATCTTGTTGAATTTGGACACGGACTGCTTCACGGCCTGAGGAGTTGCGAATGATGCTGAACATTGTGCAACCATCTGGGAATATCCCCACTTCTTATGATGGAGGAAAGTCATTGATGAAGCAGTTGAAGATGATTGGACCTAGGACACTACCCAGAGGAACCCCTGCAGAGGTGTCCTGGAGCTGAGATGGCTGATCTCTAACAACCACAACCATCTTCCTATGTGTCAGGTCTGACTCCAACCACCAGACAGTTTGCCCCCTGACACCAGTTTTACTAGGCCTTCTTGATGTCAAGGGCTGTCACTCTCACCTTGCCTCTGGAATTCAGCTCTTTTGTCAACGTTAGAACCAAAGCTGTAATGAGGTCAGGAGCTGAGTGGTCCTGGTGGAACCCAAATTGGGTGTCAGGTTATCAGGTTATTACTGAGTTGGAACTGCTTGATAGTACTGTTGACAACACCTTCCATCACTTTACTGATGATCAAGAGCAGACTGATGGGGCAAAAATTTGCTAGGTAGGATTTGTCCTGTTTTTTATGTACAGGACATACTTGGGCAATATTCCACATTTTCGGGTAGATGCTAGTGTTGTACATGTGCTCGAACAGCTTGGCTAGGGGAGCAGCAAGTTCTGGAGCACAAGTCTTCAATACTAATGCCAGAATGTTGTCAGGGCCTGTAGCCTTTGCAGTATCCAGTGCCTCCAACCATTTCTTTATATCACATGGAGTGAATTGAATTGGCTGAAGTCTGGTAAAAGTAATGTTAGGGACCACTGGAGGAGGCTGAGATAGATCATCCACCTGGCACTTTTGGCTGGCTTGCTGCAAAAGCTTCAGCCTTATCTTTTGCAATGACGTGCTGGGCTCTTCCATCATTAAGGATGATAATATTTGTGGAGCCTCCTCTTCCAGTAAGTCGGTTAATCGTCCACCACCATTCGCGATTGGATGTAGCAGGACTGCAGAGCTTAGTTATGATCCATTGGTTGTGTGATCACTTAGCTCTGTCTATCACTTGCTGCTTATGCTGTTTGGTATGCAAGTAGTCCTGTTTGGTGGCTTCACCAGGTTGACACCTCATCTTCATGTATGCCTGGCACTAATCTTGGCATGCCATCCTGCACTCTCCATTGAAATAGCATTGATCCCCTGGCTTGATGGCAGTGGTTGAGTGGGGGATATGCCAGGCCATGAAATTGCAGATTGTGCTGAAGTACAGTTCTGCTGCTTTTGATGGCCCACAATACTTCATGGATGCTCAGTCTTGAATTGCTGAATTTGTTCAAAGTTTATCGCATTTAGCACAATGCTGGCGCCATACCATACGATGGAGGTTATTCTCAATGTGAAGGCGGCACTACGTCTCCACAAGGACTGTGTGGTGGTCGCTCTTACCAATATGGTCATGGACAGATGCACCTGCAGCTGGCATATTGGTACGGATGTGGTCAAGTATGCTTTTCGCTCTTGTTGGTTCCCTCACCACCTGATACAGACCCAGTCTAGCAGCTATGTCCTTTAGCACCCGACCAGCTCAATTAGTAGTACTGCTGCCAATCCACTCTTGGTGGCGGACATTGAAATCCCCCACCAAGAGTACATTTGTGTCCATGCCATCCTCAGTGCTTTCTCTAAGTATTGTTCAATGTGGAGGAGTACCGAGTCATCAGCTGAGGGAGGATAGCACATTTCAGCAGTACATTTCCTTGCCCGTATTTAACCTGAATCCATGAGACCTCATGGGGTCCGGAGTCAATGTTGAAGACTCCTGGAGCAACTCCCTCCTGACTGTATACCACTGTGCCTGCTGGTGAGACAGTACATATCCAGAGATGGTGACAGTGGTGTCAGGAGTATTCTCTGTAAGGTATGATTCCATGAGTGTGACAATGTCAGGCTGTCGCTTGATGAGGCTGTGAGGCAGCTCTCACAATTTTTGCACTCGCCCCCAAATGTTAGTGAGGAGGACTTTGCAGTGTCAACATGGCTGTTTCTGCCATCGTCTTTTGCGGTGCATAGGTTGATGCCAGGTGATCCATCTGGTTTATGAATGGATGTGAAAGAAAAAAAAGTGATGAAAGTATGTAAGATATGATTGTTATTTGCGCACTTAGGTTCTAAATTGGAGAAAAATTAGATTATAGTCCAGTTCTGTGAATGTCTCGTATTTTTTGTGAAGGGTGGAAATCATTTTGAACAGTGAGTTCAAAACAGCATTTACAAAAAGTTCTGTGATTTTAACTAGATGACTAGCATTTAACACCTGGGGAAATAATTGCTAAGGTGTTTCCTGACTTAAGTTGTAAGCGAAGTGGCCAGCAGGCCCAAAACAAGTTCATGGAGGGAAAGAAGCATAATAGCAGAGTTGCTTTTATCAGCTGTCTTCAAGCGCTCATGTTGGAGACAAATGTTCCCTTTAAGCTGTACAGCTGTAGGAGAAATTAGCTGGAACATAGCTGGAGAAAAGCTCTGAGAAGAAAGCTCCAGAAGATGAAGGTTATGGAGGTGTCAGACAGGACATCAGCCTCCAGGGTGCTGAAGACATGACTTTAGGAAGCCCATGTTAATTAAGAAGTGAACTAAACAGTTTGTTAAAAAGGTGTTGGAGAGAGATATTATCTAAGGAAAATAACATTGAGTAAATGCACAGAATTTTTCGAAAGGAAACTGAATATAACCATTTCAGCAGACCAAGCACTTGAGATAAAGGTAACTCTTGATGGCGGTCAGTGTGCCTGTAAGATTATTGCTGAGATAATAGGGATGCATCCTTCATTCCAGTGTGTCAGAAGTCACTGATGTAGCATGCTGGAAATTGATCCTGCGTATTGCCTCTACGTCATAAAAGTTAAAGTTTAAAATAAGTACACAAAATTCATCAAGTTACTTGATTTTCAGCCTGAGATTTATAGAAAGCATGAACCATGATTCTGTATTCAACGAGAATTACTATTTATTACAAGTCATTAGAATCTAGTTACAGGTAAACAGTTATAACATTAATAACTAACATTTTTATCTCCTTAAAAAAAACACTTGGATGAAGGTGAAAACTGCAAAGAAGTTCAGTAGTCTTTGTTTACAAGGTCTGTTGAGTTGATTCTTGCTGATCAGGTTAGCCCATGGCTTCTCTTTTCTGAATGCTTCCACAAGTTTGCAGGAGGAACAAGGTGGCTAGCTCACATATAAAATGACTTTGACTCATCAATTAAAAGTCACAGCCTACAGAAACTGCTGAAGGAAAATAAACTGGTTTTCTTCAGGTTTAAAAGTGTGATTTGACGGCAGGAAACAGAGGGACAGCTCCTGAGATGCTGGAGATCTGATCACTTCTCTATACCTTGTTTCTAACCCTAAGTTCAGTTATCTGATAACCAATCACATGGTTGCTGGCAGGCAAAATGGCCTTTGTCATCTGTAACTAGATGAATCAACTTCATGTTGCCAACCAAAGCTCTATTTGAATACAAGCCCTGGGCTCCAGTTCATCTGCAACCTAAATTTCAATCATTGGCAGCATTTGTGGGGAGAAAGCAAAATTAATGTTTCGGGTCTGGTGGCACCTCATCAGAACTTTATACAGTTCTCATGAAGAATCACCTGACTTGAATCATTAATCCTGCTTTCTCCCAACAGATGTTGCCAGACGTGCTGAGTTTTACCAGCAATTTCTGTTTTTGTTTCAGATTTTCAGCATCCAGTTCTTTGTTTTATTTCAGATATGAACTAGAATGATTGGAAGAAGTGTTTATAAAAGGGTAGTAAACTGAATGGGGTACAGTGTAATATGTTATGTATTTACTAATAATGTGGATTTGAACTTGAATTACTGTGGATATCTGGAATTTTTTTTGAACAGGTCAATGAAAAGACAGTGGAACAATGCATTTTTTTGGTAGTCTCATTTCTTGTGCTAACTGCTTGTATATTGGAGACCACATGCAGGGTTTGTGACTGTTAAGTTCCAGTTTCTGTTTTGGATATTGTTTGTAGAAGTTGAAGAGAAGCCTGTTGAAAGAAAGGAACTTGACAGGTCAATTCTCCTGGGTCCGGGAAAATAATCCTTTTTGTGGCCCCGTGTGGTATCTGGAGCCCTGGACTAGCTGCTTTTGCAAGAGAACCCTCTGAAAGGGATCAACAATATTTCCTGAATGAATGCATTTGCAAAGATTCCCAGAGACAACAGTATGTGTCAGCAATATCCACATTTGTATGCTAGATCATTAAACCAGCAGCCATTTGAACATGTCAAACTTTTATCCTTTTTTGCCTTGAAGACTTATTAGCAAAATTATTTATTCTTGAAAACTGAATCTGTACAGAGAATGTTCTATATTGCTCTTATCAAACCTGTGTGAATTTATATTTTGGGATACGTAGAGGGGTAAACATTTATATTTTTGTGATATAAACTGAATGCATTAGCCAATTTTGCATTTACTTTGATAAGTTTTATTCTATAATAAATCAATTATAATTTTATTAAAGGAGCCTGATTGATAGATCTTTTTGTCTAATCTGGAGAAAGTGTATGGTTGGCCATATCTGGAACTGAAGAAAACAATTAAAGTTATAAAAAAGTACAGTGGATGCTAGAACTCTGCAACAGACAAAATACTGGAGAAACACAGCAGGTCTGGTAAAATCTGTGGAAAGAGAAACAATGTTAATATTATTCGCATTTTCTGTGTAAATGTATGTTGTAATGGTGGAGTAGTGAGACTAGAGAAAGACAGTGCAATCCATGGAACTCCGTTATAGCAGATAGTTAATTGAGTTGGAAGAGTGGCGTTCCAGTGAGTATTTTTTGAACTGGGTACTGAAAAAATGGATGTAGAATAAAAATTGCCAAGTCAATTTTTGGGATAGCGATGATCTGTTTGGTTTGGTACAAATCCAAAATGCACTTTGTGTATAACCCAATATGCATTCTCAATATAGGGGCAAATCTTCAAAGGGGTGGCAATGACAGCTACTTTTTCACATAGCCTGCCCAGAGTTCCACGTTTCTGGCCCAAGCTTCCCATTTGGGCCTCTTCAGAAACTTGGAACTGATCAGGAAACCTTCTAGTGAAGTGCATGAGGCCAAACCAAATCCTTTTTAAGCAGTTATTCCAGGGTTTAAATGCCACAAAGGTGCTCTGTCAAGCCACAGAGAGAGGTGCTTAAGAAGATACAGTTGGGTGGGTGATGGGGGAAGATGGCAGATGGAGTAAGGAGGGCAGTTAAATGGGCGAAGAGGTAGGATGGCAGATAAATTGTGAGCAGATAGCCAGATCTGAGCCCCAAGCCCTAATTCTATAGTGGTGCTGCTCCAATCGCTAGTACACCCGGGGCAGCTTCTGCCATGCGAAAGGCCCAGTCTCGCCACCGACTGCTGCTGCCTCACTGTCCGCTCTCACCGCCACTACCTCACCGCCGAACCGGCCCACTCTTGATCCGCCATGGTCGCTTCGGCTCGCGCTTGATCTGCCGTTGCTGCAGGACACGGCCTGTGCATTCAGCTCGCGCCACGTGGGTTTCTGCTCGCGACCCAGCTCCTACCTGACTCCTTAGGTAGTTAGTTAAAAGGCCGGGGGGCGGGGGGAATAGAATTACTGCAGAGAGGAGAGAGAAGAAAAGAAAAAGGAACTGGCAAGCAGAGTGGAGCTGCAAAGTACCCTGTCCCATCATGTCATGTAGGTCTGATGGGTCCAATAGTGGCAAATGGAACTAGATTAATTTAGGATATCAGGCCCGCAATGGCTGGTTGGACCGAAGGGTCTGTCTCTGTGCTGTATCCTGTAAGTTTCAATGAGATCCCTCATTGCGGGTCGGGTCAGAGACTGACAGGGAACGGGTAGTTTGTAGAGACAAATAGTTAACCAAGAGTCAAGAGTAGATTATCCCCAATTTCCTAGGAACCCTCCGAATTCATGAGTCGAAACGGAAACATTCCAGGCCTACCGTTCACAGGCAATTTCTTCAGTATCAGCTGCAGTGGGGAATCCCGCGTGGTCCCACCGAAGAGGACTCCTCCGCCGGAATAACGACCGTCAGGCCTATCAGCATAACGGCCGCGTACTTCTGTCACCGCTTGGGTACAAAGACTGTAATAAATATTTTGCACTGATCTGTAAGTGCCGGCAGGTCTGGGTTGATTGTTTCCCCTCCCCCCGCCGGAGGGTCAGTCCTGTTTGAGCGGTGAGGTCCGGGTGCAGACGGCGCGCTCACGCTCGCGCCGCGGGGCTGTTTCAAAACTGCGGCAGCATTCCAGCACCAACCGTCACCTGCCCGGAGACAGAGAGAGGCACCCTTCCCTTCCCCTCTCCCACACACACCCTTACCAAGGGAGAGGTAGAGAGACAGGAACACTCTCCTCACCACCCCCTCCCCGGGGCTCTCCCCGTCCACCACCTTACCTCTCTAGGTCAAAGGGCAGCAACGCTCGGATCGCCCGCTGTCTTGGCTTAGGACGTTTTCACCGCCCGGCCTGAAGGATGCACGTAAGCGGCGGGCTGGAGGGTTCGGTGGGGGTGAGGCGTTTGGGCTTGAATTGAATCCAAGCTTCGCGGGTGGGCGGAGGTAGGGGTCGCGGTAAGAGGATACCAAACGAGCGGGAATAATACTGTTCCCTCCCCCCATTACCGTCAAACTGACCCGCTGCGGATGCCAGCCTGGGCACCTGGGGCGAGGAGCCCGGTGCTTGTCGCTATGGGCCAGGTGATAGGAGAGAGCAACTTTCGGGCCTCCCCACTCACCCCAGGGCGGAATGCCTGTTCTTTCCATTCTGGCAGTTAGACACCCCATTGTTCTGCCAGTCTCATATTCCGAACACTTAATCCGCAATGTCAACATCCTTTCTTACCCCCCACCCCCAGCATTCTGCACCCCCAACCGTAGCACAAATACTGCCCCCTCTACACTTCACCAGCTCTGATAAAGAGGAACCTAGAGTCGAAACATGATCTTGCTCTCTCTCCATGGATGCTGCCTGACCCACTGTGAATGTTATACCAGGCCTTTGAAATACTGGGACTTGAAGGATCAGAGCTTTAGCGTGGTCAAAATATCAGTTTGAACTTAATTTTTTTAAAAAAGAAGAATTTTACGAAACCCCAACGTTGAACTAACTGCACGTGGCTACCCATGGATTGGCTGTAACCAGTTGCAAACCTGGGAAGATCTTCATTAGATATTGCAGCTTGGGATTGTCGTCGCAGTGGTGCGGTGTAGAATTACCAGGTAGAAATCCCTGTAAAATTGAAACTGCGGAAAGTGCCTGGGAACTGGTGGCATTTACCCGGCAGTTTAAAACAAAATCCCTACTTCTGAGTTAGAGACAGAGACTTGAGTAGATTTTTGTCTCTTCCCAAAACTCATCACACTTTTTATTTTACAAGTACAGATCCTTGGACCCAAGCAAATGGTCCCTCATTTGCTGAGTTTTAAGGTGATCAACCCCCACCCCCCATCCCCCTGCCTGCAGGAGATGACATATCATGTGAGGAGTCATTTAAACTTGAAACATTAGCTTTCTCTATCTCCATGGATGCTGCCAGACCCGCTGTCATCTCTCCAGCATTTATTGTTTTCAGTTTAAATTCCAGCATCTGCAGTAATTTGCTCCCATACCTGGGCAGTGTGCAGCGCAGTTTATGTCTCATCACAGTGCATAAGGGAATTGTGGCTGAGGGGCTAGCACTGGACATTCGCCGCACAAGCTTGTCCTGAACCTGAGATAATAGGAACTGCAGATGCTGGAGAATCTGAGATAACAAGGTGTGGAGCTGGATGAACACAGCAGGCCAAGCAGCATCATAGGAGCAGGAAAGCTTGATGTTTCAGGTCTAGACCCTTCATCAGGAATGGGGGAGGGGAAGAGGGTTCTGAAATAAATAGGGAGAGAGGGGGAGGCGGATAGAAGATGGATAGAGGAGAGGATAAGTGGAGAGGAGACAGACAAGTCAAAGAGGTGGGGATGGAGCCAGTAAAGGTGAGTGTAGGTGGGGAGGTAGGGAGGAAATAGGTCAGTCCAGGGAGGATGGACAGGTCAAGGGGGTGGGATGAGGTTAGTAGATAGGAGATGGGGGTGCGGCTTGAGGTGGGCGGAGGGTATAGGTGAGAGGAAGAGCAGGTTAGGGAGGCGGGGACGAGCTGGGCTGGTTTTGGGATGCAGTTGGGGGAGGGGAGATTTTGAAGCTTGTGAAATCCACATTGATACCATTGGGCTGCAGGGTTCCCAGGCTAAATATGAGTTTGTTGTTCCTGCAGCCTTTGGGTGGCATCGTTGTGGCACTGCAGGAGGCCCAGGATGGACATGTCGTCTGAGGAATGGGAGGGGGAGTTGTTTGTCGCGAACCGAGCGCAGGTGTTCTGCAAAGCGGTCCCCAAGCCTCTGTTTGGTTTCCCCGATGTAGAGGAGGCCACAACGGGTACAGTGGATGCAGTATTCCACATTGGCAGATGTGCAGGTGAACATCTGCTTGATGTGGAAAGTCTTCTTGGGGCCTGGGATGGGGGTGAGGGAGGAGGTGTGGGGTCAGGTGTAGCACTTCTTGCGGTTGCAGAGAAAAGTGCCGGGTGTGGTGGGGCTGGAGGGGAGTGTGGAGCAGACAAGGGAGTCACGGAGAGAGTGGTCCCTCCGGAAAGCAGACAAGGGTAGGGAGGGAAAAATGTCTTTGGTGGTGAGGTCGGATTGCAGATGGCAGAAGTGTCGGAGGATGATGCGTTGGATCCGGAGGTTGGTGGGGTGGTTTGTGAGGACGAGGGGGATTCTTTTTTGGTTGTTATTGCGGGGACGGGGTGTGAGGGATGAGTTGCAGGAATTGCGGAAGACACGCCGAGGGCGTTCTTGACCACTGCGGGGGGGATGTTGCGGTCCTTGAAGAATGAGGACTTCTGAGATGTACGGGAGTGGAATACCTCATCTGGGAGCAGATGCGGCGGAGGCGAAGGAATTGGGAATAGGGGATGGCATTTTTACAGGAAGGTGGGTGGGAGGTGGTGTATTCTATCTCTATCCATCTTCTATCCGCCTCCCCCTCTCTCCCTATTTATTTCAGAACCCTCTTTCCCTCCCCCATTCCTGATGAAGGGTCTAGGCCCGAAACATCAAGCTTTCCTGCTCCTATGATGCTGCTTGGCCTGCTGTGTTCATCCAGCTCTACACCTTGTTATCTCTTGTCCTGAACCTGTTCAGTGATGAGCAATCATCAATCTCTCATTCGTATTTAATCGTTCACACTCATCACTGAACCCCCACCACATATCCGACCACCTGACAGCATCCCCCTGACACACGCTGACTTCTCCATACCTCCCAACATACCCCATAGACACCCAGTTTCCTCCCCTGCACCTGCAAAATAAACACAGTGCCCCCATGGACACCTAATTCTTAATTCTGGAACTAATACACAACTCCTAAATCCCCCCCATCCAATACACCTGGCTCATCAGCCCCCACATTCCCATTCAACCCAATATGGGGTTGAACTGCACAGCCAACACAGACCATCACCAGTTTGCCTGTCCCCTAACCACCTTAGCTCTCACTACACTGCTAGCATATCGTCTCAGCTCCTTACCTACCTTACCACCAGATTTATCTACCACTTCAATGATCAGCCCATTAACACTCTACTCACCCATCACCTTTTCCACTCTACCAGCCCACAGTTCTGCCAACTGCCACCTTTGCACCCTACCCCACCTGTCACCATATCATCCTGCCATTATACCTACCAATCACCTTATCATGCCAGTCTATGACTCTGCTGCTGTACCTTCCGACTACCCTCCTGCACCTCACACTTCCCACCCTTCTCTCTTACCCATATTACCTCACCCTGCTAACTCCCTTGGGTATTCTCTACTAACAGCTTAACAAACTGAACAACCCCAAGTCAAGGTTATATTTTACAGGACATTCCAAGCAGGAAGGTAGTCTACTGTACAAAGCACCAGATTCTCCTTATTTTTGACTGGACCTTTTCTCCCAGCCATACCAGGGTGAACCTTGGTGTTATTTTAAAAATAGTGTTAGACCTCACAGGGGTAGTACATGAGAAACCAAACCCAGCAATTCCCAGAGGTGTTGGTAAAGTTAAAGATTTTATAAAAGTACCTGAAATTTCCCAATTTACCTGCCTAACCTGACAAAGACTAATCAGCTACTTGTTGCTCATCACATCTCCCTTTTGTACTCAGCCACTGGCTCCAACTTATCTGCAGTAATCTCCTGTCCTGTTAAAATGAACAACAGTGTAAACAACATTTACAATGCCAAGTAACTTGATTTTAGAAAGTGCAGTAATCCTTTCCACAACCCTTGGTTTTTGAAACAGCCCTTTTGCCATTTCAGTCCACAATCAAAAATACAGAAGAAGGAAAAAAATACAGTATTTACAGAAGTTACAGAAGAGGGCGGCACGGTGGCTCAGTGGTTAGCACTGCAGTCTCACAGCGCCAGGGACCTGGGTTCGATTCCAGCCCTAGGTGACTGTCTGTGCGGAGTTTGCACATTCTCCCCGTGTCTGCATGGGTTTCCTCCCACAGCCCAAAGATGTGCAGGCTAGGTGGATTGACCATGCTAAATTGCCCATAGTGTTCACGGGTGTGTGGGTTATAGGGGGATGGGTCTGGGTGGGATGCTCCAAGGGTCGGTGTGGACTTGTTGAGCCGAAGGGCCTGTTTCCACACTCTAGGGATTCTAATTCTAATTCCCTCACTCAGTGTCAGAAACCTCATCTCTACAAACTGGTAATCAATCCTTAACAGAATCTTGCTTGATGATTTACCCAAAAATAGTCATCTTTTTCTGCTTTGCATTAATCATCTGTCGTGCATCTTGCTTCCAGATCTGTCTGACTGACACTTTAAGAGTCTGTTTACCACAGGATCACCTACCTTCTCCATTGTATTGTCATACAGTTTGTCATACATATTGTCATACATTGATCATAACTTAAGATCACTGATAAACACTTCAAACTTTCAGTTCTAGCAAGTTTTTAAAAAGAGGACCCATACAACGATGCAAATGACTACAGATGCAAATTCAGTAGGGTCTGGAGAGAGAACCCCTGGAATGTCACACCTCATAAGGTGTCAAAGAAACTTCAAAGGGATGAACTTAAAAAGGAGAAAATGCAATATAAATTGATATGTAATCTTATAGGAGTTATCTCTGATTGTGAATGTGATCAAAGCAAAAAAGCAGCTTCTGAGCAAGAATTTTTTTTTGCTCTTTTAATAATATGCAAGAATGAGTTAAAAAGCCAGCTCAACCCTGGTCTTTGGGTGCTAGTAGAAGAAGATGTGCAAATGAGCTGAGGTGCTCTTGTGTGTCACTGGACTGAGGTATTCATGTGTTCTAGTCTGGATTTTTTCTGAAGAAGGGTCTTGACCCGAAATGTCAGCTTTTCTGCTCCTCTGATGCTGCCTGGCCTGCTGTGTTCCTCCAACTCCACACCTTGAAACTTCAAACGGTAATGTGCTGTGAAGGTCACAACTGAAGAACCACCTACAACATTACAGATAAAGTAGTCTCTGTCTCTTATGTACTTGTAGCCAGCAGTCAGTTAATGGAAACAGGGAAAAAAGGGTTTTCTGAATTCTGCCAGCTAGTCACTGTCTAAAGGAAGGAGGACAACAGAATTTCAATTCATCTGCAAACCCAAGAACACAAAATCAACCGTTCAACTATCAACATTCCACTATGTATTTTAAACAAAGAACCCTTTGAGATTGCTTTTAACTTTAACTATTAACTATACCTTTTAACTTTTATAAAACTAATTTCTCATTTCTAATCTGTGTGTGGTGTATTATTATTTCTTCACATGTTTAGTCACGAATAAACTCTGTTTTGTTAACTCAAGAAAACTTGGTTAAATTGGCTAATTTGGTCTTGAAGAATGGCATCCACAAGGGAGGGATCCTCTTATTTTAAATTAACCTTGTTGCAACCAATCCAAGATGTGGTTGAATAAAGAACCGGAACCATTTATCCCTTCTCACTGGGAAGCTTACTGATTCAGGATATCCTGTCTGGGACTATGATAACTTTGGGGGACTTTGTCAGGGTCGGGTCATAACAGAACATTAAAACTTGCATTTTTTATTTTCAATATGTTTTGACTGGGCCACTGTTCCTATGACAACCAAGTCACATGGGCTTGTCTCCAAGCACAAGTCGTAGCTATTCAAATCCCCTCCTCTAAACTACTCCATTCGACTTTAGATTAAAATAGACAGTTTACAACATAAAGTCCTATAGTCCTAACAATTGTCCTGTCAAATTTCACTAAACTGGTGCTGTTGCTCATACTGCTTGAGATCTCACCCAATCAACTACATTCACTAACTTGTACACTCATCTTATGCTACTGAATAAAATTAGGTCACTACTTAATCATCGTGTTTACTTTAAATAAGATGACAATGCAAGGTGCTTTAAATACTGCTGCTGTTGCAATAATGCCCAGTGTAGTTATTCTGTCAAACCAGAATTTGTGATTCATGCCAATGGCAATGAATTTTAACCCTTTACAGTCCATTTGTACCGTAATTTTGCCATCACAGGGTTGCTGCTACTTTCTCGTTTTGAAGGCTGATGTGAATACATTGCAGTTAATTTCAGGATATTTAGCTTCATTGTATGTATAGAAATCTCTAATTTGGGAAGGAAAATAGTTCTAAATCAAAAATGTCCAGAACAATGTGTAAACAAGAAAGATGTATTAGTACAGTGTCTTTCATTACCTCTGGATGTTTCCAATAGTTTATAGCCAATAAAGCACTTTTGAAGTGCAGTCATAATTCGAGTGTAGTTTTTTTATCTCCCTTACCATTATTAATCCTAGTGTAGTTAAAAAGTAGTCTGCATCAGCTAATTATCACCAGCAACAACAACATAAGTTGCCAGACTGTGTATTTCAGATGCTGACCAAGGACAAATATTGTTCACAAAAGAGGAGAGGGCCCCTTCTTTTTGAAATACTGTAGAATCATTTGCATGTACCTCGAGTGGGCAAATAGGAATTAGTTTAACATCTCCAAAAGACAGAATCTTTTACTGTATAGCACAGAATTACCAGCTTGGATAACATAGTCGTGTCTTGTTGTAGGACGTGAATCCAAACTATCTTGCACCACGACTGACGTCTATTCCCTAGCCATCTGGAGAATGCAGCTTATTGGAGGATTTGGAAGGAATTATTCCATAGTGCATTTTTAATAAGTTTTCTCACTAACTTATTTGGTCATTTGCAGCAAGATGATAGGAACAGTACAGAATTCAGGGGTGTGAGGCTAATATAAGTTTTGGAGTCTACCCCTGTGATTTCCAACCACCCCATAACCTTCCAAGAGTCAGTATGGCTTCATAAAGAGGAAATCATGCCTGACAAATTTTTTAGAATTCTTTGTGGAGGTAAGAAGTAAGATTGATAAAAGGAGCCAGTAAACTTATTGTATTTGGATTTCCAAAAGACATTTGGTCCGGTAACATGTTAGGCTACTTCATAAGATGAGCCCACTTGTTAAGGGTAGTAAAATTGGCATGAGTAAATGATCAGCCAACTAATAGAAGACAGAGATGATAAGGAGGGCATTTTCAGGATGGCACTCGGTAATCAGTGGACTGCCACAGTGATCAGTTCTGGGGCTACAGTTACTTACAATATATAGTAATGAGTTAGCTGAAAGGAATGTACTGTTGCTGAGTTTGCAGATGACACAAAAACAAGTGAATGGTAGCAGGTGACGCAACAGATCTACAGAGAGATAGATTAAGTGATTGGACAAAAACCTTATTGAAAAGATGTAAGTTCCTTAGAGGGCTTGATAGGATAAAAATAGAGAGATTGTTTCCCCTTGTGGGAGAGTCTAGGACATGATCTCATGGTTGGCTGTTTAAGACAAGGGATGAGGAGAATTTCTTTTCTGAGAAAGTAGTAAATCCATGCAATTTTTTTTACCATAGAAAGCTTTTGAGCCAGGTTATATGAATACACAAGGCTGGAATAGACTTTTAAGTAGTAAGGAGATCGAGGGTTATGAGGAAGAGGTAACATGGTGGGATTGAGGATTATCAGATCAGCCATGATCTCAGTGAATGGTGGAACAGATTTGATGGGCTGAATTGCATACTTCTTTTTCTGTGTCTTGTGGTCTTATACCTATGCTCATTTAATTGTAATCTCTTGAACATCCCTAGTTTTAATCACTTCAGTTGTTGTGACTCAAAGACCTGGAATTCCTTTTCTAAAACCCTCCTTCAAGTTCTCCTTTAAGACACACTTGAAACCTACCCCACTGGCAAAACTTTTGGTCATCTTCCCTAATATCTCCTCACATGGTTTGGTGTCATACTTTGTTTTCTTAGTTCTTTCTTGGGATATGAGTATCACTAATAAGCCCAGCATTTGTTGCTTACCCCTATATTTCTCTTGAGAAGGCAGTGGTTTGAGCCTTCTGTCTATGTGGTGACCCAGCAACAGTGAAGGTGTGCGTATAATTCAAACTTAGGATCCACAGCACTGTATGGAGGCATGTTCAAGGACTATGACCAGCAACAATGGTGACAAAGTTCCATTCAGGTCAGGATGGTTTGTAGCTTGGAGGAGAACATGCAGGTGGTCATATTCCCTTGGGTCTCTTGGCATTTTACTTCTAAGTGGTAGAGATTGCAGGTTTCAAAGTGGTGTGGAAGGAGCCTTGGTGATTTGCTACACTTTTGATTTCCTCCAAATGTAATATATATTAAACGTTTATTTGCCATTTTTGTGTGTTTTTTCCCTGAAATGTTATATATACTGCATTATGTCTTGAATATGCAGTACGGATTGTGCTCACTGCCCCAGGTAGTGGAGGAAATGAATATTTAAGTTGATAAATGGAGTGCCAGTCAAGTGGGCTGCATTTCCCTGAATTGTGTCAATTTTGTTGAGCTTTTTGAGTCTTGTTGGAGGCCTGCTCATCCAACTGAGTGGACGCTATTCTGTCATCATCCTGACTTATCAGTGTTGGACAAGCTTTGAGGATTCAACAGCTAAGTTACTTGTGCAGATGTCCCAGTCTCTGGCATGCTCTTGTGGTAAAGTGTGCTGGTCCAGATAAGTTTCTGGCCAATGGTAATCTGCAGGATGTTGATAGTGTGCGGTTCCGCGGTGGTAGTGTCATTAAATATAAAGGGGAGACAGATAGATTTTCTTACATTGGAGATTGTTCTCACTTGTGTGGCACGAATGTTACTTGCGAATTGGTAATCCAATCCTGAATGCTGTTCAGGTTTTGCTGAAAATGGATTTGGGGATTTGGGTTGCTTCAGTGGTTGAGGAGTCATAAATGCTACTGAATACTGAAATCTTCAGCAAACATCCTCACTGTACTTCAGTGCAGTGCCTTGGGAAGTTTTATTATGTAAAAAGGATATATACATAGAATTTGTTGGAGTATTGGTTTTGAAAGACATTTCTGTTCTGTATTCGAGGAAAACATTTTTGCTTTTTCCTTTGCTTTCATAGCTTGTGTCTCATTAATCAGGTCAGCAGTCTGCTTTCTGTACAGCGTCTTAGTTACAGTGACAAATGACATCTTGTGTGACTAACTGGGGCTTTTAACTCTGATATGTGATTAATGTGATATTGACATCTGGCTCGATCAAACTTTCTTCAGCTGCATATTATAATGTTTAACTTTTAACTTTATTCCTTTATTTTTCAACTTTATACTAAGAGGGACAGTGATGCTTAACGTTTAACTTTGTTTCTTTATTTTTCTACTTTGTACCTAAGATTTTGTACCTAGGTACCTTTGTATCCAAAATGGCACCAGGAATGGCAATATTGTACACTTTACACTGTACTCATGTACTTGAGTACATGTGACAATAAATTCTAATTCTGTTGACAAAGTTTGAGGTTATCTAGTTTATTTCCATATAGGGCTCCAACCCTTTGGCTTTGAATCTATCAGTTTTGCTAGCTGTTGCTTCAGGCTGAGTTAGGTTGCAGAATGTTAACATCATCCTCAAAATAGCTTCCTCATCCAGCACCTCACACCTCCCATTCCAAATACCAAAATCACTCTCTTCTAGCTCTGAAACCATGACCATCTCTGTCTTTATCTCCCTGCTGTAGATTGACACTGTGGCATAATACAGTACTTTCTTTTTGCCCAAGTTCCATTATAGTACTTAGGCAAAAGCTGACTGGCATTGTAATATTGAAAGAATACTCTAGTTTCTGCTCATTTCGTCTGTCCAGGTTGATGTAAAGTGTCTTGTGATGTTATTTGATAATGAGCAGCGAGTTTTACTGACGTCCATGGCAAATTCAACTTTGTATTTCAACATTATCCCAACAAAAAAGAAAAAAAAGGCTGATGAGACCATGTGACTGCATGCTTCAGAAGCAATCATTGATCGTGAAGTACTTCTTGAATACTGTGGACATGAAGGACATTACCTGAATGCTGTTCTTTATTCCTAAATGTTACCTTTCTCTTTTAGTTAAAAATGTGGCTATTGTACAGTGTAAATAAGTATCAGCTTCCATATGAGGCAAAGTATTAACATAACAATAAATGTTCAGGTTTAAAACAGGAGGTTGTCAAATATTTTTATTCATGATGCAGATAAGCATTTACCTGCTTCACCAAGGAGGAGGCTAACAGAGGCGTAGTACTGATTCAGCTGTGAGTATGACCCTGAATTTTGTTTAAAGTGCCAGAGCGGCAAAGCAAGATTTTCCTCAGGCATTTGTGAAAAACATGAATGTAATTTGTTGCCATTGGAGAGAAGATACATGAAGCACATAGTAAAGTGATTGACAAGCTGATATTTTCTCTTATTAATCCTATTAATGGAAATATTAATTGATGTTTTTGCAGCAGCATTCAAAGAAACTGATAAACTCTGTGGACAGTTGTGTGGACGATGCTCTGGATGGACTCGTAGCCTGCAATGTTGGAATCCAGCTGCTGCAGGGACACCGTGTAGTAATCAGGTCTGACCTGAAGAATGTCAGAGGCAAAGTGGCCGTGCTGTCAGGAGGAGGATCTGGACATGAGCCTGCTCATGCAGGTAATTATACTCAAACTTTGTTTCAGAGAATTTCTGGCAGATTTTGAACCTTTCTTTGGCTAATTATAGATCTGGATACAGGATAGAACATTCTGGTTGATTCAAAGGTAATACATTGACCAAATATAAGCTATTGGTCTCAATCTCCCTCTTTGAGTCTGAAAGAATAAGAGAGCCTCCTCTTGGTCTAATTTCTGATAGAATATGGGCAGAAAGAATAGAGGATGGGAGATTGACCTAGAGTTCATTGGTATCGAGAGTTTATGAAGTAAAGATCTGGATATGGATTGTAAAAGCAGACACACTAAAACAGGTAAAGGTTGGCAATATCGCAGATATGCTTGTAGGTGACCTTTGTGAAACTGATGATATGAGGTTGGGAAGTTGACTCACCATCATATCGGATCCTGAGTTTATGAATAGTCGTTCAATTTTTTTTTTCTCCTTCCCCCTTATCACTTCCCCCTTATGATCACTCATAATCATAAGGGGGAAGTGATATTCCAGTGGTCTTATCACTGGATCTATCAATCCAGGGACGCAAGTAATGTTCTGAGGGTCCAAGTTTGAATCCCACCATGGCCATGGTGGAATTGGAACTCGATAAAAAGTCCTGGATTTAAGAGTCTAATGACGTCCATGAAACCATCTCTGATTGTTCGGAAAAACCCATCTGGTTCACTATTGTCCCTCAGGAAAGGAAACTGCTATCCTTACCTGGTCTAGACTACATGTGATTCCAGATGACACAGTAATGTGGTTGACTATTAACTGTCCTCTGGGATAGAGCAATAATTGCTGGCCTAAGCAGTAACGCCCTCATCCCATGAATGAATAAAACAAAACTTGTAGGACATGGGCATTGCTGGCTGGCCAGGATTTTATTGCCCGTTCTTAGCTGCCTTTGAGAAAGTTGTGAGCTGCCTTCTTAAACTGCTGCAGTCTACATGTTGTAGGTTGACCCACAACATCCTTAGGGAGGAAATTCCAGGATCTTGACCCAGTGACAGAGAAGGAGCTTGTGATTGTCTTGGGAGAATGGGGTTAGAATTCATGGTGAGTTCAATCACTGGTGAGATTTGGAATTATAGTGAATGTTAAAAGTCTCATTCAGAGCTGGCTATCTAACGTAGAGCCTGGCCATGTAGCCAGGAGAGGTGTGGAAAGAGAGAAGTGGGTTTCATGTGCGAGGTGATTCAAAGTATTTGGATAAGGAACAATGATAGATTATTGCAGGACTTTAGAGGTGCAACATGGAAGCAGAAGTTCAAACTGGAGGTGCAACGGCTGTGACTGGATTGATAAAAATGAGCCCGGATAATGAAGGGAATGCATTGAAGGCTGATAATATCGTCAAATGTGCCAAAGGCTGCCAAAATTGAGAGATATTGATAGTCACAGAGGGAGCCATTTTATGGCTTTATTTAGGGCCACCTCAGTGTTGTAGTAGGAGAAGTTTTGGGGTTCCAGCTAAAACAGAGACCATCAATAGATGATCATCATTGTAGTGAAAGAGGACTCTGATCCTTTCAAACTTGTTGATATTGAAAATGGACAGCAGGGAAGAAGAGTTTAAAGAGACAGTTGGTAAGTGGCATTCCTTTGCTGTCTAGGGTGATACTGGAGTAATGATTATTAGGACAAAATGACATGGATGACTAAACCAGTTGTGTCCCAGGTAAGTTCAACTTTTCAGCCTTGAGGGACCACAGATTACAGTCGTATTGGGGAAATGACTGGGGTGAGAGAGATGCATTTCCTGGGCACAAGTGCATCAGAGTTGAAAGAGAGAAATCTGGAAGGCACAGAGGAGTTATAAGATAGCCTTGGCAGATAAGGCTAAGGATAATCTAAAGAGATTCTACAAGTACATTAGGAGCAAAAGAGCAACTAGAGAGAGAGAGAGAGAGAGTTGGGCCCCTTAAATATCAATGTGGTGATCTATGTGTTGAGCCTTAGGAGATGTAAGAGATATTTTGTGGCAGTTTTACTATGGAGAAAGGAATGGAGGCTAAAGAACTCGGGGAAATAAATATTGTTGTTTTGAAAACAGTTCACATTACAGAAGAGGAAGTGCTGGAGGGCTTAGGTGGATAAATTTCCAGGACCTGATCAAGTGTATCCCAGGACGTTGTGAGAGTTAAGAAGGAAGCTGTGGGGCCTCAGCAAAAATATTTGTATCACCTATAACCACAGGTGAGGTGTTAGAGGAGTGAACAGTGGCCAATATTGTGTCTTTATTTAAGAAAGGCTGTAAGGAGAAGTGTGGGAACTGTAGACCTGTGAGTCTAACATCAGAGCTGGGTAGGTTGTTGGAGGTAAATCTGAAAGATAGGTTTTGCGTGCATTTGGAGATGCAAGGAATGACTAGGCATAGTCAGCGTGGTTTTATGTGAGGGAAATTGTGTCTCTCAAACTTGATTTGAGTTTTTTGAGGAAGAAGCCAAAAGGATCGATGAGGGCAGAGCAGTGGATGTTGTTTACTTGGACTTTAATGAAGCCTTTGGTGAAGTTCCGTGTGGTAGACTAATTAGTAAAGTTAGACCACATGCGATTCAGGGTGAGTTTGCTAATTGGATACAAAATGGCTTTACAGTAGGAGACAGAGTGTGATGGTTGAGAGTTGTTTTTTGGACTACAGGCCTGTCACCAGCGGTGTTCAACAGGGATCGGTACTGGATCCACTTTTGTTTGTATTTTACATAAATGATTTGAATGAGCATATAGGAGGCATGATTAGTAAGTTTGCGGACGACACCAAAATTGGTGGTATTGTGAACAACGAAGAAGGTTAACTCAGATTGCAAAGAGATTTTGATCATTTGGGTCAATGGGCTGAGGAGTGGCAGATGGGGTTTAATTGGGATAAATGCGAGGCATTGCATTTTGGTAAAACAAATAGGGGCAGGACTTATACAATTAATGGTAGCACCCTGGGTAGTTTTGTGGAACAGAGGGATCTAGGGGTTGAGGTACCTAATTCTTTGAACTTTGCAGATAAACAGGGTGGTTAGGAAGGCATTTAGCACGCTTGCTTTCATTGCTCAAACCTTTGAGTATAGGAGTTGGGACATCATGTTACGGTTGTACATGACATTGGTGAGGCTTCTTTGGGAGTTCTGTGTGCAGTTCTGGTCACTGTCTTATGGGAAGGATATTATTAAATTGGAGAAGATTCAGAAAAGATTTACCAGGATGTTGCCGGGACTGGAGGTTTTGAGTTATAAAAGTAGGCTGGGACTTTTTTCACGAAGGAGTTGAACGTGACCTTATTGAAGTTTATAAATTTCTGAAGGGCATAGATAAGGTAAATAGCAAAGGTAGGGGAATTCAAAACTCGGGGACATTTTTTTAAGGTGAGAGGAGAAAGATTTAAAAAGGACAGGAGGAGCAACCTTTTTACACAGAGAGTGGTTCGTGTGTGGAATGAACTGCCAGAGGAAGTGGTGGATGCAGCGACAGTTACAACAGGAGATTTGGGAAAAGTACATGGAAAGGAAAGGTTTAGAGGGATATGGGTCAAACGCAGGCAAGTGGGACTAACTTAGTTTGGGAACATGGTCAGCGTGGACTAGTTAGACCGAAGGATCTGCTCCCATGCTGTATGACTCTGTTACTGTGTGACTAGTGCTTTGCTAAGGTGCTGTTTTCCACATACAACATTAAACTAAGGCCTTGTCTGCCAATTCATGTAAATATCAAAGATCTTTTGATTCAGGTTTTTGCTTAAATATTAGAAAGAGTGGATGAAAGCAGCACAGTGGATGTTGTATATATGGGCTTTCAAAAATGTTTGTGTTAATGAGTTAATTATTAGACTTGTTAATGAACTTGAAGTCTGTGGCTTATAGGAGCATTAAAAGCATGGACGTGTTCATGCTGTCAATGCCATGGCACTGCACCCATGGCACTGCACGGCCCAGGTCACTATCTTGGTCCAGGCTGCCAGAGTCAGGTGACTGTCACCAGATAAAACGATGGCCTATTTTTCCAACATTGTCCACAGGCACCTCGAGGTCTATGTCTACAAAGCAGGGCATTGACTTTCTTTTTTGAGCCAATTCCATTGGGGTAGCAGTGGAACACCACTGTGTGAAGAGCAATTTCTGGCTTGCGCCATCCAAAGTAGCTAGCAGCAAAAACGTCACAGAGTCTCAGCAGTAGCAAGCTCTTCTTCCTCTTCTGTTGCATGATTTTGCGAGAAAGGTGCCAAAGAGGCCAGGTGAATATTTAATAAGTTGAATGGCAGAAGATTGCTCAAAAAAGTCATAGACCATAGCAGATTTGGCTTCCATGAACCTTGTTCAAAACATGGGCAAATTCAGTACATAATTCCTGCAAAGTGTGATTGCAGGTATAAAGACCATGTCCAGTTGCATTTTATAAATAGAAATACAGCATAGAAGAGTAAAGGAGACACAACAGTTTTCTGTGCTGTAAAAGTGAGGCCGCAGAAACTATATTGTGAGTAGTTTTGTGAACAATCGTTCTAAAACTTGGAAATTGTTCCACAGGCATAGAAAAAAGGGAGACTGAGGGAACCAAACAGGTCATCAGTTTGAAATTAGATTTGAAATTGAAGAGAGAGGTAGATAACTCAGGAGAGTTTTTAATGGGGATAATTGTAGGAACGTTGATAGTTTGAGAGATGAAGTCAGGCTGTGAACCAGGTGACAATAGTTTTTCTGTTCTTCAGCTGGAGAAAATTCTTACATATTTATGATTTTATGTGGCATAAAGTAACTTGATGTTCTACAGTAATGATCTTGAGATTGAAGATGGCCGGAGATGGTTATCAGCATTCATGTGCAAATTAATTTCAGCTTGTGGATAATGTCAGTAAGGGGCAACCTGAAAATAAGTACAAGAAAGAGCCTGAGTCTGAGAGAAGAAGCAGTCAGAAGTGCCAACTGCATTGAGAATCATAGGGTGGAACTAAATGAGGGCAGTCTTTGGGCATGGATCATGGAATCAAGGTAGTGGAGGAGGCTAGGCCAATGAAAACCACGTGGAAATGCCAATACATTGCTGCGCAACGGTTGAGGTTTTGATATGGAAACTTCGATGTGGAACTCAGTTGTTAAGTACATAATTTGACATAGAAAATTAACAAGAGATAATTGCCAGCTATGAAAAAAAGTTAGGGCCTTAGAAATTTTAAAAACTTAGGGTCTTGACTATCGATGGATGACATGTAGTTACACCAAAAATGTCAATTGTATTGCTTTGACTTGATCTAAACTTCAAAAAGACTCAAAAATCCATTTCTTGTACAGCATATTATGGTAAAAATTGCAAAGATTTTCTTTATTTATTGCATAAAAAATGTATTTATTTTGTTTGATGCTAAACCTGATAAACTCTTTAACAACCATAAGATCATAAAATGTAAGAACAGAAGTAGGCCATTTAATCTATCAAGTCTACTCCACCATTCAATGTGATCATGGTTGATCTAATATTTCTCAACTCCACTCTCCTGCCTCATCTCCACAACCATTATTCCATTACTGATTAAAAATCTGTCTTGAAGTCTGTCTTCCAGAATATGCTTCATGACCCATCTTTGACAGCTCTCTGCAGTAGGGAATTTCACAGATTCACTACCCTCTCAAGGAAATAAGATCTCCTTATCTTTGTCATAACAGGCATTCTCTTACTCTGAGATTATGTCCTCTGGTCCTAGACTGTCCCACAAGGGGAAACAACCTCTCCAAAGTTTTGAATGTTTTGGTAAGATCAGCACTAATTGTTCCAAACACCAATGGGTATAGACCCAGCCTACTCAACTTCTCATAAGAAAATCCCTCCGCTGAGTGTGGCATCAAGGAGTTTAGTAAAACTGGAATAAATGGGAATCAAGGGACAAACTCAGTGCTGGTTTGAATTATACCTGGCACATAGGAAGATGGTTGTGGTTTTTGGAGGTCAATCATCTGAGCTGCAGGACATCTCTGCCGGAGTTCCTCAGGGTAGTGTACTAGGCCTAGCCATCTTCAGCTGCTTCATCAATGACCTTCCTTCCATGATAATGTCAGAAGTGGGAATGTTCTTCGATGATTGCACAATGTCTGGCACTATTTGCAACTCTTCAGATACTGAAGCAAATGGAACACAATCTAGTAATAGTTGAGTGGAGGCATTCAATGAGGTTACAGATTGTGCTGGAATATAATTCGGCTGCTGTTGATGGCCCATGGTACTTTATGGATGCCCAGTCTTGAGTTGCTAGATCTGTTTAAAGGTTGTCCCATTTAGAACGGTGATAGTGCCAACACAAGGGAGGATACTATCAATGTGAAGGTGAGGTTTGGACTTCCCAGGACTTTGCGGTGTTCACTCTTAATAATCAATTAGTCGGGATTATGTCGGATATGTTTTTCCCTCTTGTTGGTTTCCTCACCACCTCTCGGAGTACTCTGAGTATAGCCAGACCTTGATCAGGTGGGCCGATGGGCCGACGAGTGGCAGATTGAGTTTAATTTAGATAAACGTGAAGTGTCGCATTTTGGTAAGGCAAACCATGGCAGGACTTTTACAGTTAATGGTGGATCCCTAGGAGTGTCGCCAAACAAAGAAACGTAAGATTGCAGGTGCATTGTTCCTTGAAAGTGGAGTCACTTGCCTTCATTGGTTAGTGCAATGAGTATAGGAGGCCATGCTGTTGATATGCAGGACATTGGTAAGGCCACTTTTGGAATATTGGATATAATTCTGGTCACCCTTCTATAGGAAAGATGTTGGTAAAGTTGAAAGGGTGCAGAAAAGATTTATAAGGATGTTGCTGGGATTGGAGGGTTTTAGCTGTAAGGAGAGGCTTAATAGACTGGGGCATTTTCCCTGGAGCATCAGAGGCTGACGGGTGACCTTGTAGAGGTTTATAAAATCACAAGGGGCATGGAGAGGGTGAATAACCACGGCCTTTTTCCTCAGGTAGGGGAGTTTACCTTTTCATGCAGAGGCTGGTGGGTATGTGGAACAAACTGCCAGAGGATATGGTGGAGACGGGTTCAATTACGACCTTTAAAAGGCGTCTGGATGGGTATAAGAATAGGAAACGTTTAGAGCGGTACAGGACTAATGTTGGCATATGGGGCTAGTTCAGATTGGGATGTCTGATCGGCATGGACATGTTGGACCGAAGGGTCTGTTTCTGTGCTGTATGACTCTGTGACTCTATCTGGACAATATTCAGGCTAGGGCTGACAGGTAGCAAGTAGTATTCATACCACACAATTGCCAGGCAATGACCATCTCCAGTAAGAAACGATCTAATCACCACCCTTAACATTTGATGGTGTTACCATCACTGAATCCCCACTGTCAACATCCTGGAAGTTACCGTTGACCAGAAACTGAACTGGACTTACCATAAAACAACGCAGTGGCCATAATAGCAGGCCAGAAGCTAGGAATACTGCAGCAAGTAACTTGCCTCCCTAAAGCCTGTCCACAAGGCACAATTCAGAAGTGCACTGGAATGTTCCCCACTTGCCTGGATGAGAGCAACTCCAACAACACATCAAGCTTGACACTACTTCACCTAGAAGAAAAGGGACAGTAGAGGCATCTGAACACCGCTACCTGCAAATTCCCCTCCACCTGCTTACCGTCCTGAAATATATTGCTGTCCCTTCACTGCCACTGAGTCAAATCATGGTATTCCCTCTCTAAGGACATTGTGAGTCAACATACAGAATATGGCCTGCAGCAGTTCAGGAAGGAAGCTCACCGCCACCTTCTCAAGGGCAGCTAGGGACAGGCAATAAATGCTGGCCTGCCAGCGATTTCCACGTCCCACAAGTGAATAAATAACAAAAAAAAAATTATGTGATGTATGCAAGATTGTTTTTCCCTGTCCTCACTGTGACGTCATTCTACATCACCTTCCGGTTCATTCCGCTGCTTTCTTCCCTGTTAGGTAAGGAACAGTATGGGGTTGTATGTTGCTTATGTCCAAGTTACATGTGCTACTGCCAATTGTTTGGATGCACATGTGAAAATGAGCACTTGGAAATGATTTGGTTACACCGGTCTACCTAAAGGTACTCACCAGCAGGAGTCAGTGCCTTCAACATTGGGGGACAGAAAATTAGAGTATGCATAAAGAATGTGTTCTTCAAAGATTTTTTTTCTTGAATGCAGAAACTGCCATAGACTTTTAAAGTTTATTTTCTCTCTTTTCAGGATACATTGGTGTAGGAATGTTATCTGGTGCCATTGCCGGAGATGTCTTCACTTCTCCACCACCTAGAAGTATTTCAGCTGCAATCCGAATTATGCTCAGAGCAGGAGCAGGTACAAAAAATATAGAAACACAGAACACAGCAGAGTCTTTGAGAAACTTGACTGGGGACAGCCATTTCCTTTTAGCAGATTTCAGTTGTGCTGAATGTAACTCTGTGAATCGATCTCCACTTCAGTATGTTGAATATATTTATCAGTTTACTTACTTACATCTGTTTGAGTTCTTTGTTGCAGAAATGCCTTCTCAGCTGACCAGCATCTGGCATACTCTGGGCCTTGGCTGCCACAGAAAATGTGACATTCTCTATTTTTTAATAGAAGACAAAATCCCAGTTGTCTCTGATTTGGTTTGATTTATTATTGTCACATGTACTGTGGTACCGTGAAAAATAATGTTTTGTGTGTTATCCAGCCAAATACTTGGATAAGTATATCAGGATAATCGAACAGAATGCAGAATATAGTATTACAGCTACAGGGAAGGTTCAGAGAGAGATCAAATCTAATATGAGAGGTCCGTTCAAAAGGCTCCTTTCCTGAGGCAGCGGAGGTAACATGGAGTCAGTCAGTAGAAGGCTGGTTTGGTTGATGGACTGGACTGCATTCGCAACTGTCTGTAATTTCTTTTGCAGAGCAGTTGCTATACCAAACTGTGATGCATCTGGGTAGGATGCTTTCTACAGTGCATCTAGAAATATTGTTAACAGTCTGTGCGGACATGGAATTTCCTTAGCCTTATGAGGAAACGGAGATGTTGGTGGGCATTCGTGGTCATGGAGTCGATGTGGATGGACCTGGACAGATTGCCCGAAACTAGAGCAAGAAAATTGAGCAGAGATTCTGATTGCTAGATCAGCGCCATTTCTTTTAGATGCTTAATTTGTTTTTGGATAACCTTTTAGCCTTAGATATTGTAACATTTACACTAAGCATGATGTTAACTGTGTCCATCTACTGCTTTGAACTGAGTGCTCCATTCACATCTTAGGAACATACATAAAAGGATGCTCCAGCAGTATAGTTATGCTAAGAAATGTTTCAGATTGTTTTTATTTCTGGTTTTAAATCATGTTTTCAGTGCTACCTTTCATTGATATTGTTTGTAATAACATTTTTAAATACTTATTTAGGGACATAGAAACAGGCATGGGCTGATCAGCTGATCAAACTTCTTTTATTTTTCAGTTATATAGATTAAACTGTATTTTAACAATATCTTACTTGCCTTGATCCTTAATGCAATTTCATAATAATATCCATTAATCACAGTTTTGAAGTTTTTAAATGGTCTTGTCTCCAAAACATTTTAGGGAGAGACTTCCATATTTCCTGTACCGTTGTGTGAAAGAAATGCTTTTGAATATCATTCTTGTGAGGCGTAACTCCAGTGTTATGACTGTGATCACTTGATCTGGACGTTCTGCCTCCCTTGTTGGCTGGTAGCTCTCTTGCTATGAGTCATAAAGTTCCAGGTATATATTCCACATCAGGACTTGAGTTAGAAAAATTAGGATGGTGCTCTATTACTGTACAGAGAGGGTGCCATCTTTCAGATGGGACATGAAACTATGTCCCCATTTGCCCTTTCAGGTAGATGTAAAATATTCCCTGGCAGTATTTCAAAGAAGAACAGGAAATTTTCCCAGTTCTGGTCAGTATTTTTTCACCAATCAACACCACAAAAATAGAGTGTATGGTCATTAACATTGCTACTTCTGGGAGCTTGCTATGCACAAATTGATTGCTATGGTTCCTACTTAACAGTGCCTACATCTCGAGAATACTTCATTCAGTGTAAAGTGCTTTGAGATGATGATTGTGAAAGACACTATATAAATGCAGTTCTTTCTATTTCTATCCTTTAGTTGTCTAACTTAATCAAGATTTCTCAGTATTAAGGCGTTTGGGGATAACGAGAGAAAATGGCATTAAGATAGTTCTGCCATGATCTAGATGAATGATGGAGTAGGGTCAAGGGCTTATTGAAGCCTCTTTCATATGTTTCTGTCGCAAGCAGCTGAATTAGATCAGAGCTGAATCTTCTATGTTCAAGGAAATAGAAGCATAATTTGGGATATATACTCATAGTTTAATATTGATGAATCTGTGCTGCACCTATTCCAAGGCCAGTATATCCTTCCTAATGTGTGATAACCAGAACCAATTGCAGCACATTAGTTTTGGCAACATTGGCAACTTTCAAAACCCAGGGGCACAATATCTGAAATCAGGAGAGTTTGAAAATCATGACAGTTTTCTCAATTAATTCTTTGAATACACTAATGTAGAAATCATTATGTTCTGGGGATTTCTCTACCTTCAGTTCTTTTGTGTTCCCCATAACTATTTTTTTCACTTATACTGAATCTAATTAGTTGCCCGATTTATTTTTAATTTTCCTTATTTTACTGGTATTTTAGACTTATCCTGTATTGTGAAGATCAATGCAAAGTTTTTGTTTAGAAGGCTGCCATTTTCTAATTTACAATTACAGTATTTTCTGATTCTCTGGAGTTGACCGAATCTTTTGCTTGTACAATTCTTGAGATTTATTGGGATTCATAAGTTTTGTGCTTTACCAAATACAGCTATAGACATCTATCAATATTCAGCAGTTTTATCAGTTCATACAATCATTTCCTTTCTATTGTTGTTAATTTCTCCTTTATCATTCCAAAATCAGCATTACCTAAATGTAAAACTTTGAATCCTCCTTTGTGCATTCGAAGCTAATGTGAAGTATAATAGTTATTGTTGGCTGGGTGTTCACTAACTGTTGTATCGTTCACTAACTTGGGTTCATTACTTGACCTAAGATGACCTGTTCTTGCAAAGGTTTAAATTTGGAGAAATTTTTTTCCTTCAAAAGTATGCGTTGTTTTTGTGGCATCAGAATGTTTTCCACTAACGCATCAGAAAGGCAACCATATTATGTACAAGATTTTATTCGAAAATGTAACATTGAGAAAAGGGGACATGTAAAGGGAACTCTTCAAAACTTTAATTTTTTTTATTTGTTCATGGACTGTGGGCATCACTGACTGGGCCAGCATTTATTGCCCAATCCTAGTTGCCCTTGACAAGGTAGTGCTGGGCTGCAGTCCATATGGTGTCGATAGACCCACCATGCTGCTAGGGAGTTGAAGGATCTTGACCAGCATTACCAAAGATAAGACAATGTATTTCCAAGTCAGGATGGAGAGTGGCTGGAAGGAATTTGCAGGTGGTGATATTTCCATTCAACGGTTGCCTTTGTCCTTCTGGATGGTGGTGTTATGGGTTTAGAAGTTGCTGTCTAATGATGCTTAATTATATTTCAAGAAATGCTGCAAACTGAAAGTAAGCAAGCTTGGAAGGTGATCACATGCCTTTATTGTATTCGTTTATTGGATATTGATATTGCTGGCATTTGTTGACAATCTATACTTGCCCTGGAGAAGGAGTTAATGTGCCACCTTCTTGAATTATTCAAGCCCTTGTGTAGCTGCATCCAGAAACCGGATTTTGACCCATGTTCCATGAATTAAAGCTGCAGCTGATTGGGTACTCAGCTCAGAATAACAGAGGACAGCTCACTTCATGATCTAAGGATCAGCGGGGGTCCAGTTTAGGATCTGTACCTTCTACTGCTGAAATGTTTGTAGGTAACTTGAACAATGGTATTGCAGTCAATATTCCTGAACCTATCAGCCACCACATTCTTGGTGACTCAACTACGTTATTGGCCAATGCATGAACAGGTAACAGCTTTCAGTAACCAATTGATTATCCACCCTTTCCAATGTGTTACCCACTGCTGCTTAGTGTCAGTATTTTGATCATACTTCTGTGAAGCATTTTTAGAACTGTGTCAATTATTTTCACAAGCTTAAAGATCTCTGTCTAACATGGGCAGGTTATTTAGCTGGAGGGAGCTGATTTTGATGGCTTGTCAGGTCAGAGTTAAGAAAATAAAAAGTAAGTTCCACCATGCCAGGCCAGGCAGCATCAGAGGAGCAGGAAAGCTGATGTTTCGGGTCTGAACCCTTCTTTTTACTGAAGAAGGGTCTAGACTCGAAACGTCAGCTTTCCTGCTCCTCTGATGCTGCCTGGCCTGCTATGTTCATCCAGCTCTACACCTTGTTATCTCAGACTCCAGCATTGGCAGTTCCTACTATCTCTTCTACCATGTCACATTGTTTTAAAACATTTTACTCTTTATTTTCTCTAGCTGGTGTACTACTGATTGTCAAGAATTACACAGGAGATCGGCTGAACTTTGGCCTAGCCCTAGAGGGGGCAAAAGCAGAAGGCATTGATGTGGAGATGGTTATTGTAGCTGATGATTGTGCCTTCACTACACAAAAAAAAGCTGGAAGGAGAGGTCTGTGTGGCACAGTACTTATACACAAAGTAAGTCTGATACATAAAAGTTTTGAGGTTTGGCATTGGAAAGAGATCACAAAGAGATCAGTCTCTCGCACTTTCCAAAAGGACTGAAACTTTAAAGAAAAAAAGTTATAGTTTCGAGAAGGCTTGAATTCCAGAATGTTGAATGAGCCGAGATAGAAATAGAGACACTAATCATCATTTGTCCATGTTCTGTGAATAAGAATTTTCAAAGGAAGGAGGATGATGAATTATGCATCCTTACTTTTAATTGGATTGCTTAATTTGGTTGTAGGTGGACTCCAAAGGTTACAGAATTCGGCAGTATAGTGTCCATAGCTTTGGTAGTATAGTGACAACGTTAGTACCAAAATGGCATACATGCTGCAAGTGTCTATTTCAGTCTCTGTGTCCTGAGAATATGTAGTGTAGACAGATCATGATCTTGGTCAGCACATGATGCCAATTTTCCACTTACACTGCCATTTTCAACCTTGCCGTTGTAGCTCATCAACACACATAACTGAACTCCCACATTATTGCTATTTGAGGGTTAACAAATCTTTTTCAAGTTAATCGCTAATCAATTTTGATGGGGTCCAACAGACTTTTTAGAATGGGTGGATGTTATCTAGCACTCTTCAAAGTTAACAGGGAGTAGTATGGGATGTAGTGAGGCCTCTAGTGAAGCTGCTTGCTTCCACTCAAGTTCTATACTTATCATCCCTTATGGCTTCCGACATAAAATGGAGATAGAGCACAGGCAGAATACAAGTGGACGATCTGATCAGAGGGAAGAGGAAGAATGAGGGTGGCCATTCCAAGCTGGAGGCCTTATCCACAAGGATGTTCGACGAGTATTTCCCTCCCTCAACCTGAGGCAGAAAAAGAGTGTGCATTGTGTCCAGTTAATGCAGGAAGCAATTTTTTTGATGTAAAGCACTGCATATAAATGTTTCTAGACCATTGCAAATTTTACAATGCGCATTGACTCAGGTAAACTTGAAGCTGCTGCACCTGCTATCCAGAGTTGAATTGTATTAGAATGTTTCTTATAAATGTCTGCAGCACAACAGGCAGAGTGTTAAGAGTCAAGGTGTCAACTTGACATCCTCTCAGTATAAAGAGAGGGCTTGCAAAAATATATTTTCTGAAGTGGGCCATTATTAACGCTAGTAAATTTGATCTTGTAAAAATTTGAATCTGAGCCATTGTTTGCTCTGTGATTAAAGAGTAACAGTTCAGTTAGCCTTGCTGAGAAATGTCAAAACATTGTGGACTGTAATTTCGAAATGTGTCAATGATTAAAATGGGTATCTTTTCTCTGAAGTTACTAATTAATCCTGTCACGTTGCACAATCTCAAGTCTAATAAAACCTGTACTGTGGCTGATTCCAACATGCTTTAGGAAACTATCTGAAAAACATTCCATTCCTCATCCAGGTTACTCCTGCCAATCTACTTTCCAGTTTAGACATAGATTAAGGTTACCATGATTATTAAAATTATAACAGCACAGAAAAAGACCATTTGACCGACCATGTCCATGCCAGTCATCAAACGTCTATCTATTCCAATCCTATTTTCTACCACTCAGCCCGTAGCCATGTATGCTATGGCACTTCAAGTGCATTTTAAAATATTTTTAAATGTTTTGAGGGTTCCTGTCTCTACCACCCTTTTAGGTAGAGAGTTCCAGATACCTACCACCCTCTGAGTGAAAAAAAATCCTCAAATCCCCTCTAATCTTCCTGCACCTTACTTTAAAAATTGACATCACTTTATCATTAGCACCCAATGTTTCTTCTTGCATAGTTTGCGCCAAATTCTGGCTCCTATTAGGAGGCTTGTAGACCACTCCTACTAGTAACTTCTTTCCCCTACTGTTCCTCATCTCCATGTAAATTGACTCTACATTTTGATCTCCTGAACCAAATTTATCTCTTTGTATAGCATGCATGCCTGTCTTGATTAACAGTGTTACCTTTCAACCTTTACATAGCTTCCTATTTTCCCAATCCTTGTCATCCTGAGGCCATGTCGCCATAATGGCTATCAGATTACTTCAATTTGTGCGATCAATGTCTAATTTGCTATGAATGCTTTCAGGTACAGATTCTTTAGTTTTGTCTTTTTGTTATCTTTGTATCATCTTGCCTTCATTGTTGGTGTATTCCTAGGTTTTTCATTTCTCTGTTCCTTCCTGCCATTCTCTGACCACCATTTCCCCATTACAATTTTGCTTTCTTATCTTGTCTCTGTTTTTTTGATGTACTACATCTTCCCCTCACTCTTTGGTTTAAAATCCTCTCTATTTCCCTAGTCATGCAGTTCATAAAATCACTGGCTTCAGTACAATTCAAGGCATAGGCTGTCCCAGTGTACAGCCCCCACTTTCGTCAATACTGGTGCCAGTCCCCACAAAGTGGAATCCATGTCTCCCACATCTGTCTTGAAGACACAAGGTCATCTTCTAATTTTAGATACCTAATGCCAGTTTACACGAAGGCCAGGTAATAACCCAGAAGTTCTAACCTTTGCGTACTACTTTTTAACCAAATGCCTAGTTCGTCATTTTCTCTAAGCAGAACCTCTTTCCTAGTTCTATCTAGGTATCTCCATGGGCTATAACCACTGGATCCTCCTCCTCCCAATGCAAGTTCATTGCCAGCCCTGAGCAGATATTCTGAACCCTGGCACCAGGCAGGCAAAATCTCAGCCAAAGACGCTTGCTGTTTGCTGCAGAGGATAGTGTCACTCCATCCTCACTATACCACGCCCAGTACTACTACATACCTTGCTGCTCGCCCACTTCAGTGGCTTATTGTGTCACAGCGCGCTAGCTGTTTGAACATCCATCCTGAATTCTGTAGTCCCCCTGTCTTAAACAGCTGGGAATATATCAAATAACTGGACATACACATAGGCTGGAATTCCTGTCCTCAGGGATCACCTGCCTCCTTCATTCATAGTCCCACCCTTTTGCCTTGAACACTGAATAAATCAGAAGACCCTTTCCGAAGTCTTGCGACGACCTCCTGAAATTCAAGTAACTTTCCTCCGCCTGATGGATCATAGTGTCTGTAGTTCATCCTCCAACTCATGAACTTTGAGACAAAGCTGCTTGAACTTTAAACATCTATTGCAGACATGTTTAGCCTGTATCACAATGCTCTTATATATTGCAGCCTGGACACGTCACTTCTACTGCTGTCCTTCATAGGTTTAAATTAAAGTATCCAATTAATTATGCTGTCTTTTATAATATTTACTTAATTTTGCCACCAACGTGTATAATGTGTTAAAATGTGAAAGGAGAATTGACTGTAACTACTTAAAAGAGACTTGCCAATCAACTAGCTCCTTTGTAGCAGAGAAAGAACTGATTCCAATCAGTTCCGATGAATTTAGCTCTATCTCTCATTGCTCACGCCTTCAAAATGACAGGCTGGTTTATGGATTAATAATTAAATGAATGGAAAAACATTTGTTGCAGGCTTCACCTCATGACAATAATGAAGTAAAATACTTATGAAAATGTGAACTGGGGAGAGGTAGGCCATTCAGCCCCATGACACTGCTCTACCATTGAACAAAATCACTGCTGATCGGATTGTGGTATCAATTCCACATTCTTGAGAAGCCAGAAAAACATTAACTCTCTTGTTAGTTAAGAGTCCATGTTTGCTGTAAATGACCCTGTTTTGATTGCTCTCCAGAAATGGGACTTCCAGTGACTAATGACCTTCAGAGAGACAGTCTTTTCAAGACCATGATTTTTAAACCATGTCCCTGAGTTCTATTCCAACCAAAAGTGGAACCATCCTTTTGGTATCCATCCTGTCAAGTCTCCTCAGAATATTATATGTCTCAATAAGATGACCGGTAGTTATTCCAAACTCCAATGAAGTAATTCGTCTTCTTGAACTTCCACCCTGAAAATTTGAATGTTTGTGTGGGCTACTTCGTTCTATTTTTCAGCATCATTTGATTCCAACCTGCCTCAATTACAAGCCTTTTAAACCTGATCTTAAATGTTCCATGAAGGTGGCAACATTTCATCAAACTAGTTAGTGTGGTTTGACTAGATTGGACAATTCCACCGTCCCAACTCATTGTGAATTTAAGTTAACACCTTTATAGTTTCATACCCAAGCTCCTTTGCATAAAAATAAGCTAAGGTCCAGAAAAGATAGATAGTCCAGAAAAGATCAAACTAGTTAGTGTGGTTTGACTAGATTGGACAACTCCACCGTCCCAACTCATTGTGAATTTAAGTTAACACCTTTATAGTTTCATACCCAAGCTCCTTTGCATAAAAATAAGCTAAGGTCCAGAAAAGATACAATAACAGTTGACTGAATAAAGAACTAGATGTAGCACTTCTGTACTCTCTAGTTGAATACCCTGATAGCTGTCTAAGATTACAAATGAAGAATAACCACTTGGGAAAGATATTGACGTATGGAAAAAAGTACTGGAGCAGGGAACCAAACGTTGTCAGAAAATGATGGAAAAATATTATAACAAATGTTTAAGCAATTGTGCCCACGGATCAGAGCCTTTCCACTGTGTTTATTGTCTTTATCCTTGCTGTTGACAGATGGCCGGGGCCATGTCTGAAATGGGAATGCCACTTAGTGAAATTGTGAAGAAACTGAATGCCGCTTTATGTAAATTAGGTAAGTGGTAACCAACCATACTGTGGAAACTAACCAAGGAAAATATTCTAACTAATTTGATTTTGATTTTATTGTTACATGTATTTTACAGTAAGAGTACAATAAAATACAGTGAAAAGTTTTTATTTGTTGCCACAGAACAGCACCATTCTGAATAATTTAAGAATAAGAAAAAAAAGATGCATCTTGAAGAGATTCCATCAGTTCTGAGCCAGCTCATCACTGTCGACAACACCTGCAATAACATGTACAGTCTACAAGAAGTACTAAAATTTCAATTAAGATGAACTTTAATTTTTACTTGTGACGACATCTATAGTCCTTACAATTCACTGTCACTTTAGATTTCAGAAGCAGGTAGCACTGTATGAAAGATAAGAATATATTGAGTCAAATTAGTTTAGACAAAAGTTAGTGGAACACTGAGATATGTACCAACATTATTTGAAATTAGATTCTTAATAATGCAGCTGGTAGCACTCTCCAAAGTCTCCTATTTTCTTTAAACAATGATCGCATAATATGTGGATTATATTGGAAGACATTTTTGTTTGGTAGTTGGAGTTCAACTATATTAAGGAAATAATTAGACTGCACCAACTGTCATTCAGATTGACAGGATTTTGATGTTTTGTTGAGCTGAAATAAAGAATTTGCTGAAATTATCTTGCAAATCATTCCGTCCTGCAAATGATAGTACGGAGATATCTTCAAAGCCCGGAGGATTAGTATAATCATCGAAGGCATGAAATGTAAACTGACTTACCTGTCATCTGATTGTTTGGGGAAGGGAATTCAGTTGATCGTTCATCTAAACATTGTTGATTCTATAACTCTAACTGCTCGCAGTGAGGACATCACTCATCTGAAGTAACATACATGGAGTTGTCAAACTACACTTTTCTGTAAGTTCACTGGCAGTCTTACTGCCACAGCATGTGCTAAATTGCCTCTTGGATCTCATTACAGAACTGGCCACATATATGTTCTATGTGGTAGACAATCTCCTGTCTGCTGTTTTGGAGCACTACTAGAGCTTTCCATTCACAAACACTAGTTGCTGTCCCATGACTAATCACAGCTGTGACGTGGAGATGCTGGTGTTGGACTAGGGTGGGCAAAGTCAGAAGTCACACGACGCCAGGTTATAGTCCAACAGGTTTATTTGAAATCACTTCACCTGATGAAGGAACAGCGCTCTGAAAGCTTGAGATTTCAAATAAACTTGTTGGACTATAACCTGGTATTCTGACTTTAATCGCAGCTCCTCCAGTTTCTTTCCAATATTCGAGATATGCTCCACTAAGAAAGAAAGGAACTGTTTAATAATGTAAATTGAAATACAATAGATAATACAGCAAAATTGAAATTTAGTGCATAAAAGTTTTTAATTAATAGAAGCTGCATTAAACAGCTCAATGAGCAATGAAATGTATGTAAATGAAATATATTGTACAGTACCAGACAGAAGTGAATTTTTCCTTTAACTTGGCATGTACAAAAATGTTCAAGAGTCAATAGTCAAACTTGGAGCATGTGCTGGAATTATTTAAAACTTGAAAGAACTGCGGATGAGGTAAATCAGAAATGAAAATAGAGATTGCTGGAAAAGCTCAACACGTCTGGCAGCATCTGTGGTGAGAAATCAGAGTGAACATTTCGGGTGGAGTGACTTTTCCTCAGACCCTTCTCCTCAAAGGCTTCTTCACAGTTATACTGATTATTTGCTGCATTATAGTGGTGTTGCTAGCACCAGTGTGAAATCAAGAAAATCAATTGGCCCAAGGACTGCCTAGTGCACAGGCTTTCTCTGTGGAGAGAATAGGCATAGAACTATATAGGCTATAATTTACATCTTTGAAGTGATATAAAATGGAATTATCCTGATATGGGTGAATTTAGGTATTCATCTGGTATTGTTCCATGGACAGATGTATCATGTGCTCTTATACCAAGCAAAATAGGCCAGAAATGCCCCATGTTATATCCTCAGCCTGTACCAGATTAGCTGATCACGGCGAAATGCTTATAATTGGCCTTTATGCCCCTGATCTAGGCAACGGGTTGTTAGCCTTATCCCTATTTGGTGATCCCTACTGGAAGCTGCATTTGTATGGATAGCAAGTATGACATCAGGATTAGGTATGATTGTAATTGATTGGATAGTGCCTATTCTCAGTTTAAAAATAAGTCTGCTCACTGTAAAACTTTATTTTATATTGTCCCCTTTATTGTAGAAAAGTAGCAAAAGTTCTTTCCAGAACATTAGACAAAAATAGATGTTGAATAAAGAAGAAAATATTAGTGAAGGTAACCTAAAGCTTGATCCAAGTTGCATTTTGATTTTGAGAAGAGGGTGAGCAATTTAAGGTGAGAATTCCAGTGTCAGGCCTACATAACTGAAGTAGTTCGGTGTTGTAAAACAGGCCATAATCAGAGGAATGGACAGTCAAGAGTTGAGTTATAGTGCTGGAGAAAATTACAAAGCAGGATGGGAACATTATAAAGAATTAAAACGTAGGATGAGAATTTTGAAAATAAGTAACTTTCAAAACTGGAAGCAGAAACAGTGTTGGTGAGAATAGGGCTGTTTGGTTGACGAGGGCATGTGCTTGATAAGATATAGACAACAGAGATTCAAATGAACTGTTTAAAGTGGATGAAGGCTCAGAGGCTGGCATCGGAGTATTGGAATACTCAAGGGTGGAGCTTGCAAAGGCATGGATAAGGATTTTTACATCGCATGCTTTGAGCTCAGAAGAGGTGAGCGATGTTATAGAGTTGGCACCAGCTGGTCTTTCTGATGGAGAGTACATATGGTTTTGGAAGCACAAGTTCAGACCATTGATATCGTGAGCGGCCTGGTTCAACCTGAGGCAATAAATGGGGAAGGAAATGGAATTTTGAAGGTTGAGAGGTACGAGGCTTCTAATAATTCTTTTCTTTTTTTAGTGTTTAGCTGAAAGAAGTTGTGACCCATCCATTTCTAGATTTTACATCAATAGTCAGACAGCCCAGAGGCATTGAAGGTGCCAAGAGAGCTGATGGTGCTGAAAAGCAGCATTGTATAAGCATAAATGTGAACGCTTTCCACGTGTCTAGAACTGAGGTTGCTAAGAGACATCATGCCATTATGGAAGAGGAGGAAGCATGTGGGATGTCAAACATAGATTAGTGAGAGACTCCAGAGATTCTGGTAGAGGATGAGAAGCAAAGCCGTCATTGTTTAGACTCATGGTGTCTGGAGTATGGCTACCTAGGTTATTTGATGCAGGCCTTTAGTACCTATAAATGTGTCATCTAGCAAGAGCATTTTCCAACATCTTCAGACAAGGAATAGACAAAGCTGGCGAAGAAGAAAAAGAAATATCGTTATGGGCATTACCAACATCCTTGTGGCATTGAATAATGCTCCTTACTGGCAGTTTTTGCTCCAGATTATGTTTTTATCCAAAATGTAAAGGCAGTACACATCCCTATTTAAAAGTCTGTAAGTTTTAGGACCTTGGACCTATGGTATTTTATTATCTTTTTAAATCATATCTGATCCCATCAATGTAGTTCTAATGGAAGCAAAAATCATACATGATCCTTTGATTATTAGCTTTTTAATCTCCCTGCTCAGGTACAATGGGAATCTGTCTGTCGCCCTGCAGTGTACCTGGATCAGAGCCAACCTTCAATCTGGAAGCAGATGAACTGGAACTCGGACTGGGTAAGAAGCTGTTCAGAACATGGAACGTACAGAGCGTAGCACTGCAGTATAACCAATTCTAAAGCAGTATAACACACTTAGCTCAGCATTGATACAACAGAACATCCCTCTCACAGAAACAGGAAGAAATATAAGGAAAGTTATGGCATAGATGGAGGTCATTTGCTCATTTATTCATGGCAGCTGGAAAAGAACAATCCAGTCTTCCTGAGTTCTTGATCTGTAGTCGTGTGAGTTATAAAAGCTGAAGTTTATATACAATTATTTTTAAAATACAATTTAAGTTTCTACCTCTAACATGCCTTCAGGCCATGAATTCTAATCCGTCACTGCACTCCAAGTAGAAACATTATGCCTTAGCTCCCTCTTTAGTCATTAATATATGCTTCTTGGGTATTGACCCCTCTGTTAATCGAAATAGTTCCTCTCATCCGTTGTATCTTATAATATTACATGGCCCAGTTAAATTTTCCCTTAATCTCCTCATTTCTAAAGAAACCAACAACAGCCTGTCAATGTGGATTTCACAAGCTTCAAAATCTCCCCTCCCCAACTGCATCCCAAAACCAGCCCAGCTTGTCCCCGCCTCCCTAACCTGTTCTTCCTCTCCCCTATCCCCTCCTCCCACCTCAAGCCACACCCCCATCTCCTATCTACTAACCTCATCCCACCCCCTTGACCTGTCCATCCTCCCTGGACTGACTTATCTCCTCCCTACCTCCCCACCTACACTCACCTTTACTGGCTCCATCCACGCCTCTTTGACTTGTCTGTCTCCTCTCCACTTATCCTCTCCTCTATCCATCTTCTATCCGCCTCCCCCTCTCTCCCTATTTATTTCAGAACCCTCTTCCCCTCCCCCATTTCTGATGAAGGGTCTAGGCCTGAAACATCAAGCTCTCCTGCTCCTACGATGCTGCTTGGCCTGCTGTGTTCATCCAGCTCCACACCTTGTTATCTCGGATTCTCCAGCATCTGCAGTACCTATTATCTCTGATACAGCCTATCGGAATTTTTCTTATAGCCAGAAGTCTCTATTTCTGGCAACATTGTAAATATCCTTTGTAACCTCTCCAAAATGATCACATTTTTCTGTAAAACAGTGACCAGGACTTTATGCCTGACTCTAGCTGAGGCCTAACTAGTATATTACTAAGATAACAAAGTGTAGAGCTGGATGAACACAGCAGGCCAAACAGCATCAGAGGAGCAGGAAAGCTGACGTTTCGGGCCTAGACCTTTCTTCAGAGAAAAAAACATTTTTTTTCTGAAAAAGGGTCTAGACCCGAAACGTCAGTTTTCCTGCTCCTCTGATGCTGCTTGGCCTGCTGTATTCATCCAGCTCTACATCTTGTTATCGCAGATTCTCCAGCATTGGCAGTCCCCACTATCTCTGAATCAATTAGTATTTTACTAATATAACCTTACTTTGTCCTCATATTCTAGGCCTCGACCACCTACTGCCCTCTACTGCTACTCTTAGGAAACTGTGGACGTGCACTTTAATACCCTGCTATTCTTGCATTTGACCTGGAACCCCCGGCCATTAATTGATTACTTCCTTGCATTTTTTTTTGTCTTCTCCACTGCATTTTATATTTGCCCTTTTTACCTCACCTGATGAGTCAGCTGCTAGCTTTCTGCAGCCTAGAGCTTTCTTCCTCACTATTAACCGAAATAATCTATTTTTGTATCATTTGCAACCTTCTTAATCGTGTCTTTTAGTTTGAATCTAAATCACCGATATATACCACAAACAACAAGGAACCCAGCACTGAGCCCTAGGGAACCACGTTGGTGAAAACCTTTCCCATTTAACTTTACACTTTGGTTCCTGTCAGTGAGCAGACTTTGGATCCAACTTGCCACTTTCTGTTGCACCCATGAGTTTTTAATTTTCTGCCCAGTATGCCCTGTGAGCTCTTGTCACATGCCTTGATATAATTCATGTAGATCACATTGAATGCAGTAGCTTCGTTGACTCTCCTCAAAACTTTACCCAAGTTAGTCACTAATCTATTGACCCCTCTTTTAAAAATATTCAATGACTGTGGCTCCAGCGGTCCCTGGTGAGGAGAGTTAGAAAGTCTCACAACCCTCTTTGAGAAAGAATTTCTTTTCCTGTATCTCAAATTTAACATTTGCCGTAGTTCTAGTCTCCCACAAAAGGAAACATCGTATCTAACACCATTATGGACGCAATGTCCAGGGATAGGTCATAGATTTTCTAGATTTGCCTCCAAAAAGAACAAAAACAACAAAAAAATTTACCTCTATGAGTTTGAGAGATGAAAATAACCTGAAGTCCTTGACCACAATCACAATCCAGTCACCCCTGCTGAAAAATATGACCACGTTTATTAAGACCACTTTAGGAAAATATGAAAGATTGTTAAGCCAGTGGCACCATCCCATAGAAGAAGATACAATCTGTACAGTGGAAAGGAAAATGGATACTTATTTGCAGTTTGTGTAATCACATGAGAACTTCAATGCACACGTAGTCCCATTCTGTTGAGGGTGAGAAAACACGTTTCTTCCTTTGTCCAAATTTGGAAAACTGAGAATCCCTTTTGCAGGGGACCTTGTTCCGCAAGGCAGCACAGGAAAATAGATCATGGCCCATACCAAGCCTGGTAATCATCGATGGATAATTACAAATACTTTGAAAAATTTCCGTTTATTGTTGCTTGTAAGGAGCAGTTATAATTGGATCATATGTCTTTCGAGCTCAGCAGGTGATATAGAACAAATTTCCATACTGAGATTATAGATCAGTAAGTTAGCAAGATCCTCAACCTGATCTCAGCTAAGATGATTTTGGAGTCTTGCCTTTTGCTTCTATCACTGAAATAACTTGTAAAGAAGCGATCAAATAAGGCTGCACTTTAACTCCAGTTGTAAACTGCCTTGAAGTGAGCAGTAAATGAAACAAGCTAGGGTTTGGCTGAGATGCACATCTGATCCTTGAATAGAACACTTGCTACTCTAGGCATATGTTGAACGATCATTTCAGCAAGGTGCCAGAACATGGTTGTTTGCCATAGAATTCTGACCAAACAAGTATTTCTGTTTTCAGAGAAAATAAGCATTTAAAAACACAGCACTAGCAATTACTTTATTTTAAGACCATTGCTATTTGTTTAGGTATCCATGGAGAAGCTGGTATCAAGCGGATAAAGGTGAGAGACCATTAAACAGTGAAATAAAGGAGATTTACATAGTGAAACTATCAGTGATATATTGTGCAATAATTTCTTTAATTTCAGTAGAGAAAATAGCATAAACTGTAGTACTCAGTTAGTTATTACATAACATAATGTGCTGGGCAGAAAACTGAAACACCTGACTGCTGGGCTACAAGGGAGATCTAAGTGATAATTTTGATCTTGATTGCCTCAGTATTCCATTTCCTTTTCCTCCTTCCTTAGTTGGACTACTCAGCAAAGGCTGGGAAAAGCTTTTCTAAGATTAGCCTACTTGTACTGAGATACTTAAATTAGTTTGTGGTCTTGTGAATATTCTGTTCGTAAGTGTCAACCGTATCTCTCAAGTTGACGGTGTGTAGGTTCAAGTACTTGTCCACAACCTAAAGTCAAAGTTGAGGCTGACACTTCAGCACATATTGAAGACTACTGAACTATCAGAGATGTCATTTTTTGGATGGAATAGTGAATCAAGACCTGCTAAGTCAGTATATAACATCCCATTGCACTATTTTGAAACACATTAGGGGATTTATTCTCAGTGTTCTGGGTAACATTTATCCCTCAACCAACATCACTAAAATAATCAAATCAGCTATGTTTATGACATTGCTATTTTTGGGACTCTATGCACGAATTGACTTCTGTATTTTCTACCTAAAATGTGACTGGATTTTGATAGTACTTAATTCAACGTAAAGCTATCAAACTGACACTATTAAATAAACTATATTAATTCAAGTTTCTTCTGAACAGAAGGACACCATTACAGCTAATACCAAAAAATACCTGTATTCAATAAAGGAGGGAGGCAGCAAGCTGGAAAATAAAGCCCAGTTCGCTTAGCATCTGTCATTGGGATGTTTATAGAATATTACAGATAAAGAAAGTTTTAGCAACATATGGAGAAAATCTTGGTTTGGTCAGACAGAACTAATATACTTTGTGAAAAGGAAATTGTATTAACTAGTCTATGAAAGATTTTTGACAAAATAAAATTTCTGGTGGATAGAGTGGAACCAGTGGATGTGATATACTACAGATTTCCAAAAGATGTCTAATAGGGTGCTACATCAAAAGTTACTGCACAAGAGCACATGGTGTAGGGGCCTAGATATTAGCATGGATAAATGATTGGTTAGCTAACAGGAAGCTGGGATAAATGCATCACCTTCAAGTAGCCAAGCTGGCACTAGTAGCGTGCTACAGGAATCATTGCTGGTCCTCAACTATTTACAATCTGTAAAAATGGTGTAAATGAAGGGAACAAATGTAAGGTAGCTAAATTTGCTGATGACATCAAGATAGATAGAAAATTAAATTTTTAAGAGGAGGTAAGGGACTTTGCAAATGGAAATGTGGCCATGTTAATTGAGTGGGCATAAATTTAGCAGGAGTGTAACATAATTTGAACTTATTCATTTTGGCAGGAAGAATAGGAAAGCAGTATACTATTTAAATTAAGAAAGATTGCAGGAGTAAATGGGAAAGAGGGATCAAAAGGCCTTGGTACATGAATCACATGGAATTAATATGCAGATAAAGCAAATATTTAAGTAGAAATGAAATGTTGTTTCTTTTAAGGGGAATGGACTGTAAGAGTAGTGAAGTCTTATTACAAGCATGATGAAGGGTCATCATCTGATGAAGGGTCTAGGCCCGAAACGTCAAGTTTTCCTGCTCCTATGATGCTGCTTGACCTGCTGTGTTCATCCAGCCCATGCTTGTTATCTCGGATTCTCCAGCATCTGCAGTACCTTTTATCTCTGAAGTCTTATTACAGCTGTACGGAACATTGTGCAGGAACACTGTGAACAGTTTTGGTCTCTTTATTTAAAAATAGTAAGTTCAGAGAAGGAAGGTTCAATCGACTCACTTCTGGGGTGAGAGTTGAACAGGTTTGACCTATATCCCTTGGAGTTTAGAAGAATGAGAGATGATCTTATTGAAACATATAAGATCTTGAGGGGACTGGATAGGTGAATACTAGGTGCAAAAACAGAAATTGCTGGAAAAGCCATAAGACCATAAGACATAGGAGTGGAAGTAAGGCCATTCGGCCCATCAAGTCCACTCTGCCATTTCATCATGGCTGATGGGCATTTCAACTCCACTTACCCGCACTTTCCCCGTAGCCCTTGATTCCTTGCGAGATCAAGAATTTATCAATCTCTGCCTTGAAGACATTTAACGTCCCGGCCTCCACTGCGCTCCGTGGCAATGAATTCCACAGGCCCACCACTCTCTGGCTGAAGAAATGTCTCCTCATTTCCATTCTAAATTGACCCCCTCTAATTCTAAGGCTGTGCCCACGGGTCCTAGTCTCCCCACCTAACGGAAACAACATCCCAGTGTCCACCCTTTCCAAGCCCAGCAGGTCTGGCAGCTTCTGTGGAGAGAAATCAGAGTGAACATTTCGGGTTGAAAGACCCTTCCTCAATTCTCCAGAGTTAACGTTTCGGGTTGAGTGACTCTTCCTCACTTACAAGGAAAGGTCAATCAACCCGAAATGTTAACTCTGATTTCTCTCCACAGATGCTGCCAGACCTGCTGGGTTTTTCCAGCAATTTCTGTTTGTGTTTCTGATTTACAGCATCCACAGTTTTTTTCAGTGAATACTAGGAAGATGCTTTCTCTTGAGAGTGAAAGACTAAAACTAAGGGATAAAGTTTAAGAGTAAAAGGGCTCACTTTTAATGCAAAGTTGGGGTTTGTTTGTGTGTGGAATTCCAGAGAGGATAGTGGGTCCTTACATTTATTTTAGGCTGAGTTAGATAAAATTTTGATGTACAAGGGAATCATGGGTTATTGAGTACAGAAAAGCAAGTGGAGATGGGTCCATTGTGAGGTTAAGTAGTCTTGAATGGCCAATTAGCCGAATTGTATTCCTTTGTTTCTATGATAACTTTGGCACTGTGCCTACGTAACATTATTTGCAGGAACTGGGTAAACACTTACTTGCATCTTGATAACAATTATCCATGCTTTTCTGCCACCAGTTTTGCTTTGATTACATCTTCCATGCTTTTGGGTGGGCTGTCTCATCTCAAGATTTAGATGGGTTGCAGTTTATATCAGTTGAGTGTTGGAGATGTTAAATCACCTATGCTGCTGTTGTCTGTGTCTATACCTTTGGCACTTTTGGATTTGAGAAATTCCGTGCTATTCACAAAGCCTCCACACTCCACAAACTGTAGCAATGGTCAACATCAGCTGCCTGTGCGTATCCTATCCTGGCCAAACCCTTTCTTACTGACCTAAATTGAAAATCCATGTTCATGCCATTTATTTTTCAATTTTATCCAATAATACTTCCAATAACATCCAATTTTATATGTACAATTTCTTTCAGCTTTATATTTCCATCTGTAGCCTTTGACCCTCTGATTCTGACCTTAGTGCATCCTTTTTTTTAACACCCCATCATAGATGGGTAGACCTTCGGCTACCTTAACCCTATTGCATCACTAAATTACCCTCTCCATTGCTCCTTGATTATCCCAGAACTTAATTATTTTCACTACTGTCTAGGCCACTATTCCTCTATAGCTTAGTGCCTGTTTTCCTGTCAATTTCATTTCAGATGTAGGAAAGAATTATCATAGAGTAGAATCATCATAATATAAATATTATTTAGAGTTGGATCAGAGATAATAGGTACTGCAGATGCTGGAGAATCCGAGATAACAAGGTGTGGAGCTGGATGAACACAGCAGGCCAAGCAGCATCATAGGAGCAGGAAAGCTTGACGTTTCGGGCCTAGACC
>JAHRHZ010000063.1:55514447-55655314 GCA_024137785.1 Ginglymostoma cirratum | reverse complement strand
GTAAGAACTGCCGATGCTGGAGTCAGAGATAACATAGTGTGGAGCTGTAGGAACACAGTAAACCAGGCAGCATCAGAGGAGCAGGAAGATTGATGTTTCAGGTCTTCTTCAGAAAAGGGTCTCGACCCGAAACGTCAACTTTCCTGCTCCTCTGATGCTGCGTAGACTGCTGTGATCCTCCAGCTCCACACTGTTATCTCATATATCCTATGAGGTCCACCGTGACTGACCTCATTACAATCAGTCCGACAATGTTCTTGGTTTTACCGAATAACCTTATTTGTTATTGTTTCTATGGTATTGGGTGATATGCCATTGGAGAGTTTTAAACTATAATAATATACTGTGACCAGTTGCAACAAATCTATGCCCACTTTTGATCAGGGTTACTTTGTTTGCGTTTGCTAATTGAATATTTTGTCCACTGCAATTAAAGCTGATTTTGTTCTGTCCTGTTAGCCACAAGCACACCCCACTGAAGCTAAATGTAGTAACTCAGCTGCTTCTCTGGATAACCTCAGCTAATTCAGCACATTCTGAACTTAAGTAACAAACCATGCACTTAGCCAGCCATTGTATGGTCGAGCATATCTGACTCCTAATAGGTTCTTTCAGAATCATAGTACACCTCACTTTCCAGTGGAATTTTAGACCCACATCCTTCATAAGGTGCATTCCCAGTCTTGGCACTGTTGTATGTAAGAAGTGCTTCATGGCTTGGGCAATTCTCTATTTTTAAATAAATCAAATTGAATAAAATGCTCCCTCTAGGTTGATCTTGTGTTTTTCCTGGGGAGCAATTGTAGAGTGGTGCAGCAGAGATGAAAACAGGTTAGCTTCTTTGTTTGGAGAAGGAATGGAGAAATTCAGAAATGAGATGAACCAAATTATAATGGGGGAGGGTGATGCTGAAACAACGAAACTTTATTTTTAACAATGGGTTTGTTTGCTAAACAGGTCCAACTCCTGAGGAAAGAATTGTCCAACAAATATCCGGAACTGGAAGTCAAGTCTGTTGATGGTTTTCAAGGAAGAGAAAAAGAGGCCGTTATTTTATCACTTGTGAGATCCAACAGAACAGGTATGGATCGTTGGCCTTTTTTGTAGTACGATGCTGCATGCCTCTTACACAAGAGGGTGAGTCTAATGATTTTTCTTTTTGAAGTCTCCAACTTCAGAATGCATAAGATTCTGAGCTTTGATAAACCTACTGATGTTGGAGTTGCTTTGCATGTAGCTACTTAGGTGTAATACAGAATAAGCCTGTTTGCAAAACAAAGAATTTGCATTTGTGTAGTGCGTGTCTCAACCCAAAAGTAACCTCCAAGTACTTTACAGCTAATTATGAATTTTTGAAGTGCGGTCAATATCCCAACATTATAGACACTGTTCAGTGTTGTCATACTGTGTGAGCTGTAGAGTAAAGTGGAGAGAAGAAAAGAATGGAAATGGGAAGCGTTGCAGTCTATGGCCTCTAGTCTCACAATCTCCAATCCAGTCCTTTTACCAGTGAAATTGGTCATTACAGACTCCTTCCAAATCAGATTTTCCAATGTGGCAGGACCTCCTCTTCTTCCACGTGTTTGCCAGTCTCTACATGAAGACTGGCGAGTGTGGAATATGTCGAAGGATTGTGTAGATGCAGCCGAGCAAAATGTAAATACAGTGTTAAAAGCAGTTAAGGTGGGAAATAGGGTGGAGGGGGCTATGTTCTATAGGATAGAAGTGGAAGGAAGTGTATTATAGTGTCCTGCTTTGACTAGAGAACAGGCTTGTGAAGTAATAGGGAAGGACGGCGCATTATTTGGGATTATTTTGATGTTGAAGTACATAAAGAGCAAGAGATGTGAAGAGGCATCTCAGCTTGGCAATCTTTGGGAGGTCATCCGATTTCAAGGAACCCTGGAACTTACTATGAATATCCAGCTGACGTTCTCTACTTCTCACTAATTTGCTGGACAACCCTTTGCTCGTTTAAGAATCAGCAGTCCTGTTCAATTTTCTGCTCTCAAGCAGCCAACTGTCTGGAAGCAGCACAATTAATACAGGGTTGTTTGCCTCTTGTCTTTGAATAAAGCCCAATCATGAAAATTGTTTGGGTGCCCTCCTGACAACATTGGGTGTCCATGGTCTACCCAATTCACCCGCAAGCTAAAATCAGTCTCATGTTTCTGGATGCTGTACTATATTTCTGGAGTTAATGAGAAGGTCTTACATAGCCAGCCTTCATGAAGATAATTTACTTAGACATCTTGCATATTACCATCATGCAGATTTTAGCGTCATATTTTATGCTTTGCTGTGGGACAAAGCATCTACTAAAATGATTGCAAAAGCATGATATATTGGTCATTGACTGGCTCAAAAAGTAGGTAGAAATGGGGAAAAAAGACAGATGGATGAATTGTTAGTACACTAGAAACAAAAGGGCAAGATATGATGGCCATTATGGAGACATGGTTATAAAGTGTCCAAACCTGGGAACTGAATAGTCAAGGCCCTTTAGCATTTTGGAAAGATACGAAAAACACACGAAACAGTGGTTTATGTCATGGCAGTCGCCTCGCTAAAGCAATGCCTCATGGTTGAACTGCTCCATTCTGGCATGACGATTTCTGCCATATTTGTTGCACGGAAGGCCAGTGGCTAGAAAAGACCTCTGTTTTCTGTGGGCTCTTTTCTTGACCAGTCGCGCTTCTCATTTCTTCTTGTCTTTTCCAATATCCCTTTAAGCTGTCAGCCTCCAGAGGTCGCATCCGTCAGCAGCTGTCTTCAAGTTGAAATGGTCAATTTTTTAAAATTCATTCTAAGAATGAAGGTATCGCTGGCTAGGCAGCATTTATTGCCCATCCCTAATTGCCCAGAGGGCAGTTAAGAATCAACCACATTGTTGTGGGTCTGGAGTCACATGTAGGCCAGACCAGCTAAGGATGGCAGTTTCCTTCCCTAAAGGACATTAATGAACCAGACGGATTTTTCCGACAATTGACAATGGATTCACAGCCGTCATAAGATTCTTAATTCCGGATATTTATTGAATTCAAATTCCACCATCTGCTGTGGCGGGATTCAAGCCCAGGTCCCCAGAATTTTGTCTGATCTTGATTAACAGTCCAGCGATAATACCATTAGGCCATTGCCTCCCCTAAAGTAGGGAGCCAGGCCGAGGTGTGATTCAGTGATTAATACAATACCACAACAGTCTCGTCAGGGAAGGTGGTGGAAGATAAAACCAGTGTTGAGATATGCAGTGGCGATGAACACCTCAAAGATACAATACATACCTTGGCACACTTTATCTCACAGTTTTCAGGAGAAATCTTTCACGTATAATGTACTTTGAAGGTATGAAATTGAATTTGCTTCTCTACAGAATAATGGTGAAAGCCCCAAATACTGTGATCCAACTGTGCAAGAATTAAATTCTCAGCTTTGTCAGGTTGCTTTCATTATTGACATTTAAGAATGAAAAAGAAAACAATACATGGTTGTGACTGAGGTCATGTTAGGTCCCTTATGAAAAAATAAAAAGTGGATTGAACTTGGCTATAATGAAGCCTACAGTTGAATAGTTTGTGAATCTTCTTGTCAAGGTTCATATAACAGACACAGATGCCTGTCAAGTTGTGCCCCAGCAAAGAGCCTTGAAGAGTTGAAGAAAATTACAGTGCAAAGCAGGAAGAGACTGTCTGGTCCATCCAGCTCATGCCAAATATAAGTAACGCTTCCTGCATGACAATATATGCACTCCTCAACTCACCCAAAGAAAATATAATCTCTTGGGAGAAGCAAGAAAACAGATAAACACGCAGATCTATTAAGGAGAAAGGATCTGAGGGAACAAAACAGTTTTCTAACCCTCTTAAGTGATTGAAACTAGTCTAGACCATTCTGGCCCTGTGGTAATCTCCAGCCATACCAGAAATTGGTTGGAAAAGAGGAAATAGTGAAAAAAAATGCACTATGCATATACTCAGAAACAATGAGATATTAAAATCAATATCTCTATGTTGAGAGGAGTGTAGCTTATTTTGCACGCTGCACTATGTCTGTGTAATGTTTTACACTTTTTCAAAGTCACCAACACGCCAATAGTGTTGAGTGAATCTAACGCACAATTAAGAAAGCAAATGTTCGTATGTCCCAATGTGAAGTTAATCTTCTCAACCTTGTTTCTGTTGAGTAAAGTTAATTTGAATGTATTGTTTCCAGGCCTTGGCAGAAAGTAATAAATCAGGATTATTCATTCCATCAGAGATCAATACGTGGCTGCACGTTGCTGCTCGCTGCTGATGCACTGAAGGAACTGAATATTAATTAAACAAGACTTAGGGTTGGTCTTCAGGAAAATATAAAAATGAGCCTATGGTAGGGAGAACTAAAAGCTATTAATGTATAATGGAAGCAATATTTAAATGTTTTCAAAAATGACATTCGAATTTGCACAATTATTTAAAAATATATTTGGGTAAGTTATATTCCACAATTGTACTTAAAGTAACCCAATATTTATACAATATTGTTTTAACTTTCCATAAGTCTCAGTGTCTGAAATTCAGTTTAATCCCTTTCTAAAGTAATGTTATTTTTAAAATCTTTTGCTTTTAAAGTGCAATATCCACATTTTCTCTGTGATGGTACAGTGACATATTCATGTTGACTGTTGAAAAGAAATTTTTCTGTCTGTTGACTGTAAGGTTCTCTGTGGAATACATTTGCGCAGTCCTAGGTTCAGCATTCAGTAATCAGATAAAGATTACCAACGATGATCGGAAAAGAACCAGATGGGAAGTATTTTATGTTGTATAGTCAGTTGCTATGATCGAGCATGTAATGTCTGAAAGAGCGCTGGAAGTATATTTAATGATAACCTTTATAAATGAACTGGCTGTATGCTTGAAAGGTAAATATTTGTAAGGCTATGGAGTGTAAGCAAGGTATTTGGGACTACGTGGATTACTGGGACAAATGGCCTCCTTCTGTACTGGAGTGGTCCTTGGGTCTATGACTCGTACAATATTTGGCCTTCTCTTAGCTGGTAGAATTTGATTGTCACAATTTGCAATTAGCAAGAAACTGTTCTGGACATCAATTAGTGTGCAGCTAGTCGGAACAAGCACAGTGTCTATTGTTGGTAGCCATTTTTAAGTAACTGCTTAGCATCTCTGCGTCACTTTGTATAATTCTGACTTCTGGGTTCCCCTGACTCCTGCAGCACATTGCCCTGATAGCTAAAGGAAAGTAGAAACTATGTTAGCTAAATATTCAAGTACAGATGAACTTGTATGGAATCCTTGGTAATTTCCAGGCATTCCAAATATAGCTTTTTCTTTGCCTGAGCTTATTTAATACTGATGCATTGTAGAAATTCTGCACTATTGGCTTGTCTCGTTTTGAGTCATTCCATATGATCTCTTAATGAATAATTAGAACTTATTAGGATAGAAATTGATTTTGGGCGGTAACACGAAGTATCAGATGAACCATTTGTTCTACATTCTGCTCTGCATTTGGTGCCATCAACATTAAGAGAATTAAATATCGAATGGGGTGTGTGTCAGGAAACCAAAATGAAATCATGCCTTTCAACATTTCAGCCCAAGACCAATTTCTGCTCTGTTGGCTTTTGAGCAAGTAATCACATTTTGACTCCTGTTATCCAGGTGAGGTGGGCTTTCTGGCTGAAGATCAAAGAATAAATGTTGCCGTTACTCGCGCGCGCCGCCACTTGATGGTGGTCTGTGACACACGGACAGTCAGCTCTCACCCGTTTTTGAAATCCCTCGTTGACTACATGACTGAACATGGGGAGACGCGAACCGCGTTTGAGTACTGTGATGACATTGTGGCTGAAAATTACTCCCGGCCAGCCCATCGGGCCGAGCAAAGGAGAGCAAAAGACTCTTCAGATACACGCAAAAATAATGGGAGCCCAACCAGTGACAGGAGTGCAGCATCTCTAAAAACACACAAACTCACACAAAACCGATCCACTCAAAAGCTTGAGTGTAAAAAGAAAATTACAAATGACAGTCATTCCCTAATTCAGAAAGACGATGCTAATACCAGAACATTAGAGCAAGCCACTAAAACTATGAATTTAAAAGATAACTCTGAGAAACTCAAGGAACAAATAATGCAATTTATGGAGGATAGTGCAAGGACTTGGTTTGAATTCCCTTCATCTTTGAATTCTCATGATCGGTTGTTGGTTCACCAGATAGCAGAAGAGTTTGGCCTTGAGCATTTTAGCATTGGTGAAAGCAAAGACCGGTTCATTGTTATAGCCAAATCAGTTCTCTTGGAAACGCAGAGTTCTGTTGATGGCCAGCCAGTCCACAAGAGGCCAGAAGTGTGTCCGAAATCCAGTAGTCCTGTCCCACAAATATCTGAGGAAAATGAATGTACTTGTACTGAAATAGAAAGGCCACAAAACTGTACCCCTTCTATTTCTCCGTCAAAGCTCGATTTAAAGGGACTGTACTTAGAAAGGATGCAGCGGGAACAAGCTAAACGAGAGCAGAAGGCAAATCAGAAACAGCTTTCTAACACTACAACTTCATTGAAGTCTAAAAGTAAGCAACATCGAGAAAAGGGTGAGTACTATTCATTGTCATTAAAATTGTTCTTAAGTTGTGAGCTACCGATGTTCTTTTAATGAAATTAAACATGACAGATTAAGCAGTGATTATTGAATGGAAGCAATCCATTGAGAAATGGGGAAGACATTCGGTTTTGGAGGGATGTCAACATAAATATTCTAGATATTTTATAATTCTGTTGTAGCTATTTTGTTGTTAAGAAGACAACGGGCAAGGCAATGGCCCGGTGGCTGGACTGTTAATCCACAGACCCAGGCTAATGTTCTGGGAACCTTGGTTCGATTCCCGCCACAGTAAATGATGGAATTTGAATTCGATAACTATCTGGAATTAAGAGTCTAATGATGACCATGAATCCATTGTCAATTGTTGGAAAAACCCATCTGATTCACTAATGTCCATTAGGGAAGGAAACTGCCATCCTTACCTGGACTGGCTGACATGTGGCTCCAGACCCACAGCAATGTGGTTGACTCTGAACTGCCCTCTGGGCAATTGGGGATCAGCAGTAAATGCTGCCTGGCCAGCCACGCCCTCATCCCCTGAATGAATAAAGAAAAAGAACTAATGCCCCAGAAGTTTGTTTTTTTCTGGAATCCATTTTTTTGTATTTACATATTTATTCCACATCACTTTGATGAATCTGTTTAAACTTCAAGACACAGCCGAATCGATTTTTATTTTATTACAATTGAGTTGTTTGTTTGGTTCAATATTTCACAAACTTTTAATCAGCTCCAAAAGTGGTCACTGCATGCATTGAATGAGAAATAGCAACTCTAGATAAACAAGAGTTTATCCAATACAGAAAATATATAATACTGTTGGGGTAATTATTATTTAAATGACTGCTTGTGTTAGGATAGCACACAATAGTAAATCATAATCTTATAGATTCTTTAGTTACAAAACGAACTGCTGGATACAGTGCAACATAATTGAAAGGTAGTAGAGAACTTGACTATCATTTTAAAAAAAAAACATATATTTTGCTTTGCTGAACTCGTCCTCACCCTCAACAACTTCTCTTTCAATTCCTCCCACTTCCTACAGACAAAAGGGGTGGCCCTGGGTACCCGCATGGGCCCAAGCTATGCCTGCCTCTTCGTAGGTTACGTGGAACAATCCCTCTTGCGCACCTACGCTAGCCCTAAACCCCACCTCTTCCTCGGTTACATTGATGACTGTATCGGCACCGCCTCGTGCTCCCATGAGGAGCTCGAACAATTCATCCGCTTCACCAACACCTTCCACCCCAACCTTAAGTTCACCTGGACCATCTCTAACACCTCTCTCACCTTCCTGGACCTCTCTGTCTCCATCTCAGGTAACCACCTAGAAACCGATATCCATTTCAAGCCCACCGACTCCCACAGCTGCCTAGAATACACCTCCTCTCACCCACCTTCCTGCAAAAATGCCACCCCCTATTCCCAATTCCTTCGTCTCCGCCACATCTGCTCCCAGGACGAGGCATTCCACTCCCGTATATCTCAGATGTCCTCGTTCTTCAAGGACCGCAACTTTCCCCCCGCAGTGGTCGAGAACGCCCTCGACCGTGTCTCACGCATTTCCCGCAACTCATCCCTCACACCCCGTCCCCGCAATAACAACCAAAAAAGAATCCCCCTCGTCCTCACGTACCACCCCACCAACCTCCGGATCCGACGCATCATCCTCCGACACTTCCGCCATCTGCAATCCGACCCCACCACCAAAGACATTTTTTCCTCCCCACCCTTGTCTGCTTTCCAGAGGGACCACTCTCTCCGTGACTCCCTTGTTGGCTTCACACTCCCCTCCAGCCCCAGTACACCCGGCACTTTTCCCTGCAACTGCAGGAAGTGCTACACCTGCCCCCACACCTCCTCCCTCACCCCCATCCCAGGCCTCAAGAAGACTTTCCACATCAAGCAGCTGTTCACCTGCACATCTGCTAATGTGGTATACTGCATCTGCTGTACCTGTTGTGGCCTCCTCTACATCGGGGAAACCAAGTGGAGGCTTGGGGACCGCTTTGCAGAACACCTGCGCTTGGTTTGCAATAAACAACTGCACCTCCCAGTCGTGAACCATTTCAACTCCCCCTCCCATTCCTCAGATGACATGTCCATCCTGGGCCTCCTGCAGTGCCACAACGATGCCACCCGAAGGCTGCAGGAACAGCAACTCATATTCAGCTTGGGAACCCTGCAGCCCAATGGCATCAATGTGGATTTCGCAAGCTTCAAAATCTCCCCTCCCCTACCGCATCCCAAAACCAGCCCAGCTCGTCCCTGTCTCCCTAACCTGTCCTTCCTCTCTCATATCCCCTCCTCCCACCTCAAGCTTCACCCCCATTTCCTACCTACTAACCTCATCCTGCCCCCTTGACCTGTCCGTCCTCCCTGGCCTGACCTATCTCCTTCCTACCTCCCCACCTACACTCACCTTTTACTGGATCCATCCCCGCCTCTTTGACTTGTCTGTCTCCTCTCCACCTATCTTCTGCTGTATCCATCTTCTATCCACCTCCACCTCTCTCCCTATTTATTTCAGAACCCTCTTCCCCTCCCCCATTTCTGATGAAGGGTCTAGGCCCGAAACGTCAAGCTTTCCTGCTCTTATGATGCTGCTTGGCCTGCTGTGTTCATCCAGTTCTACACCTTGTTATCTCTCATATTTTGCCAAACGTTTTTTGTCTTGTACTGGTGTTCATTCACAAAAAAAAGTAAGGGGTAACAACATTTAATACTACCTGAGAAGTAAGTGCTAACTAGTTGGCAAGTAAATTCTGATTGATATAAGCGTTGTTTGAGTGCCTGTTTGACGTTGACTGACAGTTAACTGCTAAGCTTTGCAGTTAACTGTCAGTCAACATCAACTGGCACTCAAACAATGCAGTACAAAAATCTTAGATAAAATGCGTATTTTTGCACAATAATTAAAAGGAAATTTGGTTTGTTCGACTAATGAATGTCTGTTTAACTTGAGTGGAAGTTAGGTTCAGGGCTTTCAGCTGCATTTAAAATTGGTGAGGATTGCATTATTGTAAATTTTTCTTAGTGTGAACTAGAATGGTCTTGGGGTTGTGAGAATGCCTGGAATGTTCTCACCAATCTGCCAACCAAGATGTGCAAGCCATTGTGCTACAGCATGGAAGCTTTGCGATACACTTGCAGTCTGGTTTATATTGGATTTTCAGTTATTTTTTAGTTAGGATGGGACTAATCATTTCTCTAATTGCTTTTTTTAGCAGGGAAAGCCTCAACTGGGGAAGCTGCTGCAAGTAGTACTGACGAAGATTTTGATGCGCTCATTGCTGCATCGATAAAGGCGAACAGTGTCTGCGCTTTTTTAAAGTGTAAGACAAGTATTCTAACCTTGGGGCAACACTGCATTCACTGTAACAAACACTACTGCCTCAGCCATCACATCCCAGAGGTAAGAGCAGAGTGTAAAAACGTGCTCAGTTATTTCATCTTACACTGTTTGGTATGAAGTTATTGATAGTAATACTGAAGAGACTGAATGGATCTAGATATTGGAACACTATATTTCAGTAAAATAAAGGCACTTCCCCTGACGGATTTTTACGTGGCATCTGAATTTTAAAAAAAAATTCTGACCATGTGGGTGTTATTGACAAAGCCAGAATTGTTAGCTATTCACGAGAAAGTGATTCCTTTGGACAGTTAAGTCTCTGTAATGACAGAGTTGCTAGGATGGGAGTGCTGAGAATTTGGAACGAACGACGATGAAGAAACTGTGATACATGTCTGAGTTGGAAATGTGTGTCTTGAAAGTGGTGGTGTTCTCGGACCCCTGATGCCATTTTCCTTCTAGACATAATGCTTGTGAGATCCTGTTGAAGAAACCTTGCTGAATCATTGCAGTGAATCATCTAGTTGGCATACACTGCAACCAGAGTGCGTTAGTTGAGAGAGTGGAAGTTTAATGTAGTAGATGAGCTGTGGAACTTGTTATCCCCTTTACTTCCTTTCCTCCTCCCAAATCCACAGACTTCTAAAATCAAAGCTTCAGATTTTCTCACGACTGCCATGTAGTTTAATTGACCTCATTACTATCCAAATTGCTTTTCAGGAAAGCTTTAAACCGGATCTAGCTCATGTCATGAATTCATTTTACGTTTAAAATTCTGCAGGCTTTTGTGATGGCCTCCTGTTTTGTCTGAGAGGATCTGCAATTTATTTTTGATTTATTTAGCAGCTTCCACTGTCATTATCAAGAACAATGCAAATTACATGTATTTCTGCCCCTCTTCCAGGTTCATGGCTGTGGTGGGAGTGCCAAAGCTCATGCCCGAAAACTCATCAGCAGAGAAGGTATTCTATATGCAGGCAGTGGTGCTAAAGACCATTCATTAGATCCTGCAAAGAAAGCCCATCTGCAGAGAAGACTAGGAAAGAAAATAGAACAATTAGCTAGCCAACGAGGTGCTAAAAAGGAAACTAAAAAATAAACATTTTGTACACTATAATTTTATGTAGATGGCCTAAATATGTGTATTTATTTTAAAGGACTTCCTTGCATTATAAAAATAATTTCTGGAGTGTAATTGTTGTACAGAGATAAAAATGCATATACAAATTATGAAAGCTGTGCAATTTTCATAGCTTCTTAGTGGGTGTTACAAGTTATGTGGCAATAGATGCTACTGAGGCGCAAAAATTAATCTTCATCCTTTTACTGTCAGCAGCTGTTTAAAAGCAGTGGGAACTCTAAAAGCTTGCTGCAGTGTAAATGATTATCCTGATTACTTCAGCAACTTATTCCATACCATCATTGGGGATAGCTGTAAAAGGACAATATCAGTGATGGATTACTAGAACAGTAATCATTAATGTTGTTCAGTGTTAATCAGACATTTCTGTTTCTGATCAACTGATTTTTGTTTTGGTTTAAAAACCTGCAATAAAATGGAAAATAAAGGTACACAATCTACTGATTTCCAAATGCCTTGCTGATCAATAAATATTGTAATCAAACATTGAGGGCATTGTATGCATTATTATCAATGTTAAGTAAAATTGTCTATTTTTTTCCATGAAACAACATTCTTCATGCTGGTTTCTTTTAACCTAGAGCATGGAATACGGAAGACACAGATATCAGGAATTATAAACTTGATCTTATTTAATCATGTAAAGTCTTAAAGTGTAGGCCGAGTTAATGGGTAACAACTGTTTTAAGACCACAGATTATCCTTGGGCATTGACATGGGAAGTGCACATGCATGTTCACCAACTGTCTTTACATTGATGTGCCTGTTTAGCCAGTTGTCAGATGAATGCATTTGATTGATTTGTACTGAAGAATAAATGGGATATTGGGAGTTAGAATCTCCTCTACTTTCTAAGACAGACCACAACAAGAAGACACAACACGGCCAGACACACTATTCACCCTAATGTACATCAGGGACATTTCAGGGATGACAACCAAGACTACTCAGACCCCTAGGTATCAGGGTAGCCCACAAACCAACAACCACCCTGCGACAGCTACTGACTAACGTAAAGGATCCCATACCCACAACCAATAAAAAAACGTAATATACAAAAGACAATGCAAGGACTGTGAGAAACAGTACATGGGCCAAACTGGAAGGAAACTGACAATAAGGATACACGAGCACCAACTAGCCTCCAAGAGGCACGACCAATTCTCACTGGCCTCAATATACACACGGACAAAGGAGGGCACGAATTCGATGGGACAACGCATCCATATTAGCACAAGCCAAACAGAGACATACCAGGGAATTCCTGGAGGCCTGCCATTCCAAATGGAACTCCATCAACAAACATATTGAACTGGACCCAATATACAAACCACTGAAAAATAGAACCGGAAGTAATACCAACCACCCCAGCACACCGAGGCACATAAATAACAAGCGGGACAGAACACCAACAGTTCACTGGAGGTGCACTGACGATTTTACCTAGCAGCTTGACGAAATATCTGCAATCAAACACACTGGCTCAGCGAGCAAGTCTACAACTTCAATCAGCTCTGTTGCTGTAGATCTGGAGTTGCGCATATCACGCCAGGCCAAGATGGTATATTTAGTTCCCTACTGATCATTAAGTGATATTGTGCCTGCTGTGTTCATCCAGCTCCACACCTTGTTATCTCGGATTCTCCAGCATCTGCAGTTCCTATTATCTTTGTTCCTGTTGTATATTGTGTTTTTTTTTTGTCTTGTACTGATCTGGACAATTCATAAATACCAAAGTAAACGTAAAATAATATTTATGCTGTCAGAGAGGAGAATGCTGATTGGGTGGCAAGTAGACTTTACTTGGTAAGGACATGAACATGTACTGCTAAGGCTGGCTGATTGTTAACTGCAAAGCTTTGTTTAAATTTTGAAGCGGTGATATTGATTCTGAGAGGGCAATGGCTGGACCAGAGAAATGAACCAGAAAATGACTGCCACTTATTTTGTTGAGCTGAAACAGATGTAGTGTGTATGCATTACCTTTCCACAAAGAACAGGGACCTGTGTGTTAACATGTGTGAATTCCAGTAACAGCACATTTGCTACACCGCAAGCCTGACTGACAATCTTAAATGGGTTGTCAGTATTATTATTCACATAGTCTGGATTATTTAGCAAATACGGTCTGATCACAATCACATCTCATGTTGGACACTATGTTGTGAATTTTGTGATTGCAGGCTAGTTGAGCACAGTCAGCACCTTGCTTGATGTGGGCAGCCAGAGGGTTATAGTGTTGGGTATGTTTCTTCAGTCTTTAGAATGTATGCCCTACATCTGATCAGGATAGCTGTAATGTTATAGAGTCATAGAGATGTACAGCACTGAAACAGACCCTTCAGTCCAACTCGACCGTGCTGACCAGATATCCTGAAATAATTCAGTCCCATTTGACAGCATTTGGCCCATATCCCTGTAAACCCTTCTTATTCATATACCCATCCAGATGCCTTTTAAATGTTGTAATTGTACCAGCCTCCACCACTTTCTCTGACACCTCATTCCATTCACACACCACCCTCTATGTAAAAAAAAAAAAAAAAAAAGTTGCCCCTTAGGTCCCTTTTAAATCTTTTCCTTCTCATCTTAAACCTGTGTTGCCTAGTTTTGGACTCCCCTACACTGGGAAAAAGACCTTGACTATTCACCCTATCCATGCCCCTCCTGATTTTATAAACCTCTATAAGGTCACCCCTCAGCCTCTGATACTCCAGAGAAAGCCCCAGCCCACTCATCCTCTCCCTGTAATTCAAACCCTCCCACTCTGGCAACATCCTTGTAAATCTTTTCTGAACCCTTTCAAGTTTAACATCTTTCCTATAACAGGGAGACCAGAATTGAACACAATATTCCAAAAGTAGCCTAACTAATGTCCTGTACAGCCTCAACATGACCTCCCAACTCCTATGCTCAATGCACTAACCAATAAAGGCCAGCATACCAAACACCACCTTCACTATTCTGTCTACCTGTGACTCCGCTCTCAAGGAGCTATGCACTTGTACTCCAAGATTTCTGTGTTCGACAACTCTCCTCAGGACCTTACCATTCAGTGTATAAGTCCTGTTCTGATTTACCCTACCAAAATATAGCACTTTACATGTGCATGGCAGTAACTAACAACTGGTACAACTTAGCAATGCTTCTCCCAGTAAGAGTTTACCTGCCTATCAATCAGCAGTCTTCTCTCATGGAGTATAAAGGTTTACTCTGGTATTCTTGCAAATTGTCCTGATTTGTGCAAGATGAGAAGCTTCAACAAATGTCTTTTTTCAGCAATACCTAAGTTGTAAACTACCAAATAGCTATTTATACTGTTGCCCTTGTTGCTTGTGTAGACTATGTTAAATAAATGATAATGATGCAGAATAGTAGGCTTTATGAGAAGAGTGCTAAGTTGCCATCTTGTCTGGATAACTCCTGCACTCTTAATTCTCTTATTCATAACTTGGTTGATGGAGTTGTGCTTCAGTGGAGATTTTGCACTTGACTTGCTGAATTCTTTTTTTCAGAGCATTCTTTTAAATTTTCTTCCTAGAAATGTATAACTTATCAATCAGAATAAACTTGTTTGACAGTATTATGGCATGGCCTAAAATTAGAGCTCACTGCTGCAGCAAACCAAATACGTTTCAGTTTATATGATGCATTTGCTGTTGAGTGTTTCCACAAATGACAGAGAAATTACTTGTTAATGTCACGGTAAATAAAATCACATTGTACATTCTGCTAACACAATGGTCTCTCGCTGTTTCACTACTTAAAATCTACGTGTCACCTTTGTGTTACAGTCCTAGAATAAATTTTGCAAGGGGCAATTAAAGTTAATTTGGAATTTAAATGGACTAGAAATTGAACATTTTGTAAATAATCAAACAATCACAACATGTTAGCAGAAGAGACCCATTGTCTTTAAGAGGAGCATCAACTTTCAACAAAGGCTGGAACTCATTATCATCACGTGAGTAATCTAGATACAACATGCTCAGCATGTAAAGTTACCAGAACCTTTGACAATTCAGTAACCTATGGGCTGTTGCATGAAATCATGGAATCTATTGCGGGAGATTTGGGCAGGACTTGGAATGACATGCTTGTGTGAATTTCATATTTTGAGATGACATTTTTATTTTCTGATCAGGAAATGGTTTTATTTCTAACCCTCTTTCCTACTAAACCTATGTATGTTTGCAAATCAAATAGTCGCGGTGTGTCTTTGGCTGTGCTGTACAGCTAGGGTTGTAATCTTGAACATATTTTGTCATTTAGTTAAATGCTAGAGCTGTGACGCAGAACAAAAGGATCTACCAATTAATAGTATATCACTTGCTCAATATGTTAAAGGAAGCTGTTCTCCGTAGCAGAATTTTCTTTCTGGCCTATGCAAAGCCATGGAGAGCAAGGAAAAGCTATTTTAATTTGTGACAAAATGTCTGTTTGAAGGAGAGTTTATCTTTACTGATCTTTACTTATCTTTACTCAATAATCCTGTTTTAAGAATAACAGGACCAAAAAGTATTGAGGTAAAATGAAGATTCTGAGCACATGATACACATGTTAAATAGCTTTGGAGGAAAGGTTACTCATCCTCCTGGATTATTCTGAAGTTTCCAGTATTCTCTGATTCACCTGGACACTGGGGAGTAGGTTTGCACAGGACTTTACAAAAAGTGGCATCCGGTCCTTTAAACTCATGTTTATCATAGAGAAAGACAAATAGGTGATGTGGTTCGGAGAAGCACTGTTTGGATGGGGACATCAAAATAAAAGTAGTGGGAGAACCATTCTGTTCATTCTTTGCTCACTGGTCTTCATTGGCTCCTTCCAACAGCACTATTAAAATCAAATTCTCGTTTGTGCGTTCAATTCCTTCCATGGTGTCACTTTTCCCTATCTTTGCAAATTTCCAGGAGACGAATCCTTCTGTAATCTTCCCATTCTGTTTCAGTTGCACACCCTGATTTTAATGGTTCCATTATGGATGGTGTCTTCAGCTTCCAAGGTCCTAAATTCCAGAATTCCTGTCCTATGCTTCTCTTTTCTTAAAACTTACCGCTATGACCAAGCTTTGGATCACCTGCTGTAGCATCTCGTATGGCTTAGTGCTAGATTATTTTTGATGACATTCTTGTAAAGTGTCGTGGGATATTTTGCTCCTTTTAACAGAGCAATATAAACCCAAGTTGTTACGGCAATAACCAGATTGACATCAAAGAGGTGCCCTCAAGCTTTCTTCCTGCTAAGTGTTTTTAACAAGATTATAGATACCTACTTTCTTTCTGAATCCTATGAATGGTTCCTTTCAGCCTTCTATCAGCAGCTGGTAGGTTGCAACAATCTCCTCCCATTCAATCTTTACTTTGCATGCAACATTGCATTGCTGAGGGATAATTGTGTTGGTGATGTTGTCTTTTGGATAAGGCGTTAAACTTAACCCCTGCCCTGATCAATGGATTTTTTTTTTACAAAAATCATTCTAAGGAGCTGTGGAAAGCAGAGGAGAAGGAAGAACCCAATTTTCTAGTTAACAGCCATTGCTCAACAATTCTTAGTAAAACACATTAACTGGCTGTACATCTTCATTTCAGCTAACTTGCTGTGCATTTTTGCTTGTGTAGCAGCAGAGCCTATACCAGAAGTAAGTCATTGACTATCGTGCTCAGGATTCATGACAGTATGAAATCTTAATCATTGAGAGCTTCCCTTGCATTCTAATGTTATTAGAAATAACAACCAGAGCAATTTATGTTTTACATCATCACCATATTCCACCCCGAAACCAAGGTGGATTTATATGGCACTTCTCATGACCACTGAATGTCTGTCTGAAAGCATTCTACAATTAAGTACTGTTTGAAGTGTAGTCACTTTTGATTTGAAGCAAATAGTGGGGCAGCATGGTGGCTCAATGGTTAGCACTGCTGCCTCTCCGCACCAGGGACCCAGGTTCGATTCCTTGATTGACTGTCTGTGTGGACTTGGCACATTCTCCCCGTGTCTGCGTGGGTTTCCACCCACAGTCCAAAGATGTGCAGGCTAGGTGGATTGGCCATGCTCAATTGCCCGTAGTGTTCAGGGATGTGTAGATTAGGTGGATTATAAGGGGACGGGTCTGGGTGGGATGTTCTGAGTGTTGGTGTGGACTTGTTAGGCTGAAGAGCCTGTTCCCACACTGTAGGGATTCTATGATTTCGTTCTATGAACACATCAATCTGTGCTCAGTGAAATCCCACAAACAGCAGTTTGATGATAATGAGTTTTTTTTTCCTGAGCAACAAATGTTGCCCATGACACTAGGCATAACTAACTTCCCTGTTCTTGTTTAAGCAAGTGTCCTGTGTTCTTTTACATTCATAAAGCAGATTGGGCCTCAGCTGGGGGACCATGCCTCCGACAATGCAGTGCTCTCAGGAATGCACTGTGACAGTCTGAAGTTTTGTGTTCAAGCCTTAGATTGGACCCTGAACCTGGTGATTAAGAGGTGAGATTGCTCCCAACTGAGCCACAGCTGGTACAGAGATGTTAAAGCAGTCTACTTTATCTGACAATAGCCCAAATCAGGACCACTGCAGCATATGATGATGGAGACTGCTGGAAACAATTAGACCTGTTCATAGGAAAGAAAGAGGAGTGATTGTCTTAGTCATAACTATGTAACTCCTGTGAAAGTTGCACAAAGTATGAGTGAGGTGGGCATGACTGTTCTATTTTCCTGTTGTTTTATTGCAGCATTGCTGATAACATGGACTACTGAAGACAAAAATAATGCATCTGTCTCATCCTGTTATGTTTTCCCTCCTGGGACATGAATTGATTTTTTTCTAAATCTGCTTATATGTGCTTTTCGGTCAAGCATTAGTCCTTTTGCAGTCTTGATGTATGTGTTGAGTTGCTATTCACCACATTTGTATATGGCTGAATTGCATACCTTAATACATCAAAATGCAGAAATTACATTCAGCTCTGTAGCACATATCTCTTCTTACCTAAATTCCCGATATCCATTTTTTTAAGCATTCCTAATTTTAATATTTTGCATGATGCCTCAGTTCCCTGCCTCCATTTTATATTTCCAGTTTGATTTACAACCTTGGAATTTTACTAGAATATCAATGAGCAGGCTATGATAAAACCTTTGCATCTGAATTGTTTCCAGTGCTCTTATCTTTTTTACAATTATATGTACTGACACTGGATGCAACAGATTGTTTGTGCATTCATAAGTGATTTATTATAACAGCATTACACCATTGCAATTTTAGTGTGGGGTTTTTCTCAGTCATTCTAATGTTTTATTTCTCACGGCAGCTGCTGTTATGTGCATGAGGACATTTTTCAACATGAGAAACATTATTCTGCTTTTTCTGCTGCTCTCCCTACACCATCATTGGTATTTTTACTACCTATACAATTCTCTGGATTTGCAACTATTTCCCATTAATGTCCCTGTGCTATTTGCCATTAAGACATGGCAGATGGAATTTAATTTAGATAAATGCGAGGTGTTGCCTTTTGGTAAAACAAACAAGGGCAGGACTTGTACCATTAAAAGTAAGGCCTTGAATAGAGAGACCTAGGAGTTCAGGTACATAATTCTTTGAAGTTTGCATCACATGTAGATAGGGTGATTGTGTGTTTAGCACGCCTGCCTTCATTGCTCAGTCCTTTGAGTATAGGAGTTGGGATGTTGGTAAGGCGTCTTCTGGAGTACTGTCTCCAGTTCTGGTCACCCTGTTATGGGAAGTGTGTTATTCAGCTGGAGACGGTTCAGTAAAGATTTACCAGGATGTTACTGGGAATAGAGGGATTGAGTTACAAGAGGAGGCTGGAACTTTTTTTCACTGAAGCATAGGAAGTTGGGGAGTGATGTTATACAGGTGTATAAAATCGTGAGGGGTGTAGGTAAGGTGGATGGTGGGTGTATTTTCATAGGCTGGGGGTTTTCAAGACGAGAAGGCACATTTCTAAGGTGGGGGGAGAGCGATTTTAAAAAATCATGAGGGGCAACTTATTTACACAGAGAGAAGTTCATGTGTGGAATGAAGTTCCAGAGGAAGTGGTGGATGCAGGTACAGTTCCAAGTTTAAAAGTCATTTGGGTAACTACATGAATAAGAAAAGTTTGGAGGGATATGGGCCAAGTGCAGGCAGACAGGACTAGTTTGGGAACATGGTTGGTGTGGACAGTTTGGACTGAAATGTCTGTTTCCGTGTTAAGTGACTCTATAACAAGGATAGGATTCTACAGGTCATAACTGGATCTTGTGCTTTGCAACTTCTAGTCAGCTTGAGACTCTATCTCTACTGCTATTTGATCAGGGTTCGGTCATCATGTAATAAAACCAACTGGAAAGAAGTGTTATCTTGTTTATTTAGCTTGGTCATGGGAACCCCAGAAGCTCCTACTATTGTTCTCTTGCTGTCTACAGTGCTGATTGCAATGAATGATATTAGTACAAGCTCAAGGACTAAGTGGCAATAGCCCAAAATGATGTAGCCCAAAGTTAAATGGGATCCTATATCTCCTACAATATGTACAGACAGCTTCAAATCAAAACTGGTTTTTAGTTACAAAATTGCACTAGTTTCACAAGCGGTCTCATTTCGAAAGAAGCCATTTATTTGAAAAGGAAAGTTTTATATGTTTACATTTAGCAAATGGTACAGGTAAACCATGCAATTGAAGAAAATTCTAGTTTGCACGATGAAAGTAAAGAAAAGCTTTGATGGCAGTGCCTTTCAGGGCTGGTTCTGGCACATCAATGTCATTCAAGCTGTGTGCCAAATAACCATTTAATTTTGCAGACCTGAAATTCAAATCCTAGAAGTTCAGTTAGTTTGTCAAGTTTGTACCCTTTAAAGGTTCTCCTTGTGCAGTTATCTGTACTTCAGTCACTGATATGCTAAATTGAAACTGAATAAGTTACCCCTTTCCATATCTCACCAGAGAGTGTACAGTGACTCAAAAATACTTGGTTATCGACTGAATTGGCTGACAGTATTTTTGACGGGCCACCAAGTTTAGTAAGTTGGCAATACGGATGGCTATTCACCATTGTTCTACCCTCCACACTTATCCTTTGTGTATAATTACATACTTAAACTAATCCTTTCATGGAAATGACTTTATTTTTGTTCATAATGTTTAAATTGCAATTTTTATTAATAAAATCATGTGCTGGTAAGCATACATAAAGGAGAAACTGGCATCCCACTGGTAACCTTTGTGTATAAATTTTGATACTGATGTTTAGGTGCATAAAAGGAAGTGAGGGCAGTAAAAAGAAATAGCAGGCTTTCCATCCAAATCTGTTAGCATGCTAGAGTCTTGCTCCTACCTTAGAATGAGTCAGTGTAAATGAGCAAAAACATTTTGTTAATGGTAAAACCTGACCGATGGCAAAGCTGGGAATTGAATGCAACGTATATGCATTGGCTGTTGCTGGTTATAGCATAGTGTGTTAAAATGAGAAAGAGTGGACTGTCCAGGAGTAGAGGAGGTACTTACACGACAAACCAGTGCATTGTTAACATCAGCTGCACATACCTGGGAGTGAGAGAGAATGTGTACATTGAGGCTCGCATTCTATAGGGTAGCTGTGACAACGGTTCTGCTAATATCATTAGTGAGTTTTATTCAACTGCAGCCGTGTAAAAAAAAAATGTGTGGATGATCCTTCTAAGCCGCTGAAGAGAAGCTCATTGGTGTAGAAATACGGTTCTGTAGATCTCAGGTTTTCACCGTCACTGATGTTGTTTTATTTTCAATATGGTGTTTCTCCTATGTGTAAACAATTCAGCCTATGCCTTATGCCATTTTGGTCAGGGCCAAACAGTAAATGTCCTTCATCCACATGAGAAGCAGGCTTTGGGCTATTAATGTATTTAAATAAGATGTCTAGCACCTTTTTTCTTTGCTCCTTACCAACACCTCAGGCAAGTCAGCATCAGTGTTTTTTTCAGAGGCCTTTATTTGCAATGTTAAACTGCATGAAATGAAGAAAAGGTTAACACTTTCATCAGCACTGCTCCAGTTTTGAGATCTCCACCCTCAGTTCTCATGTGCTACCTTCCCCTGCCATCCCTAACCTCTGAGGCTCAGCCAATCGTCATCTTCCTCAGTTGTTTCTTGGAACATCTGCACATAAAGCTGTGTAGCCTCTGACCCCCGTTCTACATGATAATAAGGTACAGAACCCAAACTGTTCAGGCCTCTCCATTTGAGCGCATGTTGTTTGCACTTGTGGTTGAGATGCCCCAAATGAATACAGCTAAACTTCTAAAGCCATTGAATCATGGAACATAGGAGGCCACTTGGCCTGGTCTTTTATGCCAGTGCTTTCCAATGAGTCCCACTTTCCTGTTCATTTCCTCTTCAGGAATTATAAGCAGTTGTCCAACCTGTCTAGGAGTTGCTTACTTTTGGATAACTTTTGCTTTCCTTTTTAAGAAAGTAATGTATTGCCATAATTAATAAAGGAAGGCAATTTTGTTTTCAAATGTATGTTTGAATGTGTATACACCATCAATTGACTGTTTTTCTGTTGTGCATTTACCTCATCTAATTTGTCATTCTGTATATGCCGATGCACGTGGTCTATTGTTAAGTCTTCTCATACCTGGGAAAAATACAGTAATGGATGTCTAGTCAGCTAAGTAGTGAATTGCAGTTGGGTCAGAAGATTCCCCAGCACTATCTATAAACTCTCTTGATTTATAACTGTCCCCAGTCCTAGTTATCCTTCTTATCTCGATACTGAGTGACACATTGTAAAACACTGTTACTGCAGGTTCTCTCTCTGAAAGAGCAGAACACTAATTGAGTATTAACCAGGATCTTCCCACTCGTATATTAAAATATGTAGAAGCAATGAAGCAAAAACTGATCCTTCAGATTAATTACTCCAACTGATAATGCAAATAGTAATAAATGTGTTTAGCTAGTTTATTTCCTTATCCCTGCTCCTTTGTCCAGCTATCCAATCTGTTCTGCAGACAGAGAAAACTGAACACCACTACCTGGAGTTTCTTTCAATCTCACTGGAAATTTGGCAGAAACATTAGTGATATGATGAAAAGTTGGTGGGTGTTTGGGATCCCTTAAAAATGAGACTTCTATGAACATACTTATCCACATGGGCAGTGTGTTGTCATTATGCACAAATGATTAACTGTTCCAGCTATCAGTGTGAATGTATGAGTCACTTAACAAATGGTAGAAATCATAAAATTGATAAAGATGAGAATCATGCATTGACCTACCATGGTGCACCCTATCCAAATGACAAATTTTTTTTTCACGTGGCCACATCTAACTACCTTTGCAGGAAGACTATTTCATCACTCTTTACACTCTAGATTCCAATTCATTATTAATTGCAAATTTTCATTTCCCATGAAGTGACAGTATCTTCACAGGGATCCAAACACTAGTTTTATTACTTAGGCTGGATTGCGTTTAAAATAAGAAGAGTTCTGAAGCAAAATAGGATGAGATTCCAAACATGGAAATTAATTTCTCTCTATGGTTTTTGCAAACCTTTTAAACAAGTGTTTGAAAACTTGTAGAAAAGAGCCACTATTTAGCATTTTCTCTATACATGTGCATTGTATTATGAGTAATAATTTTCTGCTTTGAATTCATTTTTCATTATGTACAATTTTTTCATTAAAAATCTATAAAATATTCACTTAATCTCTATATATATCCCATCTTCATATTGTACAGGAATATTCTTACATTACCACAATGTTATTTTTCACATTATTGAACTTCTTACTAAAACTTTTTTAGTGCCTCACAGTAATGAAATCTATTTACTTCAAGGTATTCCTAATGTTACTCTACCATTTGAGGAAACAGTGGGCCATTCAGTCCCCTGGACTTGTTCTCCTTTTTAATCAGATTATGGGAGACGTGAACCTCAACCCAATTTAGGCCACTTTTGGTACATATTACTCAATACCTTCAGTGAGTTAAAACCCAATGCTCCCAGACTCAAAACATTCAATATACCCAGCTTCCAAAGACTTTTGGTTGTGTGAATTATAGATTTCCATAACCATTTCTGTTTGGACGAAGTGCTTTCTGATTTTATCCCTGAATGGCATTACTATTGTGCCCCTTTGTTCTCAATCTGTCAGCAAAGAAGATAATGATTCTGTGTTGAATCCTTTTCTAACCATTGAATCTTTTTCTTAATTCTTCTTCAAAAAGGGGAACATATCATATTTTGTTGATACTGGCTACACTGAGCCAAAGTGGAGCATTGTCTTTATCTATGGGATATTCGATTTGATTTATTTATTGTCACATGTACCTAATTACAGTGAAAAGCTTTGTTTATGAGCAGTACAGGCAGATCATTGTAAGCAAGGACATACAGATCATAGGGTGGAAAAAAAAAACTTAGAGTGTGTCGCACAGGGCACGTGCTAGGCAAGATGAACATTAGCAAGATCAGCATTGTTTGAAGGTAGAGAGTTAGATACAGGTTTACTCCTGTCGAAGGAGGATGAACAAAGAGTTCCTATCTTATGAAGATTAGATGATGCAGTTTGTTGGAAGGACAATTACTGATTGACCGCTTAGACCGAGAACTGAAATCCAATCTTCCGTTAGAAGATTGGATTTGCTCTTTCTGATGGCTTCAAAAAGTTCCAAGTGTCATTAGATCGAGAAACCCAGTTACCGGAAGGTAATCAAAATTTTCCATAGGCATATGTTGGTTCGACAGAGCTCACCAAATCAAACTTTAGATAAGAGTGCACAACTGAAACACTGACACGATGAAACAGTGTTCATCTGTCCCTGGGGTGTGATCTTTAAAATCCAGCACTTTCGTGATTGAATGGGGCTTGGAAAAATATGTAGTTCCCCAATACCCTGCCTTCAGGGAGGACAAATTCACACAAAATTTCTCAAGGTAAACTGGAGAGCTCTGTGATGAACTTTCCTTTTGCCAGAGACACGTATAAATCAGTTGTTGTTTAAAAGCAAACCGCAGGTAATTAATCTTTGTGGCTATTAGTATCTGAAGTGAAAATCAGACGACAATATAGACATGTCCATTATCAATCAGTGATGCACAATATACATTTAAAATACTGTTAAATTGACCATGATTTTAGGACAATGTTTCACAACAAACTGTTTTGCTCTTACTGTGTTCTAAGTGTAGCATCAGCACTTATCACTCAATGCTTAAAAGGTCAATATGTCATTACAAATTCATTAATTCAAGGCTGCTGACCCAATATATTTGAGACAGTTTGTTATTAATATTTTTATTTATTATTGCTTAAATTTATTTTAAATAATTACTGAATGCAGTCTGTCCTCTGAGGCAACTTTATAATCCAACCACTGGGATTATCAGCAAGCAAGGTGCAAACAAACAATCTCTACCCATCCTGTTTGCTCCTACAGCGGCAATTACATCTGTAGGAAGGATTGTACCTGTTGAAATTATGACGGGGAAGCCTTCAAGTTCCCATCCTGTAAAGTATATTATTTTATAAATTTAAAAATAAGTTTAATTTCTCTCTCCTTCGTTTTTGGATTTGAGAAAATCAATAATACATAATTAGTCCTGCCGGGAATGGCCTCAAATGCAACCCCATGAGGAAAGACTAATGTTCTAATCCATTGCCAATCTATCCATATCTGCTCCAATGCAAGGACCCAGAGCAGTAAAATTACAGCAAGGAGGAATATATTGCCCAAGGAAGTGTAGGGGCAAAGTTTTCTTGCCCAATCAGGTACAAATCTCAAACCCAGCTAACTACTATTGGACTATTGCCAACCCCAGAAAAAATGGATATCAGAAAGCTAGGATTGGTCATTAGACGTACATAGGTTGCCATCAGCCCCAAGTATTTTCTACATTTTTCTGTAAAGCAATCACATTTTGAAAACCAGTATGTCTTCATTGATTCACTAACAAATTCTAATAAGTTGCACATTCAATGGAACTATCAGAAGGAAAGAACTAGAATTACATATAAAACAAGTCTGACTTTGTTACCACAACATAATGGATAATTCAAATATATATGCACAGGTATCTGTGTACACTATAACTGCAAATCAACTCAAAACCACATATACCTCAAGTGCAACCTGACAATCTACCGTTTTATGCACGACATAAACAGTGCGCTTGCTCCTCTTATTTATTCAACAAAACCCCCTAACAAATAGCCAGAAGATGCACAAAACCATTCCGGTCTTTCACATTATTTTGTATTTCCAATAATGTACATCCAGGATCCCTATTTATCCACAAAGTCTGATCATTGCAATATATCAGTCAATTATTTGCAATTCTTTCTTACGGTGACAGCATAAATATTTTGAAAAAGGCAAATATTTAGGAAAGGATTTAGTCCAGTGTTAATACGTGGGATTGTTTGTAGGTCTAGGGCTAACATAGCTCTGCTTTCCGAATGGGTAATAACATCAGACAATTACCTCTTTATTATCTTTAATCATTCTTTATCTATATAAGAACCATTCAATATGAAGCACACAATAGGGTAACAACTTTATAGTAGCTCTTGTTATCGATACATTCATTTATCAAGCCAAGTTCATTGTGATTTGTAGTTGGCTCTTCCACTATCCTGCTACACATTTTCCAGCACAAGGCTGATGCAAGTAAGTCAATAAAGTAAAAGGAAAATTAATGTCTCAAACTTGAATTTCCCAAAGCACCAGCCATAAAGTGTAAGAATTTAGTCACCATGCAAAATATTTACACATGTGTCAAGAACACGTCATGGTTGCGTTGCTTTATTTCTTTCGGAGGGCGTGCCACATGGAGACGGGTTTCCTTAGTGTTGCCAGCATCTGATTCCAATGAGTGCCGCCCATCCCGCTGGTCTCAGGCCCAATGATTACGTGTCCTATGTTCTCAGTTCTTCCATCTTCACTGCATTCAGCCACTGTTATTCTCAGCGATAATTCCTGAGCCATGACAAAATTCATAGGTCATTTAAACTCTTGAGAGAATTGGGGATTGCAGTGTCCTGTTATGATATGCTTCAGTGCAAGTATTCAAAGGCATTCTTCATTGAGGGAGGTGTGTGTGTGTGTGTGTGTGTGTGTAATTAATATTGTCCTCATCACTTATTAGGTGGCGGAATAGTGTTAACATGGTTTACCTACTTAAATTCGGTGGCAAAAATTAGATGCTGGATGTTAAAACTAATTGTTTCTGTTGAAATCCCTATTTGTCACTAATATATGGATTGCTTTGGGATGCGTCTTCCCTTTAGTTTCTGCACTGGCTAAGAGTAGAACAAGCTGAGAAGCAAGTCTTTTCTATAATGTTTACTAATTCTGTTCATTTACATGATAAAATCATTTACACATAAAGATTTACTGCATTAGAACTGGAAATAAAATAGAAGTTGCACCAGATTGTATCTGGAGTGACAGAATGATAGTGAGCTCTACTGGATACTATCTTCAAATTAAATCCGTTAATTATTACAGCCAGTCTGGAAAGGAAAGACTTGCATTTAGAGTCATAGAGTGTACAGCACGGAAACAGACTCTTTAGTCCAACTTGTCCATGCTGACCAGATTTCCTGATTTGGTCTAGTCCCATTTGCCAGCATTTATATGGCATCTTTGATCAACTCAGACATCCCAGTATTTCACAGCTGATGAAATACTTTTGAAGTCAAGTCAGTGCTGTAATGGTCGAGCAACGGACGATGCTGTTGATGCTCAGCATAGTTAGACATATTTTGAGCCTCCAACAGATAACAGGCCACAGTGGACTCAATTTCTACATCTAGCTCAGAAAGACTGTAAATCAGTTTAGCCCATCTATTTCTCACATCAGTGCTTATTTATTATGAAATTGAAGTTAATCTATATTGACTAAGCTGCAAGATAATGATGATACAGTAGCTTGCGTGAAATCTTAGCAGTGATGTCTATAAAACAGAATCAAGGGATACTGAAGAGCCTACATCAATCAGTTTTGCGCCACCAGTTATTTATGCTGAATGACGCATAGTTCTCCCATGATCAGCCATTCTTTCGGACATCTCCTTGCCTCCAGTCCAACACTGGACAGAAAGAAATTAACTATCACACACACAGAATAAGTAATGGACTCTATGGGGAGGACAAAAAAGAACAGTCAATATGCTGGATTCTTACCTGTAGAACAATTGCAGGTACTGAAAATATCATGGCCTCATTGAAAACAGGATTAGGATCATCTCTCTTCACTGCCGTCTTTTTCTTACTTATTTTCCTCGTGTCTTGAAGGAGATAAACTTTCACAAATGGATCTGTACAGAGTCATGAAAAGGACAAACGGGGTGTTATTATATGTGAAAATTAAAATTCTTATTATAAATAAATATATTCTGAGGTAGAGGAAAGAGTAGGAACATAGGATTTTGGAGGACGAGTGGGTCATTTACCCTTCAAGCCTACTTCACCATTAGGTAAGGTCAGAATCAGACAACACTAGGTTACAGTCCAACAGGTCACCCGATAAAGGGACAATGCTCCAAAAGCTTGTGATTTCAAATAAACCTGTTGGACTATAACCTGGTGTTATCTGACTTCTGACCTTGCCCACCCCAGTCCAACGCTGGCACCTCCACATCACTATTTAATAAGACCATAATTCTGGTTGTGATTTTCACTCCACATTCCTGTTTCCCCTAACTCTTCATTTTGATTCCCTTGTCTACTGAAATCTATCCAACTCTATTTTGAACAAATTTAATGACCCAGCCTCCACTGCTTGCTAGGGAAGAGGATTCCATGGACTAATGACGCTGATAGATAGGATTTCTCCTCATCATTGTTTTAATGTGTGCCCTAGTTCTAGTCTTCCCCACAGGAGGAAACATAATTCCCATACCCACCCTATTAAGTCCTCCCATGAGCTTTTATACATCAATAAGCTCACCTCTCATTCCACTAAACTCAGATGAGCACAGGCTCCAACAGTTCAATGTCTCTTTGTAAGATTAGTCCTTGATCTCAGGAATGCGTGAGCTTTCTCTGAACTACTTCTAATGAAGTTACATTTTCTTTCCCATTAAGGAAACCAAAATTGTACACAGTTCTCCAAATGTGGTCTCACCAAGGCCAAGTAAAGTTGCAGTTGAATTTGCGTAATTTTATATTGCATTCCTCTTGCAGTAAGTGACAACATTCCACATGTCTCCCTAATCACTTGCTGTACCAACATGTGAACGTTTGGCGATTCATGCACCAGGACACGCAAATACCCCTGTATGACTGGTTTTTGTTCTCTCTCTCCACTTAAATAGTATGCTGCATTTTTTTTGTTCTCCCTGCCATATTTTCCCACATTATCACAGAATTGTGATTCAGTCCATTCAGCACCTGCATTGGCTGTCTGAGCATTTTACTTATTGGCATGCTCTTGCCTTTTTCCCATAACCCTGCACACTGTTTCTATTTACGTGATCATCTGATGTGCTCAAGTGTGTGAATTGAACATGCCTCCACCAAACTTCCAGTCAGTGCATTCCAGCCCCTAACTACTTGCTGAGTGAAAAGGTTTTTTTCTCTCACCTCACGTTCAATTCTTGTGAACAAGCACTCTAAAGCTGTACCCTTTTGTTTTCGATCCTTGTGCAAGTTTCTCCTTATCTGTTCAGTTCCGACATCTCATGCTATTAAAAACTTCTATCAAATCTCATCTTAGCTTCTCCTCTCAAAGGATAATAACATTGCCAATCAAAATTGAAATGCCTCATCCTGGAACTATTCTCATAAACCTCTTCTGCACACTCTTCAGTGCATTTAGATCCCTCCCATAGTGAGTTGCCCAGAACTGCATGCAATATTCCAGATGAAATCTAATCAATATCATATATAAGTAAATTCAACATTCCCTCCAAGTATATGTATTCTATGCCACTCCTTGTAAATTTAAGAATACTACATAGTTTATTAACAGCTGTTTCTACCTGTTCTGCTGTCGTTATGGATTTATGTATGGACACACCCAAGTCTCTCTGCTCCTGCATACCATTTGGAACAGTTCCCCATTTTTTATAGAAACCAAAAGAATTGTGGATGCTGTAAATCTGAAACAAACATAGAAACTCAGCAGGTTTGGCAGCATCTGTGGAGAGAAATCAGAATTAACATTTCAGGTCAAAGTGACCTTTCCTCTCTCCACAGATGCTGCCAGACCTGATGAGCTTTTCCAGCAATTTCCCCTTCTTTTATATTGTCTCTCCATATTCTTTATACCAAAAATACATCACCTCACACTTCTTTGCATTGAAACTTATCTGCTACCCGTCTGCCAGTCGCACCAACATCCTTTTGAAGTTCTACACTGTCCTCTTCACAGTTTAGAATTCTTTCAATTTTTGTGTTGTTTACAAACTTTGAAATTATGCCCCGCATGCCAAAATCTAGATGATTTTTATATATCAGAAATAGCCTGACTCCTGGGGAATTTCCACCCCCAAATTCAGGGAAGACTGAAATATAATTACCAGTACCTCTGTAATTTCCACACTCACTTCCTTCAATATTCATCTCATCCCATTTCTGGTCCCTTTGAAATACCAACAGCTTACCCAATACCTCCTCCTAATCAATTTTAAACCCTTTCTAGTGACTGAATTTCCTCCTCTGTCACACTCAGTTGGGCTACATCTGCCTCATAGGTAAAGACACATTCAAAATATTAATTGAAAACCTCAGCCATGCTACTTGCCTTGAAGTGTAAAGCCCCTTTTGGTCTTTATTCACCACACTCATTCTTTTACCATTCTTTTATTACTGATGGTCTTATAGAAGACTTTTCAAATTTCCTTTAATGTTAGCTGCTAGCCCTTTTTCACAATTCCTCTTTGCTTATCATATTCACTTTCTCAACTTTCTTCCGAACACCTGTGTTAAGCATGGTTTGCAATTGTATTTACTGCCTCAAACCTTCTGAAGCAGTTTATCTCTTTACCTTAATTCCTATCTCCTTTGTGCTCCATGGACATTTGGATTTGTTTGTCCTACCTTTCTTGTTTGTCGGAGTATACCTTGAAGGTAGGCCATTATTCAGCTGCTGTTTGTCTCTGTTTGTTCAGTCATTGTAAGTAGTTGGGGCCCCCACACCGATCCCTCCACTAGTCACAGTTTATCAGTCTGAAAAATTTCCAATAACCCACTCGGTCTGCTTTCTGTTAACTGGTCCTTTATCAATGCTAATTTGTTACTTCCAAAATCATGAGCTTTTATCTTGTGCAGTAACTTTTAATATGGCACTTTATAAAATGCCTGTTGGAAATCTAAATATATAATATCTCCAGGGTCCCCTTTACCCACCTTACCTGCTCAAAAAAGTAAATTAGTTAAACACATTTTTCTTTCACAAAGCCACGATGATATTTTAAGCATCCTGCTAAACTTCCTTTACAATGAATTTCCTGTGACAAATACTAGGCTAACTAAGGTTTATTCACCTGCTTTCTGTCTCCCCTTTTAGATGGGACCATATGAGGATCAGGGGTAGATCATTTGATCCTTTGGTCCTGTTCCACCATTTAATAGGATCATGGCTGATCTGATTGTAACAACATATCTGCATTTCCATCTACCCTATAACCTTTCAACCCCTTCCTTGCCAAGAATCTATCTGGCTCTGCCTTAAAGTATTCAAGAACCCTATTCCCATCACTCTTTTGGGAAGAAAATGGCACAGTGGCTCATTGGTTAGCACTGTATCCTCACGGCACCTGGGGCCTGGGTTTGATTCCAGCCTTGAGCAACTGTATGTGCGGAATCTGCGTGGGTTTCCTCCCACAGTCCCATGGCCATGTTAAATTGTCCATCATGTCCAGGGATGTGCAGGTTAGTGGGTTAGCCATAGGAAAATGCAGGGTTGCAGGGGTGGTCTGTGGAGGGTCAGTGTGGACTCAATGGGCCGAATGGCCTGCTTCCACACTGTAGGGATTCTATGAAAATATTTTGTCTCTTCTGTTTTAAATGGCACCCTCTTGTTGTTAAATGGTGAATTTTAGTTCTAAACTGTCCCACGAGAGGAAACATCTTTATCACATCCCTGTTTAGGCCCCACACAACCTATATGATTCAAGCAAGTAGAAATTCCCATCACCAAAAGGCTTTCTCCAATGGATACAAGCCTAGCCTGTCAACATTTCCTTATAAGACAACATGTCATAGAATCATAGAATCCCTACAGTGTGGAAACAGGACCTTCGGCCCAACAAGTCCACACTGACCCTTGGAGCATCCCACCCAGACCCATCCCCCTATAATCCACACACCCCTGGATACTATGGGCAATTTAGCATAGCCAATCCACCGAGCCTGCACACCTTTGGACTGTGGGAAGAAACCGGAGCACCCGGAGGAAACCCACGCAGACATGGGGAGAATGTGCAAACTCCACACAGACAGTCACCCGAGGCTGTCCTTCCCAGGTATTAGTTTGGTAAACCTTCTCTGAAGTGCATTCCAATGCATTTAACATCCTTTCCTAAATAAGGTGACTGGTATTGTACACAGTACTCCAGATGTGGTCTCACCAGTGTCCTGGATATCTTAAGCATAACTTCCCTACTCTTTTATTCAATTCCTCTCATACAAACAAAATCCACGAGCCTTCCGAGTCACTTTCTGCACCAGCAAATTGGCCTTCTGCCATTCAAACATTAGGACACATACAGCCCACTGCTCTACAATCCCTCACCATTTAGATAATATGCTTTTTTTTCTTACAAACATAAAAATGGACAATTCCATATTTTGCTCCATTTATCACATCTTTGCCTCCTCACCTAACCTAACCTTGGGTCATCAGCAAACTTAGCAACCATCCCATCACCCTTTTCACTCAAATAATTTATATAAATCAAAAAGAGTTGGGGCCCCAGCATTGATCCCTGTGGCACAGCACTTGTTACATCTGACCAACCACAAAAAGTTCATTCTTGTGTATTTTCTGTTTCCCATTAGTTTTCTTAAATAAGATGATCCAACTGCCATTTTCACCATTGGGACCCTTCCAAATTCTAAGGGGTTTTGGAAGAGTGTGACCAATGCATCATTTTTCTTTGCAGCCATTTCTTTCAGACCTCAACGTGCAGGCTATTCGGTCCTGTGGGCTTCTCAGCCTTTAGTCTGAATTGTTGATGGTGATTGTTTTACATTGCTCATTCCCAGTAACATTATGGTTGTCAATTCACATCATGAGTTTCAATTTTTTTGGACAGTTTCTAAGTCTTCTACAGTGAAGACAATCACAAAATATCAACCCATCCCCTCAGCCATTTTGTTCATCACAATGGTGAGGCATGCTTGAAAACAACTGTGTTAACTTGGGGGGATACCATGCTCGGTCAACAAGGGCCCAATAATCTGGACAGAAAGAGAGTGGGGGTTGCTGAGCAGCACCATTGCTGCAAAGACAGACAGTATCACTGTGTGCTCCCTCCATGGCACATGGACTACCCATGGTGGACATTCCCATCAATACCCACTGGGAAGACACCAAGTTTCATCTGGAAATCTCTCCACATGGCAGTAAGCCTTCCTGACATGGGCAAAATGTCTGCTGAGGTGGGGCACCTGAACTCCCAATTTACTTCACCACTGGCAATGTGGCATGAAAGCAGAAAGATATTGGTTTTCCTTTCTGCAGTCATGGAATCATTAAATTCCTAAAGTGTGGAAACAACTCATCTGGCCCATTGAGTCCACCCAACCCTCCGAATAGCGTTCCTCCGAGACCCAAATCTCCCCTACCCTATCCTTGTAACCCTGCATTCCCATGGTTAATCCACCTAGATTGTGCATCCATGGACACTGCGCAATTTAGCACGGCCTATCCACCTAACCATCTTTGGACTGTGGGAGAAAAAAAGTGCATCTAGAGGAAACCCACACAGACATGGGGAGAATGTGCAAACTCCACACAGCCAGAGGCCTGTGGCTGGAATTGAACCCAGGCCTTTGACACTGCTAACCACTAGCTACCATGCCGCCCTGGTCATTTTGTCAGTCCTCCTCCTTTCATCTCCAAAGGAACAGGAATATTCAGCGCATTAAATCAGCATTGCCAAGTGGCACTTTGGTTGATAGTTATTCGCAAGACATGCTGAAAGTTCCTATTTTCAGAGTTACTTCTGAAAGTATGAAACCTATAATGTGAAAACAGATAAACGGAAGTTTCCGAAGGGGTGGGTTCAAAGCTGCTTGTATTTGAATAACATCAGTGCTATCCTGGTACCTGGATTGCAGTGAGAAATTGAAGATGATAATTAGTACGTGGTATTTAGCAAGCTGAAAAGTACTTTAACCTGCATCTAAAGCATAAAATAATGCTAGGAAAAAATTGGAAAGGTAATTGCCAGTGGGCTTGTCATTTTACAGTTACTTCCTTGGAGACCAATTTGCTGTAAAATGCATTTACAGTCAAGTAAAATTGAGCTCATATTAATCGTGTTAGTCTCAGCAAATTCAACCTCCTTACTTTCCTGTGTATGGGGTGCATTGTGTTTCTTTAAGCAGCGAATCTGCCTTCTCACCTTACCCTTTCACTATTTCTTTGATGGAATATTTAACCAACCTCTGAGAGCAGAGGTGTTAAAACATCTTCCATGTTAAAAGCCATCTGCAGCCATTAGTCCACCCACCTAGCTGACCCTGTTACTTTATTGTTGTCACTAGATTGCGTTGTCTGTGTTGCAATCTACAGAATTTTTTTTTAAAAGAAGTATCACAGAATCATACAGCACAGAACAGGCCCTTCGGGCTGTCGAGTCTGTACTACCAGAAACATACCGCCACCTACATTAATTCCACTTTCTCACACTAAGGCCATAGCCTTGACTGTTAGGACATATCAAGCGCTTCTCCGAGTATCTTTTAAAGGTTTGTGGTCTCCTGCCTCAACCACCTTGCCAGGTAGTGCATTCCAGATTCTCACCGCCAACGTTCTTCTTCAAATTCCCTCTAAACCTTCTATCTTTCAGTTTAAAGTTATCCCCCTTTGTTGTTGACCTTTCCACTAATGGGAACAGCTGCTTTCTATTCACCCTGCCAATGCCCCTTACACACCTTTATTGGGTTCCTCCTCTACTCCAAATAAATGAACCCACGCTTATCAGGCCTCTCTTCATTCCTGAAAAGCTCCATCCCAGACAATATCCTGGTGAACCTCCTCTGCAACTCCTACGGTGCAATTACATCCCTCCTAGAGTGTGGTGACCAGAGCTACACACAGTGTTCCAGCTGGGGCCTAACCAAAGTTCTGTACAGCTTCACCATATCCTCCCTGTTCTAATGCCACAACTAGTAAAGGCAAGCATCTCATATACTTCTTTTATTACCCTATTAACCTGTCCCGCCACCTTCAGGGATGTGTTGATAAGCACCCCAAGGTCCCTCGGTTCGTCTGAACTTCCTAGGGTCTTGCCATTTACTGAGTACTCCCTTGCCTTGCTCTTTTTTTCCAAAGTGCAGCACCTCTCCTTTATCAGGGTTAAATTCCATTCGCCATGGATGTGCCCATCTGAGCAATCAATTTAAATCCTTCTGTAAACTAACACTTTCCTCCTCACTGTTGACCATCTGGCCAATCTTTGTGCCATGCACAAACTTACTTATCATGGGTTTGGAAGGTGATGTCTAAGGATCTTTGGTGAATTTCTGCAGTGCATCTTGTAAATAGCAAACACTGCTATTACTGAGCATTGGTGGTGGAGGGAGTGGATGTCTGTGGACAAGGCGCCAATCAAGCGATTGTTTTGTCCTGGATTGTGTCTAATGTCTTGAGTGCTGTTGGAGCGAAATTCATCCAGGCATGTGGGAGCATTCCATCACACTCCTGACTTGTGCCTTGTGGATGATGGGCAGGCTTTGGGGAATCAATATTCCAAGCCCCTGACCCGCTGTTGTAGTTTATGTGGTGAGCCCAGTTGAGTTCATGGGCAATAGTAACCCCCAGCATGTTGACAGTGGGGGATTTCTAATGTGAAGTAAATAATAGCTGGGTTTTGAGGATTTACCAGCAAGTCCCGTGAATCTGTGGAGCATCAGGCACTGCATTAAATTCTACCGGACGTTTTGAGAAGTATTGCTTACAACCTGATTCGACCCCACCTGCTTCACTTACCAGACGTGGTCTTTCCATTGTTCCAGACTAGATTTTTGGCTTTGACCACCACTACTGTCAGCCTCTCCGCTGTAGGTAAGTAACTGAGAGAGAGCAGGATCTCTCCAACTGTGTCCGTTGCCTAACAGACAGAAGTATGGTCAGTTGTCCATATCACAGTTCAGTGACCCAGCAAAATGAAAATCAGCATTAGGCACAGTAATGTTTGACAATTTGATTTGTTTTCCAGCTGGTAGATCAGTTTACTTCGTGGTGCATTCACATCCCCTGTGGCCATTACAAGGATAAAGCAGTTATACCCCTCATTGTTGGATAAATAACATCTCAGTCCCTGTAACTATGATCACTAATTTCATCTCACTATCATAATGTAAGACATTAATGTCCTTAATCATGATCAGTTTTAATTCCATCTTAATTGTTATTAAACAGTTATTATCACCTTGAGTGATTCTAGCGACTAGCTTGGGACATTTCCCAGCCTGTGCTAAATACATTGTTAATATGTTAATGAATGAAACACATGGCGCTGTGTTCATGTCCCCTTCTGAACGTTATTTGTTTTGTGTTTCTCTCACCTTATTGACATCCTGCAGATAAAGCCAAGTATTGAAGGCACGGCAGCTGAGATCCAGATCTGACAGCTTCAGGTCTGCCAACCCTGTGCTGATGTTTCTGTCATCTTCATCAATTCCAAATACTGAAAAGCGTAGACTGTTCTCCTCGAGAGCAGAGGGGTCCAGTGGAATGGAAAACTTCTCATCAAAAAAGACAGAGAATGCATTTCTCTGAATCTACGCAAAAGAAAGGGTGTAGCTTGAGGTAATAATTTGTATTCCAGTTTGTGATCACAGTATTCTGGGATCATCTCAACTCTGTCCCTAATCATCCAAGATCATTTGCATCATTTGCAATTTCACTGGCCTCAAATCTCATGGCTCCAAGTGAAAACTATAGCACATTTTAATGTTGTTACACGGCGCTGATATTTCTGATTGTCATCTTCCAGCAGTGAGTACAACTTTCAAACAAAACCTATCATTAGCCTTAGTGCAATGGGTCTGACCCTTTTTAATTGTTCCTGAGACTAAATTAGGTTCATCCTCAGAGTGCAAACCTTTATGGATAAACCAAATGTTCCCTTGACACATTAATGCCACAACCAAGTCTCTGTTCATTTAAATGTAAGATGCCTTCCTTTAAATCTGTTGACCCTCTGTTTTAAATAAACTGTACTTAGAGAGCTGTGACTAACAATCATTTAAAATTATAATAACATTAAAACATGAATATGACAGCATCATGAGTTTCTAAGGTTACAGGAAGGCCATAATATTACACAGTAACACTGCAATAATCTCGACAGCGCAGAGTTACTCTATGTAATATAATAAACACTGATAATTTCCAAAGTAATACAAATATTACAATGCATTCATTATTACTTGATATGCATTTGAAGGATGCCAAATACATTCCATTTCGAGGAGATTTAGATGCTTCATTGCAGCATTTCAGATTGACTTGACTGTCCAAACCAAGCTTTTCAGGTAGGGTTGACTGACAACATGCCTGTGCCGCAGACAAGGAATGACAGCTATGAACTTCTAAGAAAGCCAAGCTACTAAGCTAGCCATACCCAGCCAACTTAAACATCTGGGCCTTGGTTCCTCCAGACTTGGTTATTGGCAACGCATACAACATGTTTAGCATTCTATGTTTTTAAGGCACCTCCTGGCTCAGAATGTGATATAGCGGAGGAGAGGTGTTGCGGGATGACTGTAGTTGATGTATGCTTAACATGCAAATGTCTGACAAAAGAACCTGGAAGAAGACTTTTAATGGTGGATTGACAACTGGGAAGTGATTTTGTGTTGGTTAGTGATAAAAGCATGAACATGACTTCAAAGAAACTGAAACAGCGCAACGTAGACCCTTTGCTCAAGATAAGAGAGCACGACGAGCAACCAAATAATGAAGGCACCTTGTAGTATGACATCCATTGCCTTGCTGGTGCTGAATGTAAATACCAGCTTAGGAACTTGTGACTAAAAAATCAAGCTGTACTATTTGGGATCCGTTGTTCAATCTGTACTCTTTATCAGTCATCAAAGAAGTCAGTGCAAAAAGTGAGATATTTTTCCAACTGCTTCATTAATATTAGAAGAAAAGAGATAGACATTCTAAATTCCTCAATGGGATTGTTGGTATTGCTGGTAAGGTCAGCATTTGGTGCCCATCCCTGATCTTGGACTCCTATGCCCCTTTATACTTTAGATTTCCAAAGCCTTTTATCGTTTAGAAAATAGTCAATGCATCTATTCTTCCTAACAAAGTGTACAACCTCATACTTTCCAACAGTGTATCCCATCTGCCGCTTCTTTGCCGTCTCCCCTAGCCTGTCCAAATCCTTCTGCTTGTTCCCTGCTTCCTCAAAAATACCTGTCCCTCCACATATCATTGTGACATCTGCAAATTTAGCTACAATGCCCTCAGTTCCTTTGTTCAAAATGTTGACATATAATGTGACTAGTTGAGGTTCCAACACTGACCCCTGCGGAACCTCACTGGTCACCAGTTCACTTCACTGGGCTTATATCAAATAACCTGGGGTCACTAAAACCCACATGAATTGTGTACTTATGTTCTTAGTTGCACTGTGTCTCGTTCCCTTTTCCCTAATTACATAAAGTGTCATCCAACTCTCCTGTGGTGCAAATGGGAATACTGTCGCCTACTTGCTTACGTCTTTTATTTCCTTAGCTACGTCCTTCAGATGTGATCTCATTAGTGGTTTAGCTCAGCAGTCATTCTACACGAAATGTCATCTTCAGACATATTCCATCTATCAAGTTATATCACCTGTGGTGTTCACAAATAATATAAAGCAGAAATAAACCAATTTGTGCCTTGGTGACAACTCAAAATAATTCTAGTCTACACTGTGTCTCTAGCATCCTATTATTAGAGCAATTTCTCCATCATAAAGTCATTTTCTCCTCCTAGTGAGTCAAACAGAAATTGTCCCTCCCTGTGTATCAAGGTGCACTGATGATATTTTACAATTTACAATTGCCTTTTACAATTACATTTTACAATTGCCTGACGCTAGCAAAAAGTTACCAGTACCTTCCAAAGCTGTGATTTCTACTATTAATCTACTATTAATGAGGGCATGGGCTGTTCCTTCATTGATATTGGGTCAAAATCCTCAAACTCCCTTCTTGATAGCACTGTAGGCATCCCTACACCCCAAGGACTGCATCAATTCAAGAAGGCAATTCATCAGAAATTTCTTCAGGGCAATTGGGGATAGGCAACAAAGTGTACAACCTCATACTTTCCAACAGTGTATCCCATCTGCCACTTCTTTGCCGTCTCCCCTAGCCTGTCCAAATCCTTCTGCTTGTTCCCTGCTTCCTCAAAAATACCTGTCCCTCCACATATCATTGTGACATCTGCAAATTTAGCTACAATGCCCTCAGTTCCTTTGTTCAAAATGTTGACGTATAATGTGACTAGTTGAGGTTCCAACACTAACCCCTGCGGAACTAACAAGCAATACCCAAATCCTTTGAATAAAATTTAAAAAAGAATGAATTTCACTCTGAGATTTTTACATACTTCCCAATGGAATTATGAATATTATCCAAAAACACTTCCTGAAACAATATTTGAAGAAAAATAACATCTTAAATCTGTTTTAATTTACAGTATAACCCATTCTCTGTAGTTCTGGTTTGGTGACACGATATGGAATTTAAAAGAAAACCATAGGCTGGAAATCACATGCACCCCTCAGTAGTGTTCGGGGGTGGGGATAATGTGTATTGGCTGAATGGCTGAACCCCATCCCCACACATTCCCAGTCTCCTCCATAATGCAGAGAGTTGGGTGGGTGCCAAATTCAGCAGTTTACCTAAGCGTATAAATAAATAAATAATTAAGGGTCATTTGAGCCTATTAAAGCTCAGCAAACTCAAGTGACCCCAGTATCTCTCCCCGCATGCCATAATAATAGAATCCCTACAGCGTGGAAGCTGTCATTCGGTCAATTGCATCCATAACACCCCTCTGAAGACCATCCCACCCAGACCCACCTCCATTCATGCATCCCTGAATTTCCCATGGCTAACCCACCTAGCCTGCACATCCTTGCACACTATGGAGCAATTTAGCATGGCCAGTCCACCTACCCTGCACATCTTTGGACTGTGGGACAAAAACTGGAGCAAACACAGGGGGAATGTGCAAACTCCACACAGTCACCCGAGGCTGGGACCACACCCAGGTCCCTGGCTTTGTGAGGCAGCAGTGCTAACCACGGTGCCACCCCAATCTGGTTGGTGGGGAGTCTTGGATGGGAATGAAGTCCACAATTGTTTTTAAAGTTCTTTAGTGTGGCAGGAGAGATGGAGTGCTCATTACCCTGTCAGCATAATCTACATCCTGAGAACAAGATAATCACCCTGTTCCTGAAACGTCAGCTGGTGTCAGGAATCATTTCCGTTATTGAGATAGCTCCCAGTCAATGGAAAGTGATGGGGACAGTTGAGACAAAAAATCTGCCCTGATTCTTAATAAAATGCAAAAGCTTAGCTCTCCACAAATACTGTAATTGGCAAACATTCAGAAGACAGTGTTCATCGTGTGAAGTGCATTACAAATAGGTGCTTGCAAGCGAATGCAACGGTAATTGAAGGAAATGTGTCAGGGTCTGCTGCCTACTGAAGTCCCGAGAGACAGTAAAAGCTGGCTAAGGTTCCTTTTCATGTCATCCATTCGATTTTCAGCACTCGTTGAAAATCTGCACGAAACAATGAAGGAATACTCAAGTAGCTACCGAGGTGTTTGGAAAATAGGACACTGAGAAATGAGACTATTTAGAACTTACGAAGACTTTTTCTGTGTCAAAAAAATGACAGCTGTGCACATTATTGCATCTCATTTATGGTGTATCTGACTTTGGAGGGTCAGATCACTCTGAGACTTGTTACAAAACCAGAACTGTGGTTATTCGGGAAATAGCAGAGTTGTGCCTTGACGAGGAGCAGTTCCTAATTGGTAAAGGTTAAAAGGAGGCATGACAGGGCAAGGTCAGCGTGCCAAAGATCAGAACAAACAAGTCTCTGGCAGGAAATCCATGACAGCAAACCAGCAGCTCCACTGTTGTTCAGGAGGTGAGATTCAAAAAGTCATTCTAACTCACACCTAAATAACTTCGATCGAGTCCTTTCTTTTGTGTGCCTTCAGCCCTGTGCACTTTTTGCAAAACAAACTCCGTTATAATGGTATCAGAGATAAAAGGTTGAAGGGTCTAGGCCCGAAACGTCAAGTTTTCCTGCTCCTATGATGCTGCTTGACCTGCTGTGTTCATCCAGCCCCATGCTTGTTATCTCCATTATAATGGTCCATATTATCCATTATAATAATCAGGCTACTAAAGGGATGAGTTCACAGTACTATAAGCTTCAGTTATGTTCCTCGTTACTGCAGGACAGATGGATGTGCTGCAATATAACAGTGTTCCTGATGCACTGTGTTAGAAGGGAAAACGGCGTTGGGAAGCGAGAAAGTTATACACCTGATACGGAGCAGAAGTGCATTCCTTTGAATCACTACAGGCATGTGACAGCGTTTTCGCCTGCATTGACAACCACTTTGAATCACAGCAGAGGAAATGTAGCAAATATACATTTGTACTGGTATGCTGATGGCTGGTCTGTTGGCGGGGCTTGAACAGTGACACAACTGATAACAGAGTTCAAAAACAACTTAATTCAGATGGCAGACAATTCAATTCCCATCGGTAAGACACAAAAAGGATTAACCACTGTGCACCTTGGCATCCTAAAGCTACCAAATTGATTTTCGTATAGTTTACCACCCGTTCTTAGCAAGTAAGCATGCCCCATTGATATGTACTACCTGTTCTACATGACTGATTAAACTACTTACTGTTGGCCTTGCTGCTGAAACATGCGAAGCCTGTGGGGACTGGGATCTACCACAGTAATTCTGCTGCATGGCCTTGTGGCCACTCAGAATCAATATGCAATGGGAATTGCTATTAGACTGCAGATAACACAGAATTAATACATTCTCCATATGACAGTGCTCCTATTTATTAGTGGGGAGGAGTATTCCTTTGTCGGATGCATTTCCTTGCCCCTAATGAACAAGAAGAGCCTTCTTTCAGATGCAAATGTGTAACAATATTTATTGAACCCAGTAATGGAGATTAGTTTCATCTCAGTCAAAGGTCCTAATTGCTTACAGAAAGAGAGCATCTCCCTTAAGGAGAAAGTGCTTCTGATGTATAACTTGTTACAAGTATCCTTGTTAATGCTTTTACTCCCCTACGTTGTGAGAACTCAGGCATTTTACATTGCTCACCGGTTGGTTACAAAAGATGAACTCTGCTGGAAAATATACCTCACCTTAAAATGAAATTCTCTCTACATGTATCTAGCAACTAATCTGAAGGCTGAATGATCAGTATAGCTAAAATCTAAAGTTTCTGAGTCTCCCTATCTGGGATGGCTAGTTCTTATTTTTGATGACAATGGCTTATATGCAAAACTCGCTCACTCTGTTTGTAAACTCTGATATATAACAGGATTAGAAAACCACTGATCTATTGCTTCAGATCTAATCAAAATCTGGATTCTGATGGTATGGATACAGTCATCCTAAACTGATCTGTTTTTCTTTTGAATTCTGCCACTTCAAGGAGAGAGTCATAAAGTCAAAGTCCTGAATTATGTGTTTCCCTCAACATGGGATGACATGTGAGGGGAGTGGGGTGACATAGCAACAGGTCACATAGCAAGGATACTGTGCCTGATATTTACCCACCTCTGTTGGTGTATTGACAACAGTGGGGTAGGTGCCAGGTGGCCAGCCTGTCCTTTAGCCAATCACCACTTCGGGACCTACTCCTGCCACCATTGATGCTCTACCCAGCAACAGGTGGGAACCCATGCTACGTGGCATGAACAGGTAAAAACTGCTGGCCATACTACAGGCTGGTGGGCATTGGTCCCTCCCTGTTTGGACACAGCCCCTCCTCAATGGAGACTGGCACCCTTGCTTGCTCCCAGTCCCTGGTCTTGTGAACAGTGCCCTGCTTGACTGGCACTGGCAAAGCTGCCCACTGACTCACCCTTGAGTCCAAACTTCAGTGTACCCTGGGTGATAGACCGCTGCAGCATGATCCCGTCAGAGCTGGAGAGTGACCTGACAGCTATCAGCGAGAGGTGGAACATCATTGCAATGGGAACAGTCAGAGTAGAAGATACAGAAGCATGAACACATGCACCAGCAGGTTTAGGAACAGCTTCTTCCTTGCCATTATGAGACAGATGAATGGCTGTCTAACTTCAAATAATGCTGATCTTGTTAATGTTGGTCTTGTATAGTGCAAGTCCTGTGTGGTATAACCTATATGCCTTACACTGTCCAATTTTTTTTTCACCCTATGATGTATATGCCCCCAATTACTATGATCTGCCTGTACTGCTCACAAACAAAGTTTTCCACTGTACTGAGACACACGTGACAATAAATCAAATCAAATCAATTCAAGAGCTTAACAGCTTACCAACCACTAAACATGGCCCTGCCTTCCCTGCTCTCTGGAGATGGGGTCACCCCCAATTTTTTTTCTGTTGAGGGAGAGCCCATTGCTTCTGTAAAGAAGTTCTGACCAGTGTCACTGTAACACAGAGGAAGGCCAATAAGCCTGTCAAGTCCATGCCAGCTCTCCACGGAGCATTCAAATCAGTCACCCTCCCCCCCTCTATCTCCACAGTCCTGTAAGTTTATTTCCCTCATGCAATTTAATCTTGAAGTCATTCAGCTGTTCTGCATCCACCCGCCGAGTTGGCATGAGCTCCAGGTCATTACCATTCCCTGCATAAAGAAAGGTTGTTCCTCACACTCTCGCTGCATCTCTCAGCCTAAACCTAATGATTTTTTTTTGAGTGGGCGGGGGGACACAACATTTTATGGAAGGAAGAACTCAGTGATCTTTTCCAATTTTTTGTTTTTGCAGGTTCATACGATCATGACAGGAACTTGGATTAATTCTGAGTCGAATTCAGCATCTTTGCAATCTGCTTTCGTCATAACTCAGTCGATGGAGCACTCTCATGCCAGCAGTTTTTAGGTTCGAGTCTCACTGTAGAATTTGAGGAGGGAAAAATCAAGACAGATACTCCAGTAACATTACTGAAGAAGAGCAAAACTGTCAGGGATCCCAGATTTTGGATAAGATGTCAAACCGAGGCCCTTTCCGTTCTCTCAGGTGTATGTGAAAGGTTTTGAACCTGGGCAGGGGAGTTAGCCTTTGGGTCCAGCCCCTTGATTAACATCACAAAAGCAGACTATCTGGTCGTTAACTCATTGCCGATCTTCAAATCAGCCTGTTCAGAAATGTTACAATACACCTCTGGAGCAGATGAAACTTGAACCTAAGTCTTCTGTTTAAGAAGTGGAAAAACTACCACTGCGCCATTATGACTCACTTAAAATGCACTCAAACAAGGTAAGAGTCAAATGTACAATCTTCTGATTCATAGTCAAACCTGTTATCCATTGAGCCACTGGCCCCAGTGAAAAATGGAATGCAGAATGTGAGTTTCGATCCCACTATCTCTCACGTGTAAAACACCTCCTCTGCTATTTAAATGAATTCCCCTCAACAAAAAGATGCAGTCACTGCTGAAACTCCTGGGTGAAGTTTGTTCAACTCCCACATTACAACAATGACTGTACTTCAACAATAGGCTGTGACCTAGCGAAGTGTTATATTAATGCACATCTTTCTTCCTTCCTGCCTAGATTTGAAGGAAGAATAAATTTATTGGACTTTATAACTTAAAAATAACAACACAAAAGTTGTACTAGCAAAAAAAAACGTTCAGTTATTCCAGATTCTTAATCACCCATGGCCTGTTTTATCTGAAATAAATCTGACAATTTTATACCTATTCATCTTTCCAAATTGACACCATGTGCACATGTACTGAATTCCAACGTAATATTTAAATACTGAAAACAACAAATGCTGGAGATCACAGCGGGTCAAACAGCATCCATTGAGAGAGGGCAAGCTGATGTTATGAGTCCAGATGACTCTTCATCAGAGCTCTGATGGTGAGCCATCTAGACTCAAAATGTTAGCTTGCTGTCTCTTCATGGATGCTGTCTGGCCCGCTGTGATCTCCAGCATTTATTGTTTTCAGTACAGCTTCCAGCATCTGCAGTAATTTGCTCCAAGATACTATGTTAATATGCTGTTGATTCTTATATCGCTTTCCACAGCCGCCGCTGCTGTCCTGGTTCTGCTATTGTTCACATTTCTTCTATCCTTCCGTTTCGTCTTCCTCTGCTTAAAGCAGGATGAGAGATTCCAGTGGGCCATCTTAATTCATTCATCGAGAGGCACCCTTCACATTATTAAATGTAATCTTTTCTTTATGATTTCAGGATTATCACTTTGACCAACCTATACTGGACTCGATGCATATATCAACTTTGACTCTGGGTGAAAGTGTAAACTGGGCATTATTGATTCAGCTATGCCTCTCATTTAGAAACTGAACCTACTGACACTTTTTGAGAAACTAGTTTCCTTGCAGACAAGTGGACATTTTTTAATATTCAATATTAATATTTTATATTTCATGCTCCACAAAATTGAACTTCTTGTGAAATGGGCTGGTACATCGCGATTGCACCAGCCACTCCATTGCTTGCACTTAATTCAAAGCTAGGAAACGTAGCTTAAAATAATCAAAGTGAAAACAAACTGACTTACAGGTACAGAACGGCAGAAAACAGTCTCATCAAAGATGGGATTGAACCAAAAAAATAATGATCAATCAACAAAGAACATGTCATCTAGTTATTCTCATTACTGTGGCTACTATGAATGATCGATTCGATCGCTTAAGCTGATCTTTGACCTGCATTGCCCTGAAATCCCTTCCTCCACTTCTGCCGTGGAGCAATCATTAACCCAACCCATTGTGTTCAGTGTCAAATGGAATCCTGGGAGATAAATCTGGCAGTTTGTCCCTGAATGTAATACTCTCTGCTGTCTGAATTGAAAGATCAAATCATCATCCTTTTAACCTCCATTCCTGCACAGCCAAGCGTGAAAGTGAAAATTCATCCAGCTTACCCGAGAAATTCCAACAATTTGCTCATCAGGCAGTAAGCTGATGCGCACGAAGCAAGATTCAAAATTGACATCCTCCTTCTCAAGCAAATCTTTCCCTTGTACCAGAGTGACGTGCAAGGTGTTTGAGTTCATATTGTATTCTAAGCACATCTCAATTTGCCCAACAGTGAAGTCATGGCCAAAGTTATTACCAATGGAAGATATGGAATTCAGTGAGTCTGTAGATACAGATTTTTTCATGTGTCCATAGGATGTCAACTCCATATCTTTAGTCATCAGTTCCAGAGTTCCGAGCTCATTAATAGTTTCAAATGTTTCATCTATCTTTAGGCTTGATTGACGGCTCGGAAAACTTTTCTCTGTAGGTTTTTTATAACTTGAAGCCACTGATCTCTGGGGAGAGAAAGAGAAGAAAAAAATCAGTTCAAGCACTGACACATATTTCTGTCTGCAATTTAAGTAACTGTTTTGAACATCTGACTTCACTATCTGAAACTGAACTTAAACTAGAAACTAGACCAAGTTTCTGCATCCAAATATTCAGACTTCCACATCCATGAAGAACACTAGTGACTTGTTGAAATGATTTGCGGTATTGTTCACCAAAGTTAATGGACGTGCATCAAAAATGTTATTGATAGTTTGTCTCATATCTTTGAACCCTAAACTGCTTTTGTGAAAAGGCAATCTATATAGTTCTCATGTAAAAACAATACATCAAAACTTAGGTTTGAAGAAATATTGATTGAGAATGTTTCTAGCTTGGGAAAGGAATCTTTATCTACAGCAGGATTGGCCCCATTATGACACTCAGTCACACAGTAATAACTTTATACTGTTTTGATTATCACCAGCCTGACATGATCGAAGAAAATTAGAAGATAGCTCAATATGTTTTATGTTAAGTATATGGTTTGGTATTAAAGCATTCAGACACACTTAAAATAGGTTCAAAAACAAAGTTGCTGGAAAAGCTCAGCTGGTCTGGCAGCATCTGTGAAGGAGAAAACAGAGTTAACGTTTCAGGTTTTCTCCTTCACAGATGCTGCCAGACCTGCTGAGCTTTTCCAGCAACTTTGTTTTTGTTCCTGATTTACAGCATCCGCAGTTCTTTTGGTTTTTATTTAAAATAGGTTCAACTTCAGATCATTTGTATCATTAAAAACGAGTTAACATGCAATAATTTCCAGCACAGTATTTGGGAACAGTAGCGAGCTTCTCACCCTCTTCAGATTATTATGTTATTCAATTTGATCATTGTTGGCCTGTATTTTAAGTCTACACTTTAGTTCCATGTTCCTTACACCCTTGTCCAACAAAAGCTTTCAATCTCAGTTTTTAAATTTTGAACTGACCCTGCACCAGTCACCTTTTTCAGGACAGAGTCCTTAAATTTCACTATCTTTTGAGTGAGGAACTGCTGTCTCACAGCAACGCTGAACGGTTTGGATTTAATTACAATGTCATGCTCTGTCGTTCTGGAAATCATTTACCTTTATCCACCCCATAAAACCCTTTAATCATCTTAAACACATCTGTGAGATCGCTCTTCAATCTTTTAATCTCAAGGGGATACAGGCCTAATCTATACGGCTTGTCTTCTCACTTTAATTTTCTTCGGCTCGGTTTTATTGCAGGAAATCTATGCTTCGCACCATCCACGCATGTCTCTCCAAATGTATCAAACAGCCTCTGACTCCTACCATTCTTCATCCTGAGTTTGAAGAGTCCATAACTTTGCTTGTACAATTAAAGTTGGACTTTGGCCAATTTTTCCTGGGAAACTGACAATTCAAACACAACTCACAATGCATGGCTGCAGTTTGGTCTCGACAGTAGCCCTGGGAGTAGGCTCTCTCTTGACATTCTGAATCTACAGTGACTCTTGCAGAACAAAACTAAGTGGAGCAAATAAACTGTGGAGAAATATTTCTAAAGAAAGTGAAAAGAAACAACGCAGAGATGCACATGAGCTGCTCAGTGGAAGATGTATGTGAACATTCTTACTGTATTCGTAATTTAGATGATTCACTGACAAAATATTGTTTATTGAGTTTTCAAATTCACCAAAGAGCCTCAGACAGCACCTTCCAAACGCATGACCACTTTCATCTAGAAGGTCAAGGGCAGCAGATATATGGAAACACCACCACCTCCAAGTTCCCCGCAAAGCCACTCACCATCCTGACTTAGAAATATATTGCCATTGGGCATTGTGGGTCAACCCACAGCGGGAGGACTGCAGCGGTTCAAGAAGACAGCTCACCACCACCTTCTCAAGGGCAACTGGGGACGGGCAATAAATGCTGGCCCAGCCGTGATGTCCACATCCCACAAATGAATAAATAAAGAAGAGTTCATTTCATAATTTTAATAATCTGAAAGGCTTTTTGCAATTGGTTCCACAGAATGTTACCAAGAGAAATTAACACTTTTCGTTCTCTGACCCCGAAAACTCACCACAGGCTATGAAATAAAAGCTCTGGGAAATTAGATTGACAAATCAAACTCCTTATCACCCTTTTAGATATTTTAAAGCTTTTTTTTACTTACATATTTCAGCAAGATGGTTATTTTATGGTAATGTGTTTGCATGTAAATAGGGTGCAATCTGTTTCCTTTTTAAATAGACATGAAACTCATCCTACATAGAGAAGACTGCATAACTACATTGTGCATTCATCACCATAAGCTGTTTGTATAATGACAACAGTATCATAGAAAGAGCTGTAACAAGGCCAACAATATAATGTTGAAATCTCTTTCAAGGTCTCGGTATATTATCATTGACCCAATTTGACTTACTGGAAGATGCTGATAAATGGAAGATTCCAAAAGATAAAGAAACTTTTCTTACTTATGCATGACCCTTCACAAATCAGGTGATCACCAAGGGTTTAAAACAGCTCTTTTAACAATGACATGCACTTTGTTAACTTTTAATTAAATGTAGATGCAGAGGGTGCACTGAGATCAATTTTACATGATAACCAAAGTTTATTGACGTTTTTGTTCAGTTTTAAGTGAAATCCAAACCTTGATTGAGGGTGATTGATTAGTCAATTTGCTTAAGGTAAATCTTTAATCACAGTATGTTAACACAATACACACTGTGAAAGACCCCATAGGTCTTTCTTGGGAATACAAAGTATACCTTTCAAGTACATATCCAATTGTCTTTGAAAGTAACTAGTTTACTGCACTTTAGGAAGAATTTCAAAGCCTTGAAGAAGATACACATCAGATTTATCAGACTGACTCCAGAAGGGCAGGGAATTCAGTGTTGTACAGAGATGAGAGAATCGGGTGTTATTCTTAGAGTATAGAAAGTTAACTGGCGAGTTAATAGAGGTGTTTATAGATTGTTGGAATAAATAAGGAGCGACTGTTTTGTTGGAAAAAGGGCCCGAAACCAAATGACATGGATTTAAGATTAATGTCAAAAGGACCAGAAAGAAATCTGGATGATGGTGTAAGTCTTCTGATGTCTGGATTCAAGGTGATGAAACCTAAGTTGGGAGATAAATGTCAGAATCTTCCGGAAGTCCTGGCATATAGGCATATGTGGAAATTGCTCAGGAATTTTACACTTTATGTGACTGTCTCCAAACCTTAGCTCAGAGCAGAGACTTGGACCAGATAAGTGGAACTTAATGGCATACTTACCGAGGAAGTATTATGCTGTTTAATACCTAGTCTATCTCATTAGGTACAAAATTTAACTCAACTGAACACTACAACCAGGCTTTCCTGTCTCTCCATCTCCAGCAATCACACCCCTGAATACGTGTCTATGCCCCAATCATCCAAATCCCTCTCCAATCTGCCGACTAGCTTCCAACAATCGAACTATTGGAAACCTCTTCTCCACATCCACTCTACCCATGCCTCTCAGGATTCTGTATGTTCCAGTGAGATTCCCCACCTCATCTTTCTAAACTGCATTGAGTACAGACTCAGAGTCCTCAATAGCTCCCCATAAGACAAGCCCTTCATCCCCAGAATCATTTTTGTAAACCTTGTCTGGGTGGTCTCGACTGTGAGCACTTTGTTCCTTAGACACAGGGCCCAAAACTACTTACAATATTCCAAATATGGTCTGCCCAGATCCTTATACAGCTTCAGCAGTACACCCCTGCTCTTGTATTCTAGCCCTCTCAAAGTGAATGCTAACATTGCATTTGCCTTCCTAACTGCCAATTGAACCCGCATATTAACCTGAAGAGAACCCTGAACCAAGACCCCAAGTCCATTTGTCCTTCAGATTTCAGAAACCTTTCCCCCTGGAAAATAGTCTATGCCTCTATTCTGCCTACAAAAGTGCATACTCTCATGTTTCAACATCACAATCCATCTGTCACTTCTTTGCCCATTCTCCTAGACTGCCCAAATCCTTCTGCAGCCTATCTGCTTCCTCAACACTACCTGTCTCTCCACATACTTCCAGTTTTCTCAGCATTGACGCTGGTAGATTTAAGCCACTTTTTTTTTACAGTGAATTGTTAACAATGTAAAATGCACTGCCTGAAATGGAAGATTAATTAATAATTTTCAGAAAAGATTTAGATGATTCCTTGAAAAGTTTTCTTCTGTAAGGTGAGGTTCTGTGACACTGCGTTGCTGCAGCAACCTGTATAAACAGGTCAAATGTCTTCATCCCAACACCATTGAAGTTTTAAAGGTGTAAGAAATGTACAGTCACTATCCCCTGCATTACAATATCCAGAAAGGACAACTGTCCAGCACATACCTTGAATGTTACTGCTCCATTGTCAAGTCAGTCCTAACCAAGGATCTTGTAATAGTGAAACTGGACTGTTTTTGAGGGATGTAGGGCATTAAATTAAAGTCACGCCATTAAAATGTTTGGGGAGCACAGATACCTACATACAACACACAGACTGCAGTGGCTCAAGAAGGCAGCTTTTCACCACCTTCTGAAGAGCAACTAGGGTCAGGCAATAATTGCTGGCCAGCCAGCGATGCCCATGAGTAAATTTTTTAAAAAATCACGTTGCATTGCATTATTCTGAAAAAGGAAACAAGAATTTTCCCTGGAGTCTTGGTCAATATTTATAACTTAGTCAACAACACTTAACCTGAGTTTTTCAGTCATTTATTGCATAGTTGTTTGTGGGATCTTGCTGTGTGAATAAAAACCATGGGCCTACACTGCATCAGTGACTATGCTTTGCGATATGTGCTTTGGGTCATCTTGAGATCATGGAAGGTTATATATATTATAAGCTTTTCCACATTGCCTTCAAAACAAAGTGATATCTCTTTATTCAGTTGTGTTGCCATGATGTTAATAGTGCTGGAATACACCATTATGTTATGATATTGTCATGGAGATTGCAATAATGCTGTTTCAGCCATCTCTCTTGCCTGCCTAAATGATGAAAAGGTAGACCGAACACCTTTATTTCTAAACAAAGAATCTAATATTTCTTATGATTGAATGAGATGACCTTTCTTCTTCTCTCTACTGGACTTTGTCCAATATTTCATCATTAATGTGGGACTCAAATGCTGTAATAGAAACAATCCCAGTTATTACATGTTATTAATTGTTTGTTACAGTATTGCTAAACATCTAGATCTGTGATTAACCGGCAGTCTAGAGGTCTATAAATAAATGTCAGTGATGCTGGTACATGACATTATCAATAACACATGATGCACCAACAGCTTTAGTTCCTTCACTGACCTATTAAATGAAGAACTACACTGACAAATTCATCACTGCTACCATCGCAACACATTGAAGACTACAATGTTAAAATGGCCTGATGTTGGGAATATATTCACAGTGAGTCATGTAGTCAGGACTTTAAACTAGGTGCATGACAAATTATAAAATGATCTAATTTTATGTTTGAATCTTGTATTGATGGCAAAAGATTTGAATAAATTATGCAAATCAAAAGGGTCTGAAACACAATACATGTATTCAATGTTTGTTCACACCATAAATTTTATCATGGTTTTCTTATTTGATAGACTAAAAGATATTTATGCTTGATAAAGTGCTCAGAGGCAGCACAATAACATTCAGGCTTCATTAAGATGTCTCTGGGGATAACTCAACCAGAATGGCTATAAAATCGAACATCAAGTGGAAGGAGATCACCACTAAGGGGTCAGAGGGACAGACTCCGATATAATGTTCAAGGAAGTCATTCCCAGTTGGGAAGCTGAGAGAAGGTTGAGGGCTGGGGGAATCCCAGGCAAAGGAGGGCCAAGGATCCCTTGTGAATCCTTGTCATGGTTGACGACTTTTCTGAGCCTGTTTTGATTTGGCCTTGATTCTTTCTCCCCACTCCCCAAAGGAACAAGTCAGGTCAAAGCAACCGATTGGACCCCAGGTTAAATCATCAAGGCCGAACCTGTAGACTCTGCTGGCAATGTAAAATTACAGTTGGGCATATTATGGTTAGAAATTGTGCAAAAGTCCCCTCTGTTAATTGAACCGATTCCCCGCCTAGCTTTCCCCAGGCAGGCGGTGCTAAAATCAGCCACATAAGGCCTTCCTCATAGAATCCCTGCCGTGTGGGAGCAGGCCATTCAGCCCATTGAGTCCACACCAACCCTTTGAACAGCATACTGCCCAGACCCATCCCCCCTACCTTATCCCTGTAACCCATGGCTAATCTATGTAGCCTGCACATCCCTGAATGCTATGGGGCATTTATCACGGCCAATCCACCCTATCCTGCGGATCTTTGGACTGTGGAAGTAAACTGGAGCACCCGGAGGAAACCCACGCAGAGATGGGGAGAATATGCAAACTCCACACAGACAGTCATCTGAAGCTGGAATCGAACCTGGTGCTGCGCGGGCAACAGTGCTAACAGGACAGAGGGATTGTGCTGTCCCCAAAATGCTCAAATGAGATAGTCATGTAGTTTCCCTTTCATACTGAATTTGAGGCCTTTCGTGCTGTCGGGCTTAAGGTATCACTATGGCAATAATATTGGAACTACTATTCAGTAGGATGCATGCAATCAGCAAAGTGAGATGGTCTTCATCACATCGGCCTGGACTGAGCTCAAATCCATGACTCAGAGGTGGAAGGACAGTGAGCTAACTCACTCACTGGTGCCAATATTGTTGCATTAGTAATGGGAGCAGGTATTTCATCTTTAGTGAGCAAGAGGTTTCTATTAATTCAGATCAGTTACATGATCAAGTTCAATTATTATTTTCACTTGGTTTGTCTTGTTTATATTCCTGTCCTAATAAATTGTGTCAGCATTCATAATCTGCCAGCTGCATTGCTCACACTTCAATGAATACAAAGGCATGGAGCACTTGCTTTTTTAACCAGTAAGTGCCCTGTTCAATTGGTATTGTCCCTGAATACTTAGAGACAATCCATGAATATTTCATAGAGATACTGACTCTCTTTTCTGGCTCATTGAAATGAAGCTGCGTTTGGCTCTTGTCTGCACTGAGTAATTATAGCTCTAAGTACCATCTTGGAAAGATGATACAGTTACAAAAATACATTGAGAATTGTGTATAACAACTATTTTTAATGGTCTAATTCTTGAAATGGAAGAATTGTGCGTTTTTCCTTTTGCATTTTTTAAAAGAAATTGCAGCTAATGTCCTTGCTTCGCGATGGAAATATGCAGTCTGCAGAGCAGAGTCGAGCTGTACAGATCAATACCTGGAATGAGGGATGTCAGGCAGATTACGGTGGTCAATTCGCTGGGATCTGGGTACATTTACATCCCATGACCAAGTGTGAGCTCAATACCATCCTAAGTTCGTCCTCAGGGATCATTGTAAGAACTCAGGCCAACCTAATCAATATCAACTGGTATTGAGTACTACAGGAGCACCAGTGGAGGCTAGGGGAGAGGTAGTCAATGATTACGGAGGGCATCTAAGGGACAATGGGAGAGTGAGCGTGGTGGGGGTGAGTGCAGGCTGATACCAGTCCATGGTTAAACTTATAGTGGCAAGGGGAGGTGAAGCTGCTCTCTCAACTCCACAGATTCTAATTTTATTTTTTGACGTTTTTTGAGCAATTTAGAATCACAGAATCCCTACACAATGGAAGCAGGCCATTCGGCCCGTCAAGTCCACACTGACCATCTGAAATGCACCCCACCCCGACCCATCGTTCTGCCCTTTCCCCGAAACCCTACATTTCCCATGGCTAATCCACCTAGCCTGCACACCCCTGGACACTATAGGCAATTTAGCACAGATAATCCACCCTAACCTACACATTTTTGGGCTGTGGGAGGAAACCTGAGCACCCAAAGGAAACTCACACAGACAGAGGGAGAATGTGGAAACTCCACACAGACAGTTGCCTTCGGGTGGAGTCGAGCCCAGGTTCCTGGCAAAACTACATTCAGTAATTGCTTTAAGTCCTGTGATGTATGGCAACTCATGACCTAGAAATGCGAGAGAGTGCTTTTGCATGATATATCAAACTAAATCTAATAACCCTCAGTATGGAAATGAGGCCTTGCTCACTGCAGGGAGATGCTGTGGCCACTTAAATGAAGGACCTGCCTATTTAGCAGCAGAATAATATTGCATTTTTACTGCATTGCTCTGACTCACACGAGCCAGGATTTGAAGGATAACTGGTGCCAATGGAATGATGGGCAGAAGTTTTAGCCACTGCCAAGGCTGGGAACTGATGTGGATGGAACTCAAAGGTTTTTTTCCCTTTATTCCTTTATTCATTCATGGGACGAGGGTGTTGCTGGCTAGGCCAGCATTTATTGCCCATCCCTAAATGCCCAGAGGGCAGTTAAGTGTAAACCACATTGTGGGTCTGGAGTCACATGTAGGCCAGACCAGGTAAGGATGGCCCTAAAGGACATTAGTGAACCAGATGGGTTTTTCTTGACAATAGACAACAGATTCATGGTCATCATTAGATTCTTAATTGAATTTAATATTGAATTCAAATTGCACCATCTGTTGTGGCAGGATTTGTACCCAGGTCCCCAGAATGTTGTCTAGGTCTCTGGATTAGCAGTCCAATGATAATACCACTAGGCCATTGCCTACCCCTATAGATACCAATGCCAGTCAGTGTGCTAGATTCCCAACCCTATTCGGCACAGTAGCAAGTGCAGGTAACTTGCACTACTGAGGCAGGCAGCCATTTAGTTCATTAAGACACTTTTTAAGGTCTCTGAAATAAGGTTGCCTGGGATTATCTGTTGTCTCCTGAAGCAATAGTGGGTGGTTTTAACAGCTTGGAGAGGGGTACATAGCCAGCTTGCCTTGGTCTAGATATAGCGAAAGGCCACCCTATAGAGGGAGAGCCCAATCCCAAAAGTTGTGACCTGGCTGTATTGTACTTCACTTAGACTCGAAAAAGCTTGGTGAGCAGTAACCTCGATGTTGAAGCTCCCGCTCAGTTATTTACGCTTTACTGCAGCACGCTGCTTGTATTAATTTGAAAGGTTGTTGATTGGTTTTCCAGGTTCAAGAGGCTGTCCCACCCTCAATCACACAGAGAATGTGTCTTCATGCTACCAGAGGGGGACACATCTGTGAAAATCCCATTGAGTGATTGTTAGCCCCACTTCCCCCCCTCCCCCTGCCCCTGGGGCCCAGTTTGGGACCAGGAGACAAAGGGGTAAAGGATTATACATCAGGAAAATAACATGCTTGTGGCGCAAGAACACCCTTGAGCCCCGAATCATGATATGATGTTGACCTCCTCCCATCTCGGAAATGTGCTGTGACATTCCAGGCCTCTGAGATCTCTGTGTGCCTGTTGTGCCTCTTTGCCTTTTACAACATTTCTTCAAACATACTTCTTTCACGATGCTTTTGGTAATGTAATATCACCTCATTGGCTTGGTGTCAAATTCTGATTGATTATTCTCATGTGAAATTCCCTTGGAATTGTAACCATGTTAAAGACTTAATATAAATGTTAAGGCTATCTCTGAAAAGTACAAATTTGAAGTGTATCCACATCCTATGTGTTCTGTTGCCAGTTGATCTGAGCAGTTTTTTTTACATTTAAAACCCACCTGATGATTGCAAAATTGAGAAAACAATTGTGGAGTTGGCATTTCATTAGAAACTCTGTGCTAAACTTCCTAATTTCTGTCATTCTTGAAAATAAGATAACATTTGCCAGTTAGCTGGAGCTAGCATCCATTGGTCAGTGATAAGATCCCTACCGTTAAGTCAAAATGGTGCAGTTTGGACGCCCGCATGCAGTAACTGGATTGTTGCTTCTGAATAGTGGGTGTCCAGGAGAGGTACTTGTGCCCAGTGAGGGTAGGTGCAACCCACAGCCCCATGAATGCATTTGGCCACTCATTCTAATGATCATAGAATGATAGAATATGAACAGACAGAAGGCAGCCATTCACTCCTTGATATTCATGCTGGCACTTTGTAAGAGCAACCCGGCTATTCCCATTCACACACCTTTCTCTGTAGCCTTGCGGGTTTTTTTGTCCACAAATAATTGTTCCATTCTCTTTTGAAGGTCCGATGGAAGCTGTCTCCACCACATTCTCAGATAATGCATTCAGATCCGAAAGATACATGGCGTAAAAACATTTTCCCTCACTTCAACGTTTTTTTTTAACCAATTATCTTAAATCAATATCTTCAACGATTCTATCAATAGTTTCTCCCCAGTGACTCATTCCAGACCTCTTATGACTTTGAACATAGAGTCATACAGCACAAAAACAGACCCTTCAGCCCTACTCATCCATGCTGACCAGGTTTCCTAAACTGAACTAGTCCTATTCGCCAGCATTTGGACCATATCCCTTTAAACCTTTCCTATCCATGTACCGATCCAAATGTCTTTTAGTGTTGTAATTGTACCTGTCCCTACCACTTCCTCTGGCAGCTCGTTCCATATACATGCCAACATGTGTGGGAAAATGTTGCCTCTCAGGTCCCTTTTAAATCGTTCCGCTCTCATCTTAAATCTATGCCCTCTAGTTTTGACACTCTCCTAATCTGGGAAAAGGCGACTATTCACTTTATCTAAGCCCCTCATGATTTTATAAACCACTATAAGGTCACCCCTCAGCCTCCTGCTCGCCAAAGGAAAACAATTCTGGCTTATCCAGCCTCGCCTTATAACTGAAACCCTCCAGTCTCAGTAATATCCTTGTAAGTCATTTTTGCACCCTGTCCAGTTTAATAACATTCTTCCTATAGGACCGCAACCAGAATTGTACAAAGTATTCCAAATGTGACCTTACCAATGTCTTGTATAGTTGTAGCATGTTGTACCAATTCCTATACTCAATGCTCTTACCAATGAAGGCAAATGTGCTAAATGCCTTGTTCCCAACCTGTCTACCTGTGATGCCACTTTCAAGGGACTATGTACCTGAACCCCTGGGTCCCTCTATTTGACAACACTCCCCAGGGCCCTACCATTAAGTGTGTAAGTCCTGCCCTAGGTTGTCTTACCAAAATGCAACACCTCACACTTACCTAAATTAAACTCCACCTGTCATTCCTTCGCCCATTGTCCTAGTTGATCAAGATCCTCTTTAACTCTTAGATAACCCTCTTCACTGTTCACTATACCACCAATTTAGTTGTCATCTGCAAACGTGCTAACCATGCCTCCTACATTCTTAACCAAACCGTTTATATAAACGATGAACAACAGTGGACCCAGAACTGTTCCTTGAGTTACACTACTGGTCACAGACCTCCAGTCCAAAAAGCAACTCTCTATCACTACTCTCTGTCTCCTAGCTCCATCAAATTCCATTCCATAATCATCTCTTTTGATGAGAATCCTTTATTCATTAATGGGATGAGGTTGTCACTGGCTGGACAGCATTTATTGACCATCCCTAATTGCCCCACTGGCAGTTCAGAGTCAACCACATTGCTGTGGGTCTGGAGTCATGTGTAGGCCAGACAAGGTAAGGATGGCAGTCTCCTTCCCTAAAGGACATTAGTCAACCAGATGGGTTTTTCCTGACAATTGACAATGGATTCATGATCATCATTGGATTCTTAATTCCAGATATTTCATTGAATTCAAATTTCACCGTCTGCTGTAGCAGGATTTGAACCTGGGTCCCCAGAACATAATCTGGGTCTCTGGATTAACAGTCCAGTGATAATGCCACTAGGCCATCACCTCCCCAAGCTTCATAGTCCCAGCTTCTCCAAAATATTTACCGAATGGAAGTCTCTGCTCCTCAAAAAATTTTTTGCTAAAGTACCAAAGAGAAGACAGCCATTTGGCCCATAGTCCAAATCCTAGCTCTTGAAGCAGCTATTCTCATAGCTGCAGTTTCATCCACCATTTCTTTCTAATGCAAGTTTTGGTTTTTCTTTTCTTTATCCAACTCACTTTGGAAAAATGAACAGAATTCAAATCCAGCGGGTTGCCTAAAGAGGGTCCAAAGCACTCTCACAGATCACTGTCCGAGCAGTATAAGATTAACCCTGCTGGGGTATACTATTCGTGAGAATTGACAGGCTTACCTTTTGCCGAACCTCTGAGTATGATGTTCCATACTTCTGCTCCAAGTATCTGTAATCATAATTTGGGAAAGGAGAGGGAGCAGGATAATTTCCAGATTTCCACAGTTTCCAGAGGTTCACTCCAATGATCATCAGGATGATCAGGACTCCTGATCCATATATTCCCATTTCCCAGGCTGGTGGATTTTTGATCACTGTTGGAATCATTAATAAAACATTGCTGTGGTTAACAATATCTGCATTCAAAGAAAGTCAACTGTTCACTCAGCTGTACCTGAACATTCACAAAAGAGTTGTAAACAGAGGCTCATCAGACTCTAAATCAAGTTAGGTGCTGGCAGGACCATTTTTGCAAGTGCATATCACAGTATTGTGCTGGCATAGATGAATGTACAAACTGCAGCACTGTGTTTACGTGGATGGAGTATGTACACAGGTGCCAATGTGAAGTAAGATGTTGATAGGGCCTTATTTCCAGATATGTGTGATCAAGGATACCAGAACTGAGAGGTTCAAAAGTTGAAGGAAAACTAATGAGGACAGGGCCCTTAATCAGGTCTGACCCATCTCCGCCCTCACACCGTCTCTTCCCTCCCGCAACAGCGATAAGGTTCCCTTCGTCCCTAACTACCATCCCACCAGCATCCACATCCAAAAGATCATCAGACGCCATTTCCGCCACCTCCAGCGAGTTGCCACCACCAGACACATATTCCCCTCCTCTCTTGTCCGCTTTCCGCAGGGACTATTCCTTCCGGGACATCCTGGTCCACTCTTCCGTCACCCTCCTGACAATCCCACAGCACCTTCCCCTGCAACTGGTGAAGGTGTGACACCTGCCCATTTACCTCCTGTCTCCATGGTAACCAAGGGCCCAAACATAACTTCCAGGTGAAGTAACACTTCACCTGCACTTCCCAGAATCTAGCCTACTGCATTCATTGCCCACAATGTGGTCTCCTCTACACTGGGGAAACGAAGCGTAGATTGGGTGACTGCTTTGCAGAACATTTACATTCTGCTTGCAAAAAAGACCCTGAGCTTCCAGTTGCCTGCCACGTTAACACACCACCCTGTTCCCTGGCCAACATCTCTGACTCAGGCTTGCTGCAGTGTTCCAGCAAAGCTCAGTGCAAGCTGGAGGAATAACACCTCATTTTCCAACTGGGGACCCGGCAGCTCACCAGACTCAATATCGAGTTCAATAATTTTAGGACCTAAACTCTCCCATGTCTTAGCTCCCAAAACCACACACCAGGCCTTGTTATCACACAGCCTGCCTGTACACACTTCCTAATGTTAGTTACTAACAGTCCCCATTAACAGCTATTCACACTCCTAGCTAGATCACTATTGACTCTCATGTCTATCCAACAGCTGTCTCTCTCTTAGGGCTCTATCTGCACCTATTGTTTACTCCCTACCCCCTTGCACTCCCTATCTTCTGCATATAAAATGAAGTTTTCCCAGCTACCATCAGTTCTTAGGAAGGGTCACCGGACCCGAAATGTCAATTCTGATTTTTTCTTCACAGATGCTGCCAGATCTGCTGAGCTTTTCCAGCAACTTCTGTTTTTGTTCCTAAAAACCAACTGAGTATATCGAATCTCTCCTCATGGCTAATACCCTCCAAACCAGGCAACACCCTGGTAAACCATTTCTGTACCCTGTCCAAAGCCTCCACATCCTTCTGGTCATGTGGTGACCAGAACTGTATGCGATATTCCATGTGTGGCCTAACTAAAGTTCTATACAGCTGCAACGTGACTTGCCAATTTTTATACTCTATGACCTGACTCATGAAGGCAAGCATGCCACATGCCTTTTTGACCACTTTATTCACTTGTATTGGCACTTTCAGGGAACTGTGGACCTATACGCCTAGATCCCTCTGTATGTTAACACTTCTAAGGGTTCTTCCATTTATTGTACATTTACCTCCTGGATTCGACCTTTCAAAATGTATTTTTACTCAATTGTGATGAAGAACAATGCCTCAAGGAATACATGTTTGGTGCATTTTAAATTGATAACATTTTTTACAATGACTGCATAAAAATGGGCCATTTGGTCTTCTGACAGCCCTGTAATGAATTTCCTACAGCTCAAGTTTTAGATGGTCTTGTGGATCGCGTTGTTAATTTTGGCTACTTTTGAGAACCAATGAAGGTGACAAATGCTTATGCGGGAAGCTCGGATCTAGCAGTGAAGCGTCAACTTTATCAGTTGTTTCCAAAAGCACAGAACCTCCGTTCCTAGAAGCATTATATTTCATTGCAAAATGGAAAAGGTGTTATAAAACAACTTGCCAGGAGTCAGCTTGGAAACAACTTAATAACATTAAATTGAAAGTGGCTTTTGCCTTAATCAGAACTTTTCTACTGGAGAGCTCACGAGATCCTATGGGAATGTGCTGCTTCATTCGCAACACCCATAACATCAGAGTGAAACAATTCTGAAGTTTCTGAGCTAATGAAACTTGAATGCAAGTCACTTAGGAAGAGAAATCTGTCTTTCTTATCTGGCTGATATGTTACTTCAGACCCACAGCAGCAATGTGGGTTGACTCCTAATTAGCCCTGCCGTAGCCTAAGAACCGATCAGTTCAAGGGCACTAGGAATGGGCAGACTCAACAAGTGACACATATATCCCAACAATCAAGATAAGAAGGGGAGTATGGGAAAACAGGGGAGCATGCTAGCTGGATGGGCTGAGGACTGATACTAAAGAGGCATCAGACTGATCTTGAGAGCTTGAGAGATTTCTAACCAACTACCTCTACACCCACACTCCTCCTGCATAGCATCGTGGGTCATAAAACCCAAATACACATCTTCCAAAGACAGACAAAAATGGTGGGAATGAGGTTCTGAGGCAGGCTCACCTTTTGAAAGTTGCAAAGGGGCTGGATTCTTATTTTGTGGATCTAACATGAAAACCTAAGAGTTTGAGTCTAGCGTGTGAGCATAGAAGTTCCACCCCTGCTCCGATGCTGAATTTGAATGCCTTCTGCAGTCTCAGTCAAACTCAGTCTCATTTCTCTTTACAGTCAGAATGTGGCATCCCCCTGGTCTTGGTCAGTAATCCTCATTTCAACTGATCCCTATTGGAAATTGGTTTAAGCCGGAACTGTTAGAATCTTCTTTAACCAGCATTTTCGTTTTATTCATGGGCGTTGCTGTCCAGCCAGCATTAATTATGCAATTCCTGTTCCTCTTAAGAAGGTGGTGGTGAGCTGCCTTCTTGAACCACTGCAATGCATGTGCAATAGGTGCACCCACGATGCTGTAAGGGAGGATACTGCGGGATTCTGACCCAGTGACAGCTACGGCGCTTAACTTCTAAGTCAGAATGGTGAGTGGCTTGGAGGGGAACTTTCAGGTGGTGGTGCTCCCATGTATCTGCTGCCCTTGTCCTTCGAGATGGAAGTGGTCATGTGTTTAGAAGGTGCTGTCTGAGGATCTTTGGAACACTTCTGCAGTGCAGATTGTGGACAGTACCCTACTGAGTGTTTGAAGTGGAAGGAGTGTATGTTTGTGCATGTGGTGCTACTCTAGCTAGCTGCTTTGTTCTGGATGGTGTCAAGCTTCTTGAGCGTTGTTGGTGCTGCACTCATCCAGGCAAGTGGTGATCTTTTCATCACACTCCTGACTTGTGCCTTGGGCGGACAGGCTTTGAGGAAGTTTCTGGTCAACAGTTATCCCCTGGATGTTGACAATGGGTGATTCAACGATGGTAGTGCCATTGACTGTCAAAGGGCAGTGGTTAGATTGTATCTTATTGGAGATGGTCATACCCTGGCATTTGTGTGGCGTGAATGTTACTTGCCACTTGTCAGCCCAAGCCTGGATATTTTTCTGATCTTGTTGTGTTTGAACATGGATTGCTACAGTGTCTGAGGAGTCATGAATGATGCTGAACATACCAACTTATGACTTTGTGATGGAGGGAAGATAATATTTGAAGCAGTTGAAGATGGTCAGGCCAAGGACACTACCCTGAAGAACTCCAGTATAGATATCTTGGAGCTGAGATGGCTGAACTCCAACAACTACAATCATCTTCCTATCTACCAGATATAACCCCAACCAACAGAGAGTTTGCCCCCCGATGCCATTGATTCCAAAAATCCTAGGGTTCCTTGATGCCACACTCAGTCCAGTGCAGCCTTGATGTAAAGGGCTGTTACGCCCACCTCACCTCTGAAATTCAGCTTTTGTCCATGCTTGAACCAAGTCTGTAATGAGGACAGGAGCTGAGTGGCCCTGGCAGAACCCAAACTGGGCATCACTGACCAGGTTATTGCTGAGCAGGTGCTGCTTCATAGCACTGTTGATGACACCTTCCATCAATTTACTAATGATCAAGAGTAGACTGATGGGGTGGTAATTGGTTGGGTTGGATTTATCCTGCTTTTTGTGTACAGATCATACTTGGGCAATTTTCCACATTGTCGGATAGGTACCAGTGTTGTAACTGTACTGGAACAGCCTGGCTCGGGGAGCGGCAAGTTCTGGAGCACAAGTCTTCAGTACTATTGCCAGAAAGTTGTCAGGGCCTGTAGCCTTTGCAGTATCCAGTGTCTCCAACCGTTTCTTGATATCACGTGGAATGAATCAAATTGGCTGAAGACTGACATTTGTAATGCTGGGGACCACTGGAGGAGGATGGATCATTCACTCGGCACTTCTGACTGAAGATTTCTGTGAAAGCTTCAGCCTTATCTTTTGCACTGATGTGCTGGGGTCCCCCATCTTTAAGGTTGGAGATAGTTGTAGAGCAATCTCCAGTGAGTTGTTGAATTGTCCATCACCATTCTGAACTGGATGTGGCAGGACTGTAGAGTTTAGATCTGAACCGTTGGCTGTGGGATCACTTAGCTCTGTCTATCACTTGCTGCTTTCGCTGTTTGGCGTGCAAGTAGTCCTGTTTGGTGGCTTCACCAATTTGGTACTTCATCTTCAGATATTCCTGGCACTGCTCCTGGCATGCCTTCCTGAACTGTCCATTGAACCAGGGTTGATCCCCTGGCTTGATGGTAATGGTTGAGTGGGGGATATACCAGACCATGAAGTTACAGGTTGTGCTGGAGTACAATTCTGGTGCTGTTGATGGCCCACAGCGCCTCATGGATGCCCAGTCTCGAGCTGCTAGATCTGTTCAAAGTCTGTCCCACCTGGCATGGTGATAGTGCCACACAACATGATGGAGGTTATTCTCAATGTGAAAGCAGTGGTCACTCTTACCAATACTGTCATGGACAGATGCATCTGCAGCTGGCAGATTGGTAAAGGTGAGGTCAAGCCCTTCCCCTTTGGTGGTTCCCTCACCACCCACCACATGACCAGCTCGATCACTAGTGCTGCTGCCAAGCCACTCTTGGTGGTGGACATTGAAATCCCCCACGCAGGGTACATTTCATGCCCTTGCCATCTTCAGTGCATCCTGTACGTGTTGCACAGCATGGAGGAGTACTAATTCATCAGCTGAGGGAGGACAGTACATGGTAATTAGCAGGAGGTTTCGTTACCCATGTTTAACCTGAAGCCATGAGATGTCGTGGGATCCAGGGTTAATGTTGAGGATTCCCGAAGCAACTCTCTCCCGACTATATATTACTGTGTGGCCACCTCTGCTGGGTCTGCCCCGCTGGATGGACAGGACATATCCAGGGATGGTAATGGTGGTGTCTGGGACATTGACTGTAGGGTATGATTCTGAGAGTATAACTATGTCAGGCTGTCACTTGACTACAGATCTCCCAATGTTGGCACCTGTACCCTGATGTTAGCAAGGAGGACTTTACTGTTACCACCATTGTCTTTTTCGGTGCCTACGTCGATGCCAGATGGTCTGTCAGTCTCATTTCTTTTGTGAGACTTTGTAGCAATTGATACAAATGAGTGCCTTGCTAGGCCATTTAAGAGGGCAGTGGAGAGTCAACCACATTGATGGGGGTCTGGAGTCACATGTAGGCCAGACCAGATGAGGATGGCAGATTTCCTGCCCTTCATTATTAATTGAAACGAAATGAAATCCGTGCAATGTCCTTTCCTGTAATTCTGCTGAGTTCCACTTTGCTCCCACCCTGTAATGTCGTTCTTGGTTCTGTGCAATAAATGTGAAATAAATGGACGGCCTGTTTTAGACCTCTTTATGATTTTATCTCCATTGAAATTCATTGGAAATAGGAAATGGGCTGCTGGTTTACTGTTACGGTTTTACATTCCTGGTCACAACCACTGTACATTACTGACTTACATTTTCTGTCTCTAGCTAACTTTCCTTCTCACTTATTTTTCTGTCTTTGACAGTGGCTTTCTGTTACATGCACCCTTCTCCTCAACCAAAGAGATAATTTTGAGGATGTCAGATTATCTGCCTGTTTCTTTACGAACCACGACAACCATTTACTGTAAAAGCAGCAACGCTGGTTGGTGTTAAAGGCTTTCTGCAGCACTCACCACTTATGGGATATTCTGTTGGGTTTTCTTCCATGGTGAATGTGTGTGGCTTTTGAATTTGCCTGCCAACGAGAAACAGAGCAATTGTATCATCCACAGCAGTCTAGTAATAGGAACCCTGAATAAGGCAAAACAAACAAATCAAACTTTTTTTGTGAGTTTTGAGGTGGTGTTCAAAAAATTAATATAAAGGCCGCATATTGCAGAAGCTGGAGATCTGAAATAATATCAGAGAGTGCTGGAGAAATGCTTGGCAGCATCTGTGGAGAGAAAGAAACAGAGGGTGGAATCTTCCCAGTCCCTGAATGATATAAGCATAGAAACATAGAAAATAGGTGCATGAGTAGGCCATTCGGCCCTTTGAGCCTGTACTGCCATTCAATACGATCATACCTGGTCATGCAATCTCAGTGTCCCATTCCTGTCCTCTCCCCATACCCCTTCATCCTCTTAGCTGCAAGGGCCATGTCCAGCTCCCTCTTGAATATCTCTAATCAACTGGCCCCAACAGCTTCCCGTGGGAGAGAATTCCACAGGTTCACAACTGTCTGAGTGAAGAAATTCTTCCTCATTGCAGTCCTGAATGGTTTACTCCTTATTCGTAGACTGTGATCCCAAGTTCTGGACTTGCCCAACGTTGGGAACATTCTTCCCAAATCCAGCCTGTCCAGTCCCATCTGGATTTTAAATGCTTTGGTGACAAAGTTAGGAAAAATAGTCAGGGGAAATTAGCAAGAATGAGATTCTGGACATCACAAGAAAAAAGTCCTATTCTCCAACCAAGTGTTGAATGGTGAGTTGAGAATCTCACTAGTGAGTGGAGAAAGGCATATTGGCATCCATTTGTATGTATCAGCATGTCATTAGTACCTGATCGTGCCTCAATTATATGATGTTTCCTATTTTCCCAACTGGGAGTTGCCATGATCCCTGTACCTTTGAGAACTCTCCTGTTCCTGCTTCAGTTCAAGGGTTGGATGACTTATGAGCTGGACAGGAACCATTCAATAATAATTCCCCATGTCAAAGTCTCTGGTTCACAGCTTGCTCCTCCAATCGTCTATCTTGGACATCAGATACTAACACCACAGGGCACGCTCCCCAGGCAGTGGCCACCCATTCCCTCTGAACATGGTCAGTGGTATTGGACACGTTCTAGCCTCCTTGCAGGCTCATTATGTCTTCAAACCACTTACATTATTGGAGTGCACCAGCAACCTTTCATTGTAATGCTGCCAAAGGGCACTTTGTGTGAAGGGAAAGGCATCCATCTCATAGATTCAACCAGGGTGCACCTCATGGCAGTCTCTTAGCAGTCGCTCGCTTTATGCTGAGTTTGAGACTCACGACATCTCTACTTTGCCTTTCTGTGATTTGCCCTCTTATTGAGTTTAAAGGCTCCCAGTACTTCTAGAACATAGAACATAGAACAGTACAGCACAGTACAGGCCCTTCGGCCCATGATGTTGTGCCGAACATTTACCCTAACCCTAAATTCTATCTAACCTCCACCGCTACCTTATACTATCATCCATATGCCTATCTAATAGCCGCTTAAATGCCCCTAATGAGGCCGACTCCCCTTCCCTCTCCGGCAATGCATTCCACGCCCCTACCACTCTCTGAGTAAGGAGCCTACCTCTGATGCCTCCCCCATATTTACCTCCTTTCACTTTAAAACTATATCCCCTCATAAAAGCTACCTCCACCCTAGGAAAAAGTCTCTGGCTGCCTACTCTATCTATACCTCTGTTCATGTTGTACGCCTCTATCAAGTCACTTCTCATCCTTTGTCGTTCTAAAGAGAGAAGCCCTAGCTCTCTCAACCTTTCCTCGTAAGACCTTCCCTCCATTCCAGGCAATATCCTGGTAAATCTCCTCTGCACCTTTTCTAAAGCTTCCACATCTTTCCTGTAATGAGGTGACCAGAACTGGACACAATACTCCAGATGTGGCTGAACTAGGCTTTGTATAGCTGGAGCATAACTTCTCGACTCTTGAACTCAATCCTTCTATTAATGAAAGCTAACACACCATATGCCTTCTTAACAACTCTATCCACCTGGGTGGCAGCTCTCAGGGAACTGTGAACATGAACCCCAAGATCCCTCCGCTCCTCCACACTGCCAAGAATCTTTCTGTTAACCCTGTATTCTGCTTTCAAGTTTGTCCTTCCAAAATGAATCACCTCACACTTTTCAGGGCTAAATTCCATCTGAAACTTCTCAGCCCAGCTCTGCATTCTATCAATGTCCCTTTGTAACCTAGAACAGCCCTCCGCACTGTCCACAACGTGACCCACCTTCGTATCATCCGCAAACTTGAGAATCCACCTCTCCACTCCTTCATCCGAATCATTTACAAAAATCAGAAATAGAAGAGGACCCAGAACTGATCCTTGTGGTACACTACTCGTAGCTGGGCACCATGTTGAATATTTTCTGTCCACTACCACCCTTTGTCTTCTAAGGGTCAGCCAATTCTGAACCCAATCTGCCATATTTCCCCCTATCCCATGCCTCCTTACCTTCTGTATGAGCCTACCATGGGGAAGCTTATCAAACGCCTTACTTAAATCCATGTATTCACATCCACTGCTCCACCTATTTCCACGTGTTTGGTCATCTCTTCAAAGAATTCAATAAGGTTTGTGAGGCATGATCTACCCATCACAAATCTATGCTGACTATCACGAATCAAACTGTCCCTTTCCAAGTGATCATAAATCCTGTCTCTCAGAGCCCTTTCCAATAATTTGCCTACCACTGACGTCTGTTTTGAGTCTCATTTTAGTGCAGACACAAAGCCAGGCAGCTTGTGATGACTTTCAGCAGTGATCCATCAAGGGGGTGGACATACATCCCCTTACTATATCAATTTCACATCTGCACCATGTGCCAGCAGCTGTAACCCTTGATATGCTTCAACCAATGCCCATGTTTCAAAGTCACGAGGAGGTCAAGTCAAGTCGAGTCAAGCGAAGCCGAATTCAGTCAGGGGGCGCAGCACAGCAAGTCAAGGACAGTGTCTGCTATCCATCCAGGAGCTTGTGCACAGCTAGTCAGCCACTGGTTAGGTGGTCCATGTCACTACGGTCTGGCGAGTAGGCCACGGTCAGTCCTGCAGGTCCAGGGAGTCACGGTATGTCAGTCAGGGAGCTGCACAGGGGTCTGGACCAAGCAAGTTAGTCAGTGGGGTTGGCCACAGTCAGTCCTGGGGGTCAGCTCACTGAAAGTCACTGAAAGACATTATCAGGGGCCATTGGCTTGACAGGGAAGTCAACTGTGGAGGTTGGAGGCAGTATGCTGGGATACAGAGGGGACGATAATTGTGATGGGTGAAACAACCTTTTTTGTAGGTTGGAGTGTGGGTCAAGATGATAGTACATTGAACAAAAGGGGTTACTGTGGGAGGGGTTGTCACCATTGATCATAAGCACCCTGGTTTTGTAGGAGGAAAAATGAAGCAGGGTGGGTGGTTTGTACCACTCACCTGCAATTCCGGGACTTGAGGGTTATTGTTGAAAGAGGAAGTTTTAATTCAAAGACGTGTGGGAACATTTGGAAGTTCAGAATGGATTGGCTTGACAGAGAGAGCAAGGAAAATAATAACACAATGGTTCTGGGGGGGTTCTGCCTTGAATACCAGGCTGAGCTTGTGACTCACTTTGCCAAGTGTGATTTGCGTTGCCTTCTATACTCATGTGACCTGCAAGTGCACACAGGGAAAAGATGGCTGCGACCACAAGTGGAATGGGCAGAGTGAACGTATCACTTTCTGTCTCCACACGTGGCGAGTAATATAAGGCCTATCAATGGGAATCGTATTAATCAGGCACTTACCCAGTACAGGGCGAAATGCAGGCAGTATCCTGAGTGAGATACAAGTCCTGGTCACAAATAATCTAGACAATTACACATTGATCGCCGCCATTTCTGTGAGGCAAAAGTAATTGCAGTTGACCTTAAAAGTGGCACATGCAGGCCGCAAAGGAAAGATATCATTGGCTGCACAAACTGACTTCCATCCATCCTGTAATTATTTGCCATTCTGCTTGAATAGGCTAAGCTGCTTTAATTGAGCGATGCTGGGATAGAGAGCATTGATTTGGTAATCATACAGTATTTACAATCTGCTACTTTGCTGCGTTCTTCTGAATAAGGTCCCTACGTTAGAAGTCCATGTAGAAGCTTTCTATGGTGATCCTTATCCCACTGTGTTGGAGTACTGTGGTGTGTAAGTGATATGAATTCTAACTGCTCACATTACTAAGAACCTATCCTTTCTGATAGCCCCCACATAGGTTCATTGGAAACGTAACTAACTGGGATCAGAGCAGAAGTTATCATTACTGTAGTAGCAGGGCAAAAAAGGCACAGAGAAATTGAGGAGGAACAATTTGGTAGGAAACCCAGATAAAGAGCAACCTCCAGCAGTTGCTAAACGGACCTCACATGAGGGAGTTGCACCTGAAGGTCCTCTCAGGATGTAGAGTCAACTCAGAGTCCATCATCTTTGACAGGGTTTCCCATGAGGCACAGTGTTGCTGTGGTCTAAGAATGTCCGAGGACACTGTACACAGGACTGTGTCATTTGCTGCTTTAGGACTTGCAACATCAACCCACAAGTGAATCTTGTGTGATCGATACCATTCGTCCCAGGTCACGCTACTTCACCCCATTTCCCTGTTACAAGGTCATTGTTGCAGCCCGGACAAGAGGCTACGCCAACCTGGCTTTCCCCAGGTGCAGGGTGTTATAGACCGTACGCATAACACATTGAGAGTCCCATATCATACTGTGACTCACTTTGTCAACAAAGGTTCCACTCTATCAATGTATGAGTCATTTGTGATAACAGGTATCCCATTTTGGAAGTCTGTGCCAGGTAACCTGGGAGTTGCCATGATCCCTGTACCTTTGAAAACTCTCCTGTTCCTGCTTCAGTTCAAGGGTTGGATGACTTATGAAGATGGTAACAGGGACACAAAATTATCATCTACAAAGATAGCACGAACTGCCGATGCTGGAGAATCTGAGACAATAAGGTGCATCCAGCTGTATACCTTGTTATCATCTACAAATGTAGCTGATGTCTCCGTTATTCAACCTCCTGACTGAGGCTGAGTGTGCAACCCAGCTTCGACCAGGCCCGTCATGGAGCAGACAATGGATCTGCTGAAGGTGATGTCCCACTGCTTGGATCAGCCTGGGGAAGCCTCACAGTACACTGCAGAAAGAGTGTACAGCATAATCCTAGCATGCTGTTTCCTGCATTACTGGGGCAGGCAAAGAGGGGACGTGAAAGCTGAGAATGTAGTAGCAGTCTTACCAGTTGGGATATGAGCAGGAAGCGCATCACAATTTGTATGCCTGGCCTGGCAGCAGTCTATCAAAATAAACCAGGCATGACTTAAGTTCCAGTGGCTGACACCTGAGTGCAGTTATCATTAATTATCATGTAAGACTGATGTTGCTCAAAAGGCAAGCAATCCACATTTGTTCACAAAGATAAATGCAACTTCTATTTGTGTGTGTTTTTCTTTGTTTTTGTTGGTGTCGAATAAAAATGAATGTTTTCAACCGTTTGAAGGTTTTCCAGTCCATGATGGTTGGCTAATGAACAATGAGAAAGATGTAAGGCTGCATTGGGCATTGGAAATAAACGTCGCACTGTCCTAAAACAGGGTTCTAAGATGTGATGATGCTGAGGATAGGAAAAACCGTGAGTTGACTTCTTAAACAGCAAGAGGTTTATAAATGTTCACTTGTATTTGCAATGGAGTGTTAGCTATGTGCCACGAGAAACATTTGGATTTGGTGCCACGCGTATGGTGAAGGGTAGACCTTGATTGGCAGTATTTGGCTGAATGAATGGCGGGGCTTTAAAAATGGCCCCGGTGCCAGGAATCCGAGGAGATCCTGGTGGTGGTGAGCACCTCTGCCTGTGGTGAGACAGAAATAAGACAAGCTGGGTACCATCGGGACTTGACACATGGGTCATGAGGTGGGTTTTGGGAATTAGCATGAACAAACTCACTAGGCCTCACGGAGAGAAACATTGACCAATCTTGACAAATTTCTACTGGACTTCTGGTAAAAGTTAATATCTCACATCCAATATGACTCTTCTTGAGTTAACTCTGTGTTTCTCTCTGCAGACATGCTGCCAGGCCTGCTGAGTTTCTGTAGCACTTTCTGATATTTTCTCCCCTCCCCCCCAGTTAAATAACACTGCTGTCCTCGAGGTGTCATTTTCCCCAGGATCCTGTGCAGGCCCATGAAGAAATGGCAGCCAATGCTGATGATTGTAAGCCAAGATTTAAAAAAGAGATTTGTTTTTCCCTTCCTCTTCTTCAGGCCACGGATCACAATAAACTGTGCTCATAATGAAACAATGCCCAAGACCCTTTTATATTAAAATCACATTGCCAAGACAACCCACTGGTGTCCTGGGAAAGAGAGCCAAGTTTTCATAAATGTTTTATGAAGTAGAGGCAATAACAAGTTCACCTTCAAGCTAAAGGTGAAGGAGTAAGAAAACTTTGAGTTTGACTCTGGAGAGGATTCGTGAATGGAGGCAGCACCTATTCACATGTCCCTGGTAGTGGTAAAACGAGGTCACAATGTAATTTCACATACACTAGGGCTTCTCAGACCAGATAAACACATCAGTCATAGGAGGTCCCATTTTCTCCCTCATTGAGCTGTCAGTATTTACACGTGCACTCTATGATGAATCTATGTACTTCAGACACTTCATCACAGTCCTGACCCATGGGCCTCAGTCTTGACAACTGAAATGCACTGGGTAGCCTTAAAGGATTCCTGTCACATTTACAGCAACTGGCTGCTTTAATAAACGGAACTTTACGGTGCTCCAGCAGGGAAGCAGTCATAATGAGCAAGGATGTACTCTAAAAAGGTACAGCAAACCCCAAAAATGTAAATGGCCACATTTGCGCCAAACTCAACAAGAGGCAAAGCTATCAAAGGTTAATTCTGGGTCTGATTTGGAGAGGACGGTCAGAGAGAGTGTGGGAGAGATCGAGAGATAGAGAGGGAGAGAAGGGGAGAGAGAGAGGGGCGGAGAGAGAGATGGAGAGAGAGATGGGTGCCTCTTCTAATCAGGAAATCATATGACCTTTAGCATTGTTACTTTGCGTTTATCACCTTCCGTCAGGCAGTTCCAGGGAGAATTCATGACAGAGGTGGACAATAGTAAAGTGGTTGGTGTGCGGAGTGCAGTCTATCCGTTAGCGTCAATGTTTGATAGATGCGATTTAGATAGTGAGAGCAGAGGTAAGGGAAATCTGGAACGGAACACAGAATTGGTGCATAGAAAGGGTTGCCAACTCTCGATGCTTTACCAGAGGTTTGACATGTCTACATAATCATGTGACACTGATATCAGTAATGTGTAAAACCTGATCACGTGACAGTTGATTACATGCTATGGCTTCTGCAACCGTACATGAATTTATCAAATGGAACTTGGGTCCCCTGCAGTTAAAAAGTTTTGCTTGTGGTTTTGCATCAGTAACTGCTCTGCAACAATTCCAAGAATCAGGAGGCCTCCCACAAATAGACAAAAAAGGAACGGCATGCATGCGGGGCAATTTGTAGAGGGGCAACCGGAATTGGGAGGAACTTTCATTCCATTAGTAACTGTACAGTAATGGGGTCAACGTCAGAAAGACATATGATGATGTGGTATAGTGGTATCAGTGGCACATGACTATGTAGAAGGAACCGGAAGGGAATGGAACATATGAATAAGAGCAGAAAAACGCTATTCAGGACTTTAAGCTTGGGCCACCACTCAGGAAGACTGTAGCCGATTTGTTTGTGATTCTTTTCAATTCCACATTCTTATCGAGCCCTCATAACCCTTGATCCACCTGCCTAACAAAGATGTCTCCAACATCTTTTAGAATACTCAAATGATCATGCCTCCACCTTCTATACTTGCACAGCCCGCTGAGAGAAAAGGATTGTCAGTGACCCTGTGTTATTGGATGATCAACTTTTAATGGCTAAAAAAGATTAAGCTACAGCCATTCCCAATGAAGTTACAGGGAGCTGGAGGATCGTCATTCAGAGCAGAAGGACAACTCACGGCAAAGTTTAAGTGAAACAGGATAGAAATCACGGAATCTGCCTGGCATTCAGAATGAAGGATACTCTTGGGAACAAGCGGGAAGGCATGCTTAAAGCTTACACTAATCTATAAGATGGATGAAATTGTACCCCAAGGAAGTGAACGTTGAGGTGAGTTTCAAACGTTGTTCTTAGTTTGGGAAAAATTGAAGAGTGGGAACTACATTGCCATAAGGATAATATGAAACCAATCTGCTTACACAGATGAAGAAAAGAGCCACACCCACTTATGGATAATATTTAAAATGAAATGGAACGTATGTTCAAACTAGAAGTAATTTTCCTGGTTACTTTGCCAACAAAATGGTGCTCAGGTAAGGTTATAGTTCTAAAATCAAATGGTTCAAACGAAGTTAAATGAAGCCATAGGTATGGTTTGGAACAGATTTATTTGAATTCAAAGTAAGATCTTCATTATCATCATAGGCGAATACTCAAGGTGGACTGAGGTAAACTATCTACACAAAAGCATGGCAGACACAATGATAGAATGCCTCCAGAATGTACTCAATTCCAGACAGTGTAGTCTCTTCTAATGGTCCACAGTTAGCAAATGAACAGTTTAAGAGACTTGCATATGAATACAATTATATTCATGTTAAAAATGGAGCCCACAGTCCTCAAATGAATAGGGGTTTGTACAATCAAGGCATTATGGAAGAACATGGTTATGTAGACAGAAATGAAAAGGAGCAATTCAAACAGTCCATAGACACCAAACTGTAAATAAAAAGTTTCTGCAAAAAGCTCATGGACTCTAGCAGCTGTATTTTGGGAGGTAAGTTAGATCCCAAACACAGAGTAAAACAGTAACTGTTGTTAATGAATGGTAACTGAAATTGTGTTCAATTCAATCACATTCCCTGATGACCAATAGTCACACAGGTCGGAATCATACACGGGCTTGAACAATGTGGGAGATGGCAAGAAACCTGGGAAGACCATGTGAGATGTCCAGTGAGGCCTCGCTCAACATTGGGAACATTCTCTGCCAGAGTTCCAGATGAGACTCTGGCTAGGGAGTGGTGAGATCATGGGGATCAGCCTCATTAATGCGCAGCTTCCTATCCTGCTCTCCATGAGGAAGCTGAACGTCGAGAATTCGCAACATGAAAGTCAGAGGGGGTAACCCCGTGTCCGCTGCTGGATCTCCATCACAGGCCACACTCCTTAGGCAGCATGGTGTAGAACTGCATCCTAAACCAAGCTGCACCTTTAAAAGAAGGCACAACCAAAAATCAGAAGGCCTGGGAATAGTGTAGGGATTCCTAGAATCAGATCCCAACCAACACTTATAATGAGCTCCTGAGCTGAGCTGAATTGGTAATGATTTGGCCTTGGCTGCAATAGGTCAGCAATGTTCTACCTACCTCACAGTCGCCCACTGATCCAAATGCCTTCCCAGTGCCTCTGGAGACATAAAACCCTGCTCCTTGGTTCAGGTGTCAGGCAGCAATCGCAAGCCAATCACATCCAGGCATATCTGCTGTTGAAAAATCAAATCATCATCATTATTATTGAGCTGTGCAGTTGTTTTTCATACCCAGGTTAACCCACTGGAGACCCTTCCGTTTTAAGATTCGGGAGATAACAGGTACCATTGGGGAAAAAAGGATACAAATACCTCAGAATCCTTTAGAGGGGTAGAAATAGACAAACACAACTCTCTGGAGGAGTTGAATCTCAGCACCCAGTGCTAGCGATCCTCTGCAAAATTTAAATGTTGGGAGCGGATGCCAAGTGGAGTGCCTAGCTGTTCAGGTGGGGGAGGGTTTATGTTGCAGCACTGTGTGTGCTGGCCTGTTGCACTCTGGGAAGGAGAATAGTATGCGGATTGCCTGTTATTCCATTAGTTTCTGCATGACGGTCAATTGCTGTGGGATAGACTGCATTTCTGGAAGTGGACTGTGGTTTTTTTTTAACTCCACACCTCCTCTTCCAGCCCAAGCATTGCCATTGGTAGGGACTTACATGTGTCGCTTGCATTTAGGGTTAGGGGTTAAATGAGGCAAACCACTCCCCTTGCCCATGATGTACACCCTTCATGGGGGCTGGTTAACTCTGTTGTTGGACGGCTGCTTTGCAATGCAGGGTAACGCCAGCAGCATGGGTTCAATTCCCTCACCAGCTGACGTTGCTATGAAGGACTCTCCATCTCAACCCCTCCCCTTGCCTGAGGCATGATAATCAAACCACCACCAGTCGCCTTTCTCTAATGAGAAGCAGCCCTATGAACCTCTGGGATTATGCCGACTTTACCTTACTTCCCTCATTAACATCACTCATATCACTTCCTTCCCCATTATTAGGCAGTCATTATTGCAGACCCAACCGTGATGCATCCAAAGTCCCTCTCACCTCCCATGATAATCTCCCAGAAAGCAATCTCTGCGCCTTCACAATTTCTCGAGGAAGGTTCCTAAATCTGCAGGAATGAGAATGTGACTCCTGGACCCCAGTAGATTCAGTGAAAAGCATGGAAAGTGGAGCCTTTGCAGTCTGAAGAAATTATGTCAGACACGTGTCAGAAATCTATAACCAAATGTCACAATTGGCTAAACTTCATCAATTCCCCCCTGGGCTGATGCAGTAATATGCAGAAGAGACAAAGGTCTGCTTAATCCCAAACTTTGAGCTGCAAGTTGTCTTAAACATGGAGATGTCTGGCGTTCTGACCTCTTCCATTATTACTGTATTGATTTCTAGACATTTTGTGCCACCCATCAGAAAATTCCATCCCTGCTAAGGTAGACCAGTAAATTTGGAGTGATGGGTGAGTGGGCTTTTGGGCTGAATTTTATACAGGAGCACCCTCCAACAGCTCCAGCATAAAAGTTAGGGGCTGGTTTACCAGCCTTAGAATGTGGACTGCAATGGTTCAAAAAGGCAGCTCACCACCAACTTCCCAAGGCCAATGAGGATGCGCAATAAATGTTGGCCAGTCAGAGGGGTCCAGGTGCATGACTGAGTAAAAAGAAACCTGACCCTTAATTAGGTTGAGTCAGGACTTCCGACCCCATCTGAGAGGAAGTCCTACCTTCAAGAGATGCTGACCAATCAAATAGCCAATATGTCTCCTGTGCTAGTGGTGCCACTGGGTGCGGTGGCCACAGCTGGTACTACAGTGAGTCCCTGAAGAAAAGGAGGTAGGAGTGTGTAACAATGAGTTCCAGGGCTTTATGAACTAGGCTGGTGCTGTGGATGGGGCAGGTGGAGAGAGCAAATGGGAAGCCTCTGACTGGCCTGAGGGTAGGTCTTCCTCAACACATGTGTTTTCTTGACATATGAAAGTCACGATGACAGTGAGTGGAGACGCTTAAATGGCTGTCACTGTTTCATATGAACTGAATTGGCCGAAATGGTTGTCTGATGTCTCCCCTGCTGTGGATAACATTATCGCAGGGCCAGTATGGGCTGCTACATGATCCCACTGCCCAGACATCTGACTTCCTACCATCCCACCCTCCAGGATATGGGGGCATAACAGGCAACCCTTGGTGTGGAATGGGGCTCAGGGAGCAGAATTTTGGACAAAGTGAAGTTTACAACAGGCAGAGGAAGGGTAACCATGCCGGACAGCAAGAGGATTGTCAGGCAGCGTTTTTAACCAGAGAAAACCACTCTTAACGGCAGGAATAGGGAGGGGTGTGGGGAAGCAGAACGGGGTCTGGAACGCATTGCAAAAACTAACTCAGTCTCACTTCCAGGTTTTGTAACAGACATGATCAGACCTGCACTGGTGAATGGGAGGACTTGTCCTTCAAACAACTCTGGCTCAGGTTAAAATTGATGTGTTCTACCCTGCTCCCAAAGGCTATAGGAAGCAAAGTGGGATGACTGGTGCTTGGTTCTCAGAAGGTACTATGGGGGTTGTGACATGTTAATTCCTGCAGAGGGGAGGATAAAGCCAACCTCACTGACTAAACAGGCAAGAGCTGGAAGTGACTGTTGCAGTCAGCAGTCAGAATGTGGTCACTTGAACCTGGATTCTGTGCCTCTAGAGGTTCAATGACCTCTCAGGAGTGCAGGAGAGGTGAATGTAATCTCTCTTACAGGAACCCAGACAGGGACATCCCCAATATTTTTCAGCACAGCACACCACAGACCTGAACCCCTTGCAGCCCCATTCGTTCCTCTCTCTCTCCAGACCCAACATCAGACCAACCACTGCCCACACTCAGCATCATCTTACTACATTCTCACGTCATTCCTGAATGGTCACCATCCACACAGTTGTTATCGCAGCCTTTGCAACGCGATTCTTGCACTCATAATCCTCTGACTTCTCTCCATGTGGGAGAAGACAGCATATTGCTCCAGAGACAAATGAGAATATAGAGCAGTCTTCACCACTCGTCTTACAGCTCTTTTGTACCACTTGCAACATGGTGAGCTTCTGTCAGTCTAGTCTGGGTAGTATGTGCTCTGTGAGTCAATATTGTCCAAGATGGCAGCACAGTAGGACGGTCCAGCAGGAGCTTGTCTGCTCTGTCCATTTATTTCTCATTTCCTTCTCTTTATTTTTTCTTCTTGTCTTGGTGTTTCTTCCTGGCCTCAGCGTGGACCTGGTGAGGTGTCTGTGCTGCTATGTCGGCCCAGTGTCTCAGCAGCTCATGGCAGTGTCTTGGCCTGATCTGTCAGCGGATCGTGGTGGGTCTCGGCCTACTCTCTCGTCGGCTCGTGGTGGTGTCGGCTCGGTGCGAGATTAGGTCCTGCACGGACATATTCTAGAGGCACCAGGGGGAGACTGGGTAGGTGGCAGCATCAGCAGCAGCGATGGCATCGCAGCCCAATATGGGAAGAGCAAACAGTGAGGGAGCTCCCCTGGTATCTGTGGCAGAGGCATCGAGCACATGCAGCCGAGGTGTCCCAGAGAGCTAGATAGACTTCTTGTACACAAGATGATGAGAGGCACAGATAGAGTGGATCGCCACAGACTATTTCCCAGGGCGGAAATGATTATTATGAGGAGGTATAATTTTAAGGTGATTGGAGGAAGGTATAGTGGAGATGTCAGAAGTAGGTTCTTCACACAGAGAGTGGTAGGTGTGTGGAATGTGCTGCCGGCAGTGCCGGTGGACTCAGATACTTTAAAGACTTTTAAGTGACTCTTGGATAAGCACATGGATCTTAGTATAATGAAGGGTATGCAGGGTAGATTGATTTTGGTAGGATAATAGGTTGGCACAACACAATGGGCCGAAGGGCCCGATCTAAATCCATTGAGAGATAGGCATGAAACTAGGGGAAGATAGAGGGAAATGTGGGAGTGGGGTCCCCCAATGATTTATTGGAATGAGGCCTGGTGAATAATGTCATTTACGGTCTTGTTTATTGTTGACTTCTCTCCGGCCATCTGCTATTGCCACGATGGTTAATTCTCCACCAGTTTGCAAATTAATATTGAAATAGAGGAAGCTCTGTTTCTGGAATGAAGGATGTGGAGTCGGAATTTCAATCCAGTCTGACTGAATATGCACAAATTGAGCCTGTAATGAATACTGTTGTTGCTATTCCCTCCAGTTCTTTTCCTGTTATATTCCGTCATGGATTGTGGACACTGCTGGCTAGGACAGCAATTATTGGCTGGGTTGATGGTGTGGAGCCAATGTCGCCAGCAGATAGACAGATAACATAAATTTAGGGTCCCTTGTGCCAACTGCTACTTCAGAAGGAGCTAGAAAAATTCAGAAGAGCAAGAAAAATTGTTGTAAATGCGTACACTATATACTAAAAATGGATAAATGTTTAATGAAACCAAAAGCATTGAAACAACAAAACCCATATGTGATGATAACAGAACTTCCTCCATCAAATTCCACCTTCAGGCCTAAACGTCTCCTTAGTGGTAAATGCCTCAGACAAAGACAGGAAACCACCACTGTGCTGGCAGAATTAAGGAATATTAAGACAGTTCAGCTACTTGACTTTGGGGTTTATTTGTACTGCAAGTTGGAAAACAAAAGCACTTTAGCATTGCAGACTGGAATAGAATAGTAATTTATTGTTACTTGTGTTTTCACATAAAATGTAATGAAAAGTACAGTGTGGAGTTTGCACATTCTCTCTGTGTTTGCGTGGGCTTCCTCTGGATGCTCCAGTTTCCTCCCACAGTCCAAAGATGTGCAGGTTAGGGTGGATTGGCCATGCTAAATTGCCCATAGTGTCCAGGGATGTGCAGGCTGGGTGGGTTAGCCATGGGAAATGCAGGGTTACAGGGATATGGTAGCGGGGTGGGTCTGGATGGGATGTTCTTTGGAGGGTCGGTGTGGACTCGATGGGCTGAATGGTCTGCTTCCACACTGTAGAGCTTCTATGCTGCTAAGTGTTTAAGTCACTTTACTCTGGCACCTATATTAATAACAGAAATCGTATACATATATATAAAAATTAAGACAGAGTCCATCTTTTCTCAATTCATGGACTTATGGGATCCCAAGGACATGGAAAAGACAAGAACCACATTCTCCACTGCTGCGGAGAGCCGACATCGAAGGTGCAGAATCTCGGGCCGTTGCGTTGAAGCAGACCGCCATGCTGGGCTGTTGAAATCCCGGGCCGGAGGACGCCACGGAAGCCGCTTCAAAGAATTCCGGATCGTTGGAAATACCCAGGGCAGCCGAATGGCCTCAAGGAATGGTCCACACTACCTTGGCCGCTGCAGAAACCTTCTGAAACCTTTCCCCGCCAAAGCCAAAGAAGGTGAGAAAAAGAAGTAGATAAGAAAGTAGGATGGCAGCAGGCATGGTGATCAGAAGCAGATAAACTCAGAAGCCTGAACGAGTTTGAACACCAGTACTGCCTGAAACATCTTCAAAACTCGTCAAATTACAGAGACATTCCATCACCCAGCCTGAAAGATAGGAGGACAAGCACGTTCATTTTTTTGTTGGAGTGAAAGGAGCTGTTTGGTACCAAAGTAACAATCTCCACAATGAGGCGTTCTTAAAATTTTGTTGTCTCATCCTAATTAGTGGCAAAGAAAATTGTCAAATCAGAAAGAAAAAGAACACACGCTGTTGCTGAGCAGTTGATATGCTACTTGCCATTGACATTCTAAGCAAAATTTTTGTAAAGCAGTAAACATGGATGAAATTTTCATGTCAAATGACATTCATTTAATGCCAAGTTAATGAATGTCAAGCATCATTTAATGTCAAAGTAATTAATGTCAAATTAAAGTATTTCACAGTGGATTGCTCACCTGTGAAGCAATCGCTTTGTGGAATCCACAAACATTTGCAATATATCCCCCCCCTCTGCCTGTTTGGTATGTGCAGAATAAGGAAATAGAAGGCGGTGTTTTGTTTTGCAACAAGACATCAGCAAACCAATGACATTTTTGAATTGTTTGTATAATTGATTTTCAAGGCAGACGGAGAGAAACTCCTCACTAACAAGGGTGTCAAGGGTTATTGGTGCAGGCAGGAATGTGGAGTTGAGGCCCCATCAGTCATAACATGTGCAGGAGCAGAGCAGTCTTTAAGGGCTGAATGGTCTACTCCTGCACCTAATTATACTGTACACACACATATGAAATCAACTTCACAAGTTGCACTGAGGTGTAGCAATGGCCAGAAAGGCTTATGGTGTTGTGAAAGACCCAAAAAGCCTCTGCATATGCACTATATTAATGTCTTGCTTGCAAGGGGCTTGCTGTGAAAGATGTTGAGCCAGATTGTCTCAATATAACAATCGCTAACCTTGTTCATTTTATAAAGTGTGAGGAATAGCTCAGTTGACGTTCTTGCTTCTGAGTCAGACCATTGTGTGTTTAAGGCCGACGCCAGAATTTCAGCGCAAAAATCAAGGCTGACACGTCGATGCTTTAGCGAGGGACGCCTGAGTTGCCAAAGATGCCAACTGTCAGTTGAGGTGTTGAACAAAGACCTCGCCTGACCCCTCTAAAGGATTCCATGACACTAGTTCAAAGAAGAACTGGAGAGGTATCCTAGCCAATACTTACCTTCCAATCAACATCAGAAAAAATAGCTCATTTTCACATTGTACACAGGAAGCTCTTACTAACAGGAAATTGACAGATGTGTGTCCTACAGTACAGCATAGGGAGTCAGTTAGCTTGAATGGTTTGCGATGCAGAGTGATGCCAACAGCGTGGGTCAATTCCCACACTTGATTCTTCTTCACAACCTCTCCCCTCACATTAAACCATCACTAGCTGGTTCTCCCTGATAAGAGAGCAGCACTATGGTCCAGTAGGATTATAGTGACTTTTACTTTAGCTTTACATTTCAAAGACCTATAAATGCCTGTAAAATACATGAGATATCTGGTCAAGGAAGGCACTATGGAAGTGCAAGCCTTCATTTTCTTCCGACATACAGCAACAAATTACATGGACTAAAATTTCATTCTTGAAGACAGGCCACTTTCCAACACCATGATGTAGGAGCAAATTATTGCAGATGCTGGAATCTGTACTGAAAACAAACATGTTGGAAATCAGGCAGCATCTGAGAGCAAGCTAAAGTTTTGAGTCCAAATGACTCCTCGTCAGAGCCAACGTCGTGACCTTGCATCCTGCCTTGCAGTGCCTACCCACGTTATTTTCATGGTGGGAATGGGCCGGGGTCAGGGCCACCATCTCCTGAAGCAGACCCTGAGATAGACATGAAGGGAGGTAGCGCCCAGGCGGGCATGTAAGAAACCTGCCTCCAATCAGCCCATCTTTATTCACTGAGGCATCGGTCCGGTTCTGAAGATGAGAGTGAGGCCCCAAACCTTTCACCCCTACATTCCTCAACCCCATGCACCTTCACTTCTCTTTGCTCTTATCTCCCTTCACTTCATGCTCTAAGATCATCCCATACTCCTTATTGATCTATGTTCCCTCTATATCTCCTATGGTCACTCACCATCCCCCATTTACCCCTCTGAACTCCAAATGCTCATCGGTACAGTACCCATTTCGTACAGAATTCTTGCGACCTATGGGGAAGACTTTGAGATGTTCAAAAAATGGCCAAATTCAACAGACCATCATTCAAAAGGGCCACTTTAATTCTATAATTCTAGCGGTTATAAAACTGGCAAGTTAAACAAACTCACAAACCCCCTTGATGGCAGTTACAAGCAACACCAGCTAAGTAGCATTCATTAGGGGGTTTGCAACTCGGTGAAGCATTCATAATGGGAGTACAACTGTGTTGACGTAGCCTCCAGAGCTGAATATACTAAAGCCTTTGAAGTAATTGAAAGTTCTCAGCCTTCTGTTCCAGTTTTGAAGAAGTGAAACAGATAAGACTCAGCTACTTGAAACAATGAATCAGATGTCTGAGCTGTCATTCAATGAAAATATTAAACCACAGGATTCAACTAACACAGTCAAATCTGCAATCAATGTTGTTCACTGCAGAAGATAACTTTATACACTAAGGATGCATTCTAAGCACCTGAAGACTCTCCCACTTACAATGCAGGTCAATGTAATGGTGTTATCTTTCAAGAACAGAATCCTATCATCAATCACTACATTAAATTAACAGAAATAATTTAACCAAAAAGCATTTTGCCACACAGGCCTTCAGCTCTTCAACCACACCATGAAACAAACCCACTACATGACCTCCCTCAGCTCCTGTAACTTTCCCACCCATCCCCGGCTCCTGTTCCAGCTTCTGACCCTCCCTTCCAGCCACCAGCCAGATTCAACTCTCCCATTGGTCCACCAGGTTGTACCCACTACCATTGTCCATCTATCACCATCATTCTGTTACCCCGCCCCGCCTCTTTATCTGCAGCACCCCCTACCCCTACATCCAGTCCTGAAGAAGGGTAGTACCTGAAATGTCGACTGCTCTTTTCCTCCAGAAGCTGCCTGGCCTGCTGTGTTCTTCCAGCCTCCTGTTTGTCTGTCTTGGGTTCCAGCATCTGCAGGTTTTTTGACACGTGAAATTAGCAACACACCTTCAACTTACCTGTCAAAAGGCTGCCAAACTACAGAACAGGGATTCTCAATTGCTCACAACACCTTTAAGCTTTTGCGAACCTCATTTCCTTCAGAGGTTGGCCTGGCTTCATCGACATTTCAGGAATGGCTACTCCAGCAATGGAGCTGGCAAAGTCAGGACCAATGAATGCAGGCTTGACATCTCTGCAGCTTAAAGTGCCCATGATGGGAAATGGGGGTAGGAATCCCAGAAACAGGTCTTGCCTACCATCTCCCTGTCACCATAAATAAATATCTGGACTCCCGTTGTGCTGAAGTCGATACAGAGCACAATCCATGCTCTTGCAAACCAGACTTTCTTGAGACAGTATACCCAGTCATATGTTTTATCTTATACATACATTTTTAGCTGATGATAGGCCTGAACAAGCCAGTGAATGATGATGCGTGGGTGGCTAAACTGGGTTACCTTGCAGACACAGTCAGTGAAATGAATTATCTGAATAAAACCACGCAAGGTAAGAGAGCTCACTCTATTGCTCAGATGAAAGGATTGACGCATTCAAAAGGAAACTGGAAAGTTCTTGTTTCTGTGCCAAGATCCTTGAAATCTCTTCCTAACAACATACTGGGTATATCTACATTAAATGGACTGTTACAGTTTAACAAGATCATCAGCACTTTTTCAAGGGCAGCAGGAGATGGGCAATAAATGCTGCCCTGGCTTACATTCCATAAATAAATAATAAAAAAAATCCTTCATTCAAGAAGAATACATTGATTTTTGATGTAATGAAACTACAGGTGGCAGTGTAACTTTCAGATATGAAATATCAATCAATATATTATTTATTTTCCAAGATTCGTGATGGCACTGTCTGCTACCAACCTATTAGCTGCAAAACCTGTCAAGGAGAATATTGAAGCTAAACTGCCACACAGTGATTAGAGGCACCCAATGATATTTCACAAGATAGTTATGAGGGAGCTGAGTTCGGCGAACGGACCACAGTTATGAACATTGCTGCGGCGGGTTCCTTCCAGAATATCTGCAACATCTTGAGGTTTACTGAGCGCTGTTGCCGAAGGGAAACAGATGAATTGGACACACAATTTCACCAGGAGAAGAGGCATTCCCATGGTGAATGATGCCTTTACTTGCAAAGTCTGTAAGTCTAACTTATTAATTCAGCAAAGTACCAGAACTCCAAACAGTTCCACTTCCTCAATATCCAGCTGGTTACTAGCATTGATGTCCTCACCCTGCTCTGAGTTTCCAATTCAGGGTACAGTCAGTAGCAGATTTCAGGGACAACTTCTTTGGTGAAGCAAAGGTACCCAATGCCCTGTTCCTTGCCATAACTGAGGTAGGAGAATTGCTCCCTAAAACCTGTGGGTGGGAAGAGTCTCTTGCTGAGAAGCTCTCTTCTCCTCCTCCTCCTCCCACATTTAGCAGGTTATCTCCTCTGTGTTGTGACTGTTAATTCTCCCTATCATTTTCCAGGCCAAGGGATAGAAATTACTGTACCCATGACCGGGATCAAGTAACCTGAGTAAAATCCCTGAAATCAAAATTAAGGCCTCCAGGTCGGATGACTCTAATGTAAGATAACAGCGCAAATCACCAAACATTTCCACTGATTTGGTATCAAATAAATACAACTGAACAACTTGGGGCAACACAGTTGCTCAATGGTTAGGACTAATACCTCACAGCACCAGGGACCCTGGGTTCAATTCCAGCCTCAGGTGACTGTCCATGTGGAGTTTGCACATTCTCCCCCGTATCTGCTTGGGTTTTATTTTCAGACGCTCCGGTTTCCTTCCACAGTCCAAAGATGTGCAGGTTAGGTGGATTGGCCATGCAAAACACGGGGCTACAGGGATAGTGTGAGTCAGTGAGTCCGGGCGGGATGTTCTTCGGAGGGTCAGTGTGGATTTGTTGGGCTGAATGGCCTGTTTCCACAATGTAGGGATTCCATGGAACAAGTAATTGAAAAGACATTGATGGTTTCTTTAAATAGCATTGGTTGGGGGTCCTTCCTATATATTTAGCTGTGTGTGTTTAAGAGAGGATGCTAGCTTGAGTATTTGAAAACTAATGCAATGCTAATGTCATCATTTTCCTACACTGCACACCTCTAGCTTACAATCCCTGACCCAAGGTAAAGATTGATGACATTCATATCTCAAACAGTCTGCAGCACAAGTCTACAAGTGGGTGCTATGTAGGATTTGAAAAGACATCAATAGAGTTGATGCTGGAAGTACTGTTGTCCACATTTACTTAAGCAATTATAACTTTGGAATTTGTAACACAATTCCAAAACTAACGGATGATCCCGAACTGAACAGAATGGTTAATACAAGGACTGCAGCGACAAAATACAAGAGGAAATCTGTTGTACCGGGTAAAAGTTCTTAAAGAGTTATTTATGCTCCGTCTAAACTATCACACGATGTTTGGGTGGAGAATTGGATAGTCTCGTACAGGATTCAAATGGAGAAGGATATGTCATATCTGACCCCTAATAGTCCTTATCATTTTGTCTAATCTTTTTTGATTTGATTCGCTTTGATTTTTATTGTCACATGTACCTAGATGGAGTGAGAAATTTTGTTTTGTGTGCAATACAGGCAGATCATACTTTACAAAGATCATAGGGTAATCGAACAGAGTGAGGAATACAAAGCTTCAAAGACAGTGCACAAAAGCAAGATGAACGTTAGATCTGAAATTTGAGAGGTCCATTTCAGAAGCTATTCTGGAACCTGATGGTACTCCTGTTTGAGCTTTTGTATCTTCCGCCTGACGGAAGAGGTCGGAAAAGATTATAATTGGCGTGGAAGGGGTCTTTGAATATGTTGGCTGCCTTTCCGTGGCAACAAGAATTATAGATAGAGTCAATGGATAGCAGGTTGTCTTGTGTGATGGCCTGGGCTGTGATCACAACTCCCTGTTAGGGTCCTGTGCAGAGCAGTTGCCATATGCATGCAGACCATGTTCCCAAACTAAACCAGTCCCATCTGCCTGCACTTCATCCAGATCCCTCCAAACCTTTCCTATTCATGTATTTATTCAAATGTCTTTTAAATGTAACCGTACTCGCATCCACCACTTGCTCTGGCAGTTCATTCCACACACGAACAACTCTCTGTGTAAAAAAGTTGCCCCTCATGTCCTGTTTAAAACTTTCACCTCTCACCTTAAAAATATGCCCTCTAGTTCTGCCCTAGAGACACCTGCTATTCACAAACCTGTATAATGTCAGATGCAGGGTATGTTACTTGCCCGATACATTCCTCTTATTCTGACTGGAATGAACATCAAATCAGAGCAAGGAATGTGCTCAAAGAGAGCCATCTTCATAGCTTAGATTAAACATTGCAGCTGCAATTCTCTACCTCTCACTGAAACAGAACATGGTGCCACATCACAAGCACAGGGATTGTTACATTATCCATCAAATTCTAATGACTAACACTCATTCCCTTAACAATACATTTGAAGGGAATTAAAAATCAAGTGTCCCAAATCCCCATCACATAGCGGCCTTTTTAGTACTCATACCTTTTCTGAGTTCAGTAAGTCATTTCTCCAAAGAAATAGGATGCACCAACACTACATCCTAATTACCTTGACCTACTTCTTTTTGAAAATTAATTTTAACATGGAGTATAAAAGGAATGCTTCATGAAACTCCACTGGATACAGTTTGTATCCCATTTCTGACAGTGCTCATAATTCAATTTAACCCAGATTTTAGACGGATTGCATAGAATTTACTTCACAGGGACAGGACATCACAGTTCTATGTTGGTGTTTAGACTGTAAATAAATCATCTATCATCACAACTTAATTTCAGATCCTTCTAGTTCTTTCTCCCTTAACGTCAAGATTCCCTCTAAATTAATCTATGCTACCTACATGGCAACAGGTTTAGGGTAGTTTAGGGAGAGCTGGGAAAATCAGGTCCAATGGGGAGGAAGTGGGGTCATGGGAGAAATAGAGGTGTCTGTTCTGGGGAATTCAGGTCCAGTAGCTAGGGAGTCAGGTCAGGCACAAGGACACAAGGGGAGGGTTGAGTCAAGTTCGGGAAAAGGAATGGGTGATCAGGTCCTGTGTGTGGTAGTGTCCAGTGGTGGTCCTGGGGCATGGGGTGTTGGGATTTGTAGCCTGTGTAACTTGATCCTTATAGCTGCAGTTACAGTCACAGTTCATCAGTCTGGTAATAATAGAAAATAGCATTCTGTTTCGGAATGTGAGCCCACATTTCCAATGAAGGATTCTTCGTAGCTGGCACCACTTGACCTACTGCACAGCTAGACTTTAAATGTAGTGCCAGCAGTGAAAATCCTGGAAAATCCTGGCAATGCGAGTACCTCTGCAGCTGATAGTGCCAGCGCATTGCCATAGCAACGTGGTTTATACGTTATGTTTGCACGTAGCTGCATAAAATTCCATAAGGTCAAAAATCACATGACATCAGGTTGTAGTCTGACAGGTTTATTGTGATTTTTGACCTTGTCCACCCTGGTCCAACACCGGCACCTCCACATCATAAAATTCCATAAGTTAACTTGCTAAAGCTTGGGGAGAGAAACCCTCGAAGAAACTGCCCAAAACGACCAACTGATTTTTGGTAAAATTCTGCCAAACTTGCTTTCTGTTGCAAGGAAAGGGAGATGTTCAAACTGAATGGTTTGGAGAGTATTTTGAGTGAACGAATTTCAACTGACATCAGACCTCTGAATGGTTTAGCTGCAGAATGTTGCAAAGGCAGAAGCAAACATCCAGAGCTGTCCATTTCTCCCTCCCTCTCTCTCCACGTAGGGAAAAGACAGAAAAAAGAACCTCAAACAAGCTCAAAAGAAAGAACTCCAATGCCAAAGAAGACCTAAATACCCCCAAACAACTATTGTATCAAAGTATGACCATCGCCCTATTGACAACAGTGTGGCATCACTGTCAAAATGAAAAGAACAGTGAGAATTAATTTTACATCTTGCGATCAGGTCATTTTGTCTTTGGAATTTTGCTTAGCCTCTAGATATTCTTTTCTCACCGTAATAACTACGTCGAAAAATTTGTCTTTTGTCTGTCTTAATCATGACTAAGTGTTCACATACTTTGCGATTTTAAAGGGGGTATAGTTTACATCACATTGTAGTAGATTAGTAAGCAAATGGTAGAAAAGTAGGTATGTTACAATGAATAGTTATTTTTCTGCTACTGACAAAACCTGGTAAGAATTGTTTTTAGGCTGGCCACCAATACTCCCTACAAACCCACCAACTCCCACAGTTACCTTGACGACACAACTTCACGCTCTGCTTCATGTGAAGACTCTATTCCATGCTCACAGTTTCTCAGATTCTGTTGTATCTGTTCCAATGATGCCAGCTTTGAAAAAAGGGGCCTCGAAAATACCCACCTTCTTCCTCAACCAAGGATTCCCTACCACTCAGGTTGACAGGACCCCCCCAGCCGTGTCTGACCCATCTCCCGCACTTTGGCCCTCAACCCTTCTCTTCCCTCCCACAACAGCAACAGGGTTCCCCTCAACCTCACCTACTATTCCACCAACGACCACGTCAAAGGATTATTAGCCACTATTTCCATCACCTCTAGCGGGATGCCACCACCAGACACATATTCCCTCCCCTCCCTTGTCAAGCTTCTGCAGGGACTGTTCCCCCGGGATACCTTGGTCCACTTTTCCTCCCCTCCAACACCTCCCCACGCCCCTAAGGCATCTTCCCCTGCAATCACAGAAGGTGTATTACCTGTCCATTTACCTCCTCCCTCCTCAGTTCGCAAGACCCAGACACACCTTCCAGATGAAGCAACAATTTACCTGCGCTTCACTCAATCTAGTCTATTGTATTTGCTGCTCGCAATGTGGTCTCCTATAGATTGGGGAGACCATATACAGACTGACCGATTGCTTTGCAGAACACCTACATTCTGTCTGAAAAAAAGTGACCCTGAGTTTCCAGTTGCCTGCCACGTCAACACACCATTGTGTTCCTGGGCCAACATCTCTGTCTTGGGCATGTTGCGGTGTCCCAGTGAGCCTCAGCACAAGCTGAAAGAACAGCAACTTGTTGTTGGTCTGGGAACTGTACAGCCTTCTAGACTCAACATCAATTTCAATAATTTTTAAGTCCGGAGCACCTTCTCCTATGTCCTCGCCCCAACCCAAACACATTAGGCCTTGTCGTCACATGAACTGCTACCATATACCACCCATTCTCAGCTATAAATGGTTGCTATTAGCAGCTATTCACTCTCCCAGGCTGACTTTACCCATTCCTTTGTCCAATTGTTGTTCTCTATCTCTCTGGGCTCTACCTCCACCGATTGTTCACTCCTGCCCCATGCCCCCACCTTTTCTGGAGCACATATATCAACATTTTCCCAACTACCATCAGTTCTGAAGAAGGGTTGCTGGGCTCGAAATGTGAACTCTGCTTTCTCTCCACAGATGCTAGCAGGACTGCTGAGTTTCTCCAGCAATTTCTGCTTGTTTTTTAAGAATTGTTTTTGGCCTGAATAGTAGTCTATCAAGAACATTGGTCATTTGCTGGTCGAATTGGGTTTTTATACATTTTGAATGGTTTGTAGAACAGCAGGACATGATTATCGGTGTACTCTTCCTAGTTAAGTCATTACAATGGAAATCTATCTATCTATATATATATATTCTTTTATATATATGTATGTATATATGTATATATTTATATATATTATATTTATAGTGCAGTACCTTAATTCAATTGTAAAAGCTGGAGTTGTCTGAAAATGTTCCATACAACACTTTTAATTGAGTAAAATTTAAAAAGTAGCACACGTGGACAATGTTTGGCCAAGCGTTGGAATAGTGAACCTCCAGACTAGTTACTAGCTTTACTCCTTTGTTCACTCTTCTAACTCACTCTCCAAGTGGTCCTTGATCCCAGGCAACCCATATATAACACATATCTGATTAATTTGCACTCTGTGTTTCATATAATTTCAAACAGAATGGTTTACTACTCTTGGAATTGTTAAATATATTGATGCAATTCAAAGACAAAGGGGCAGCATGATGGCTCAGTGGTTAGCACTGCAGCCTCACAGAGCCAGGGACCTGGGTTCAATTCCACCCTTGGTGACTGTCTGTGTGGAGTTTGCACGTTCTCCCCAATCCAGTGTGGGTTTCCTCCCACTCTCCAAAGATGTGCAGGGTAGGTGGATTGGCCGTGCTAAATTGTCTGTAGTGTTCAGGGATGTGTAGACTAGGTGGGTTATAGGGGGATGGGTCTGGGTGGGATGCTCTGAGGGCCAGTGTAGACTTGTTGGGCCAAAGGGCCTGTTTCCACACTGTAGGGATTCTATGATTTTGCTCTCTAGCACTTAACATTGATCAAAGAAATTTCATTGGAACACAAATTTCAAATAAGTTTTAATCTACCATATAAACAATCATTATTAACTACTAAAATAAATAATGTTGCAATTCTGTATTAATAAACATATCACATTAATATAGAAATTCATTTATTGTTGATTGTAGGCAGGACAAATTTGGTCTAAAGTTGCTTTAAAATGGTTTGGTGCATTTTCTTCCAATTTTATTTCCACTATGTTAGCCGAGTCTGTGAACCTTGAACTGTAGCAGGGAAGTGAAATGGGAAACAATATTGTGACTTTGGGCTGTGCCAATTTTGATCTGCAGTCAGTTGGCAAAAGCAGTACTGCAGTATGAGCCAAGCAAAACCTTTTGACAACTCTCATGTCTTTCAGCTTACAAGGAATCCTGGCTGTGCTCACCACTGGGACTAGTAACCTGAGAGAGATCAGCACATGTCCTGAGAGAATATCAGGCGGCTTTATGTCTGGGACCAGATTGTCCCCGTCTGTGGCAGTGAGATGTGTTGCCGACATTCCTTGGCATGATGTCATCAAAAAAAGGGCAAATGAAGATATATGGGAACACCACCTCCTCCAAGTCCCCCTCCAAATCACTCACATCTTGACTTGGAAATATATCGCTGTTCCTTCACTGTCGCTGGGTCAAAATCCTGGAATTCCCTCCCTAATAGCATTGTGGGTTAACCCACAGGAGGAGGAATGCAGCGGTTCAAGAAGGTAGCTCACTGCCGCCTTCTCAAGGGCAATTGGGATGGGCAAGAAATGCTGGGCCCAGCCAGCGACACCCACATCCCACAAAATGAATAGAAAAAAAAAATGAAGAGGTCTGGTTAGATCATTAAAATGGTTCTTTTGTTCAAAATTTTTATGGTGTTTCCACGATTTTCAAAATTCGATCTGGAGATTGCAAAACAATTTTATTGCAGACACCAACAGTCGGGTGGGAACAATCCCAGATCAGTTTATTGACAACCAAATGCAGCATAACTTTCCCTCATTTTCTGAGAAAACAACAGGATTGATTACTTTTGTACATTTCTTGTTAAGGTCTTACTTAAAAGTGTGTAAAACTTATCATATTGTATCAAACTTAACTCAATTGTTTAACAAAGAAGGTATCATTTTTAAAATCCATCTTTCTAACAGTGCCTCTGAACTGATGTTTCCAACACAGTATCAGATTTGTTAGATACAACTCAAAGATTGTCACCAGTTAGATCTACATCAATACCATGTATTGCAGAGAGGAGATTTTTATCTCAGCAGTCTTGAAAAGTTCTAAAGTAGATGTTCATTAATTCAAAACACATTTTTTGTGATTTTACAATTGCTGATAGTACTGTGAAAACTGAGGTATTATCTTATAATAAAGAAAAAGGACCATTTCTCAAGCAATAACTTGTATTTAAAATACATTCTAATAAATGGCAGATCTGTAAAAGGGACAAACAGAATCATGAGTAGTTAAGAAAAGGAGGCCATTTGGTCTGTCATATCCATGATGTCTCTCTGCAAGAACAACTCAGCTAGTCCCACTCTTCTGTCCTTTTCCTACAATCCCAAAAATCCTTTTCAATTACAGAATAACCCAATTCTCTTTTGAAAATCACAATTGAATCTAGTTCCAATGTCCCCTTTGTCTGTATATTCCAGATATTAACCATTCATTTTATGAACATTTTTTCCTCACATGGCATCTGTTTCTCTGCCATTCATGTTAATCTGTTGTCCTCTAGTTCTTGACTATTCTATCAATGGGATCAATTTCATGCTTTTTACTCTATCTAGACCTTTCAAAAAATTGTATGCCTCTATCAAATCTCACCTTCTCCTTTTCTTCTGTCAGGTGTGAGGGTAAAGTGTTTGATTTTTATATATTAACATAATTTGCTTTAGAGTTTGGAGTTTCAAGTAGTGGCATGTTGGTTTTGGTCCAGGCATACGAAGGTTTCAATAATGAACTTGTCAGTCTTTCTGGAATTATAGTAATAGCAACTGGTTTGCAATGTGAGAGTTTTATGAGCAATGGAAATTAACACTTAAAAGAATCAAAAACAAAGTTGCTGGAAAAGCTCAGCAGGTCTGGCAGCATCTGTGAAGAAAAAAACAGAGTTAATAGGTACTTCAGATGCTGGAGAATCCAAGATAACAAGGCGTGGAGCTGGATGAACACAGCAGGCCAAGCAGCATCATAGGAGCAGGAAAGCTTGACGTTTCGGGCCGACACCCTTCATCATAAATGGGGGAGGGGAAGAGGGTTCTGAAATAAATAGGGAGAGAGGGGGAGGTGGATAGAGGATGGATAGAGAAGAGGATAGGTGGAGAGGAGGCAGACAAATCAAAGAGGCGGTGTTGGAGCCAGTAAAGGTGAGTGTAGGTGGGGAGGTAGGGAGGAGATAGATCAGTCCAGGGAGGGCGGACAGGTCAAGGGGGTGGGATGAGGTTAGTAGATAGGAGATGGGGGTGGGGCTTGAGGTGGGAAGAGGGAATAGGTGAGAGGAAAAACAGGTTAGGGAGGCGGGGATGAGCTGGGCTGGTTTTGGGATGCGGTTGGAGGGGGGAGATTTTGAAGATTGTGAAATCCACATTGATACCATTGGGCTGCAGGGGTCTCAGGCTGAATATGAGTCGCTGTTCCTGCAGCCTTCGGGTGGCATCACTGTGGCATTGCAGGAGGCCCAGAATGGACATGTCATCTGAGGAATGGGAGGGGGAGTTGAAATGGTTCGCGACTGGGAGGTGCAATTGTTTGTTGCGACCTGAGCGCAGGTGTTCTGCAAAGCTGTCCCCAAGCCTCCGCTTGGTTTCCCAGATGTAGAGGAAGCCACAACGGGTACAGCGGATGCAGTATACCACATTGGCAGATGTGCAGATGAACATCTGCTTGATGTGGAAAGTCTTCTTGGGGTTTGGGATTGGGGTGAGGGAGGAGGTGTGGGGGCAGGTGTAGCACTTCCTGCGGTTGCAGGGAAAAGTGCCGGATGTGGTGGGGCTGAAGGGGAGTGTGGAGCGGACAAAGGAGTCACGGAGAGAGTGGTCCCTCCGGAAAGCAGACAAGGGTGGGGAGGGGAAAATGTCTATGGTGGTGGGGTCTGTTTGCAGATGGCGGAAGTGTCGGAGGATGATGCGTTGGATCCAGAGGTTGGTGGGGTGGTACGTGAGGACGAGGGGGATTCTCTTTTGGTTGTTATTGTGGGGACGGGGTGTGAGGAATGAGTTGCGGGAAATGTGGGAGACACGGTTGAGGGCGTTCTCGACCACTGCGGGGGGGATGTTGCTGTCCTTGAAGAATGAGGACATTTGAGATGTACGAGAGTGGAATGCCTCATCCTGGGAGCAGCTGCGGTGGAGGCGAAGGAATTGGGAATAGGGGATGGCATTTTTGCAGGAAGTTGGGTGGGAGGAGGTGTATTCTAGGTAGCTGTGGGAGTCGGTGGGCTTGAAATGGATATTGGTTTCTAGGTGATTACCCGAGCTGGAGACAGAGAGGTCCAGGAAGGAGAGAGAGGTGTTAGAGATGGTCCATGTGAACTTAAGGTTGGGGTGTAAGGTGTTGGTGAAGTGTGTGAACTGTTCGAGCTCCTCGTGGGAGCATGAGGCGGCGCCGATACAGTCATCAATGTAACGCAGGAAGAGGTGGGGTTTAGGGCCAATGTAGGTACGGAAGAGGGATTGTTCCACGTAACCTACAAAGAGGCAGGCATAGCTTGGGCCCATGTGGGTACCCATGGCCACCCCCTTTGTGTGTCGGAAGTGGGAGGAATTGAAAGAGAAGTTGTTGAGAGTGAGAACGAGTTCGGCTAAGCGGATGAGGGTGTCAGTGGAGGGGGATTGGTCAGGTGTGCGGGACAGGAGGAAGCGGAGGGCCTTTAGCCCTGGGGACCGCTTTGCAGAACACCTGCGCTCAGTTCTCAACAAACAATTGCACCTCCCAGTCACGAACCATTTCAACTCCCCCTCCCATTCCTCAGATGACATGTCCATCCTGGGCCTCCTGCAGTGCCACAATGATGCCACCCGAAGGCTGCAGGAGCAGCAACTCATATTCAGCCTGGGAACCCTGCAGCCCAATGGTATCAATGTGGACTTCACAAGCTTCAAAATCTCTCCTCCCCCAACCGCATCCCAAAACCAGCCCAGCTTGTCCCCGCCTCCCTAATCTGTTCTTCCTCTCACCTATCCCCTCCTCCCACATCAAGCCGTACCCCCATTTCCTACCTACTAACCTCATTCCGCTCCCTTGATAAAAATCTCCTCTCTGCAGTATATGTTATCGATGTAGATCTACCTGGGTGGCAATCTTTGAGTTGGATTTGGCATATCTGACACTGTGTTGGAAACTTTGTTTTTTCTGAGGAAGGGTCACCAGACCCAAAATATTAACGCTGCTTTTTCTTCACAGATGCTGCCAGGCCTGCTGAGCTTTGCCAGCAACTTTGTTTTTGTTCCGGATTTGCAGCATCTGCAGTTCTTTCAGTTTTTAATTAAAAAAAATCAGCTTGCTTTTAGTTTATAACTATCAGGAATTTTTTTGTTTTTGCTTACCTGAAAACATACCTGGATTGGAAAACATTTGGTTTCTGTTTGTAGATGATCTGCTGAGGCTAGATGTAACAATAAGTTCTCTTGTACAGTTAAGAAATAAGCTACCTCAGTGTTAGGGCGTTAGTTTGAACAGTCCAGACTAGAAATATTTTGTTATAAACCTGAGACGTTAAGAAAAATTAAGCTCAATTATGTGAATAATCAAAGATGAGGCTATCAAACTCTCAGGACTTAGAAATTTAAAAAACAGTTAAGTCTCCCTTTTGGATGTGATGGAGAAGGTAACTCTCTCTGATATTTGAATACTGAAAATGAAGGTGGTGGGATATATGGGATTTTATTTTATCATGTCAATTTGGTCATCTTTTAAACAAGGATACATGTTAACAGCTTGGCTTATTGTATTTTATCCTCATTTCTTTTGCCTAATAAACTTGCTTTGTTATTAAAACCATACCTGTTACATTGCATACTCATGTTTCAGTGAAACCACGTTAAATAAAAACAAAAAAATTTAATCTATCAAGCCTGATTTCAGGCTGGGAGTCTGACTTGTCCAGTTGTAACACCAGCTGGAATCACAACAAAGGAAACTCCTTTGAATTCTCATTAAAATGAATGAAATGAGAAAGGTAATGTTTGCTGAACATCTAGTCTAATACAATAAGTGAGCAAATTCAGTTAATGACTGCTTAAATTAGGATTTTCAAATGAAATAATTTGAAAAATCATAGAATTGTACGTTCTGTTTGAAATACATTTCAAATTAACATCTATTTAACCTACATTTTCTTTGCTGGTCTTTTATTTTCAATTATCAAATTGCTTTGCATCCTTTCTACAGGCTGATTACTTTAAGTTCTGTGTTTTGTGAAATATTTCAGGAATAAAGAACATTAAGTATTGAGAAATGTTGAGAATGCTGTGAACTAAATGATGTGTTCTTCTGTTGATACAATTAAAGGTCTTAGGCTAAAATTCATTTCTTAAATTCATTCATGGGGTGTGACCATTCTTGTTAGTCCAGTATTTATTGCCAATCCCAATTTACCTGGAGTCACATGTGGGCCACATCAGGTAAAGACATGTCCTTTAAGAGAAAATGGCAGATTTACTTCCCTAAAATACATTAGTCAACCAGATGGATTTTTTTAAACAATTGATTGGTTACATGGTGGCCACTAAATGAGCACGGTGGCACAGTGGCTAGCACTGCTGCCTCACAGCGCCAGGGGCCCATGTTTGATTCTATCCTTGGGCAACTGTCTGTGTGGAGTTTGCACATTCTCCCCGTGTCTGCGTGGGTTTCCTCCAGGTGCTTCGGTTTCCTCCCACAGCCCAAAGATGTGCAGGTTAGGTGGATTGGCTGTGCTAAATTGCCCATAGTGTTTCAAGTGTGTAGATTAGGTGGGTTATAGGGGGATGGGTCTGGGTGGGATGCTCTGAGGTTTGGTGTGGACTTGTTGGGCCAAAGGGCCTGTTTCCACACTGTAGGGATTCTATGATAAACTAGCTTTTCATTCTAGTTTTTTTTTATTGAATTCATATTTCAACATCAGGTGAGGCAAGGTGGATTTGAACCAATGTCGCATAAATTTAGTGTTCCAGATTATATGGTATTACCGCTATGCCACTGCCTTCACAAATGATTATGCTCATTTGAGGGCAAAGGGATTGCAGTGTTCGATTAGCCTGTGTTCGGTTGAATCGAAGCAGCCAATAAATGGACTTCGTGCAGTCTGCTCATTTCAATGACTGTACGATGCACTCAGGTATGAAATGGGTAGCTGATTCATTATATGTTTGACATAGGGGCCCATCAGCATGGATGGTCACCAGGATACACCGACAACCTATGCTTTTTCCAGCTTGCCATTCTATCTTAAAGGAGAAGTGCACTCATTCTCCAGCAACTGCTGCTGGAACTCTGTCAGGAAGGGTTGGAAAGGTGGGAGAAAATGGAATAACATGAGAGAGAGAGAGAGAGAGAGAGAGAGAGAGAGAGAGCACTTCCCCACTTTCTGTTGCAGGGCTGGAGAACTTAGTCCAAGAGGTCGAAGGAAGTGAAAGGCGGTATTTTCTCAGGAGCCAGAAGACATGCAAGTCAAACTCATGAACAAGAGTAGGAGGTGTCCAGAGAGGTCAATCCTCAAAGTCTGTCCAAGAACCTGGCTGCAATGCTGAAAAAAGTTCAATGATCTGAGACAGATGGTCAAGATCATCAAGTGTCCAAACACACTGTGCGTACTACACCTCTCTCATACACTCAATATTCCACAGTCCTGTCACCCATTCATCAACGACTAGGCTCATGTCTAACATACAGATACTCTGCCTTATCCTCACAGACCTACCATCACTGCCAGCCTCTCACTCATCCTTTGCAGCTTCCACACACTTCTAGTTATATAGCTAAGTCAGACCCAATATTTTGTCATACACTTTATGCCATTTTAGCAGAGCAGCAGAGAATTGGAGGGCAAGAGTCTTGCCTGCATTTCCTGAGCCATTTGGAGAAGGCGGTTATGGAGGTCGTTGCCTCCTGTATTGCTGAGAATATTGAAGATGATGTGTGGTCTTCTCTAACCTTCTCAGACTCTGCCTCATCCTCATGCTGCTAACTGGCAGAAGTGCAAGCTGCAAATGAAGTGCAAAGCCGCAAAAGTGACCATGAGTCTCTTGTTTCCCATTCTACTCAACTTCATTCATATCAACTATTTCCTTCCTTAATTTTGCTCTCACTAACCCAGAATGTATCAGTGGGCCAGTCAGTGGCAGCCAACTGTCATCAGATGAAAAGACATAACTCGATCTAAGAGATAGTAAGAACTGCAGATGCTGGAGTCAGAGATAACACAGTGTGGAGCTGGAGGGACACAGCAGGCCAGGCAGCATTGGAGGAGCAGGAAAATTCTGAAGAAGAGTCCTGACCCGAAATGTCAACTTTCCTGCTCCTCTGATGCTGCCTGGCCTGCTGTGTTCCTTCAGCTCCACACTGTGTTCTAACTTGATCTAATTCTGGTGGCCAGCAGCTCAGATACCTTTGAGAGCAAGGCTTCCTAAACTGCGATTGCACAAAGATCACATTTGTAGCTGTGAGTATCCGTCCTTCAAACAGCAATGGTGACTGTGAAGAATGCCCAACCTGGAGGTTCTGGCAGGACACTGTTGAACCTCTTGGATGCATTTCACTGAATAGCCCAAAGTGATGTCTTATTTCGGAGTACAGTACCTGTAGTGGGTTTGCTTGGGCCTGGATTGTTTGTGCGCTGACCTAGCACAGGTTCATGTCTGGGAGGTGGAATTCAGTCACTGACCGACAGTGGGAAAAAGCCAGCAAGTCATGCAAATAAATCAAGAGGTAGCTCCAAAGCAGACTAGGCTTTTGACTTGTCGATGGAGTCCTCACCCTGGACTGGTGACTCTGTTTCACGGGCACCAACAATTAGCTCAAAAGTGGGAAACAGGAGAATGGCTGCTGAGTAAATAGAGAGGACGGGATTTGAGAAGAGGGTCAGCTGGTTGAGATAGTGGAAGGGGGATGGATTTGGAAAAAAAGCCGTGTGTGTGTGAATGTGTGTGTGTGTGTATAAGTGTGTACGTGTGTGTGTGTGTGGGTGTGGGTGTGCGCGGGGGGTGTGTGTGTGCGCGTGCGCATGTGGAGTGTGTGTGTGGGGAGTGGGGGGGTATGTGCGGAGTGTGGGGTGTGTGTGTGTGTGTATGTGTGTCTGTGTATGTGCACGCATGCGCTTTTGTGTGTGTGTGTGTGTATATATGTTTAAGTGTGTAAGTGCGTACGGGGAAAGGGATGTTAGATAGATGGCTGTATTAATGACGATGAGAGAATTGCTTCATTAAACCTTCTGTTACCAAATATCGTGAATTTTAAACTTGAGTTTAAATATTAAATCTTTACAAAGTGCTTTAAAACAAAGGTTTTTTTATATTTGCATGATATATTGTTGCATTGACCTACAATATACCGATTTGAATAATTACATACTTCTAATATTATAATGATATTTTTATTGATGTTTTACTTTTGCTGTTGTCTGGGCTCATGTTTGTTTTTGGGTGTTTAAAATGGAAGCGTTAAACAGTAGTTTTGGAAAGACTATCTGAAAGAGTAAGATGCAGAATTAATCAGCATATGGGAGTCACTGGGCTCGAGTAGACTGCAGTCAGGCCAGGAAGGCAGGATAGCCTGAAGAGCAGATCCCCAGAGAGTGCTGCTGAGGCTGAATCAGATGACAGTGTCAATGGGGAAGTGTATAGGAGAATGCTGATGGATGTACACATGAAGATATTTAGTGCATTGGCAGGCTTGCCATAGCACCTTTGGTCTCTGCCCAACCAAAGATACTGGAATAGTCCAACTCGAACGTAGCCGAGAGATTTGAACAGAATGTGACATCCGTTCTTTGCACAATTGGAAAGTAGTGGCCAACTCTGTTACTTGTACTTGTGGATCCAACCACAACACAGTTTCTGGAGGCTGAAGAAACTCCCTTCTCTGCAGCACAGATAGTAGCTGCTCAATATCTCAGTGTGGCAGATGACACTCAGACTGAAGCCATGAGATCTGTGCTTCCTGTGAATGAGGCTCAGTCTGCTGTCTCGTGGCTGCAGATCTCAGTTCTCAAAGGAGCAGCAGCCCAACAATCTGATCTCCAGCAGCTAACAGAGGCACCACCTCAAGGGCGTGTCAGTGACACTATCAAGCACAAATGGGCTGTCCTCTTACAGCAGTCAACCTCCTACTTCTGCTGTCATGTCAGTGTCCTCTGTGATGGCCATCAGCTGTACCAGGCTGCTGCCCACTCACTCTAATCTGGCAGATATCAAACCCTGGACCCCTTTTGGCTCAGAGCTGCTCTGAGCTGTCATTCTGCAGGGCCATCTGCAGTCTCCCACAATGTACGCCAGCAATCTTCCATCAGCCATGCAATAGGCACTGTGCCAAAGCACATCAATAGCCAAAGGCATCTTCCAGGTAGGAACTGAGGGAATGCACATGGGTGAATTAAATGTATTACTGGAAGTACTGGTGCCTTCTTATGGTGTGGCCAGAAAGTCATTGGGATGTTCTACAGCAGAGAGATGGAGACTGTGGAGCAGTGGTGATATGAGGAACACATTTCCAGTCTGGATAGTCAGTCGTGGACAGCCTCCTTAGAGCAAAGCTATCCTGCACACTTCTTTCCTTCGTCCTGCTGAAGTGAAGTTCTCACTGAAAGACTGTCAATAAAGGCCTGAGTTTCATGAAAGTCCAGGATGGATTGCACAGCGGAGTAGTATTTGATAAATATTACACTTCTGATGATAAGCCGAAGTACTTCCAAGCTGATTGAGTACATTTGAACTGTAAGAGTACAAGGATCTAACATTGAGGAGTGCCTCAAACACCAGGCACTAAGGCAAAGTCATATGGGCTGGGAGAAGAAGAGCTTATAATTGCAAAGGGTTAAGGCCTAGCATTCAGGTCTTCTCACAGTCTCTGTAACAATCGTCTTTAACGTCTATGTTATTTGTATATAGTAGCCATCGTGCAATAAACTCATTTTAAGACAAGAGCATTTTTCTGTGAGGTTACCAAATGGCTTTCCTTACACCAGGCCAAGCAGGTCCCATAGATCTTACCAGGAAAGAGGACAGTGACAGCAAGTCTCTCAGGTAGCTCACATAACATGATGAATAGTGCCGATGATTCATTTCACAACAGTAGTCACCATGGTACTGTCGGAATCATGATAACCAATTTGTACACTGCAAATTCCCACATACAACAAAGAAATAAATGGTCAGAGCATCAGTTTGGCTGTTCGTTGAGGAATAAATCTTGTCCAGGACACAGAGAGAAAGTAAATATTTCCTTGGGATCTCTTATTCGCATCTTAGAGGACAGCTACCCTATTGGTTCATCTGAAAAATGGTACATTTGGAATTGTAGCACTCCCTCAGTGCAGCATTGAAAAGTCATGTTGGATTTACACTCAGATTTCTGCACCCTTGTGCTACCATTCTGGGCTAGATTTTCATTTGGTGTTGACGGTGGAAATGGAGTCAGAAATGATAAAAAGGAGTTTTTGAAATCACTGTTTTGCAGTGTCCTCCTGACTTTGGTTTACTTTTGAATGCCTTCCCCAAGAATCAGGAATGCCTTGGATCATGATCCCACATACACCACTTCGGAGTTTGGGGACACCACTGTGACCCCTATAGGGAATCGGAGTTTCATGAACTGTCCTGACATCTGTCAAGTGTATTGAAGAGTTTGCAACCATTGGGTGAAGCCTGCTGGAATGTCATGGAAATTCTGACAGTTAAGTGTAAATCATTGACTTGTTCTGACATGCAAATGTTTAGACAACTTCAAATGTCACCTTTGGATGCTGTCTTGTGATGCAGTTTGATTTTAGCCACTGTGATTCAAAGGGTGAGTTATGTAGAAGTCAGTTGAATTATCCACTCTTTGAGGTATTCGGCTACATTGGAATTTTTTTTTCCATTGGGCAAAGCGACATTCAAAACTGTAGAAGATGTGTTGGAAATCTCTTCTGTCACATTTTGGAGTGTGAGTTAAACATCAAAGAACTTCACCTTTGAAAAAAATTGCCACGCTGTCGTATGGTTAAAACTCTGGTCCACTCCATTGATTGACTGCTTCAAATGGAACGGACACTGATTGTAACTTAAAGAAGAATAGATGTGTTTATAAGTTTAGCAAACTTACAAGTTTACATTTTCAATAGTTTGCTTAGGTAGCTAGGACTATTATGAATGCTTGACTACCTTGCAAAAGTTCAAGTTCCACTTATCTTAACGGGAGTGCTCACAACTTCAGTGACAATTTTAAAAGGATATTGAAATATTATCTGTCTTCGATCAGGTTACTGAATTTTTATTGTTTATACAGCAGATTGACCACTTGAGGTAATATAGTTTTTTAAAAGGCCTTTTGGAAGAGAGACATTTCAGGATGACATATATTTGAATTATAATTCTGTTAGATTGTGTAAAGTATTTTTCCCCAGTAACCACTGAGGTCTGCCCATCATGCTAACTGGGGGAGGGGTAAGTGGGTGAGTGGTTGCAGAGGATACATGGGAAAGGGGGGTGGAGAATGGAGGTTTTAGAAAGCACGCGAGCCTGACAACATATGAGAACAAAAGAGGGTATTGGGGTTACGACAGAACATGGAGAGGGCATGGGAGGGTGGATTAGGGCTTGAAGGGTGGAGGCATTAGAACAGTATTGAGAGCTGAGCTGGTGTCTCTGAAAACTTGCATGTAGACTGCCTCCAGACCCATACCGCTTTGTTTCTTACAACCTGTCCCCTCCACACCCAAAATACAATGAGACTGGGATCTGCAGAAGGATTTGGGTTTTAGAAATCAGGAGTTGGCCCATCTTGCATTTCCCAAGGCATATTGTTGCTACATGAGACAATCTGTACTTGCTCACACCATACACTATTCCGCATGGAAACATACATTGACTTTTTATACGTGCATGTAGGTATTTATGAATGACACCTAGAGACATTGAACAGAATGCATCTTCTCACACGCATAAATAAATATAGTAATATCAAGATATTCCAAACTTCCAATAGTCTACACAAATTTAACTGATTAACTTTGAAACTGATATGAGAGTCAGCTGGAGAATGGTTTAAATGAGGATGATGGGGAGGACACAGCTGAAGAGGCAATTACACAGCTCCCTAACCATTGATGTCTTTCTATAAAGCAGAGCTGTTAGTGCGTGGGTGTTTAATCTGGATTTCTGCAGTGCGACCAAATACATTCTGTGGGAGATTGCTCTCCTGAGGGATAAAAACAACTGCATTTTCTTCATATAAAGTGCTCTATCTTGTAGATTATACAACCTGACTCTTGATCTTCATTACTGCCTTCTGCACTGTAAATTTAATTTACCTATTTGCCAGTGGCTAACTGTTTTTGTTAGAGTTGAACGAATTATTTAGAGGAATCCTGAAACAGGTTTAATGCAATACTAATTACACAAGAGAGATTGAGGATTGATCCATCTTTCTTTGATCAATTTCTAATTCCTGGAATCCTTTGATTTAGCTAGGGGACAAATTAGCTTCAGATTCTCACCTCTCCAGAAAGCTTAGAACACTTGTAATGAAACAAAGCAATTAAAAGTAGAAAATATGCAGTTTACCAATGTGTCTTCACGAGTCTAGAGAGAGGTTTTGAAGACGGAATCGACATAGCCTAGTATGACAGATAAATGCTCTGATTATTATTTCATCTTTACTCTGACTAACAAATATACATCAAGTAAAGTTAAAGAAACAGAACCCTTTAAAGGCTATCCATATAGTTGTACAGTAAGAAATCTAGGATATAGAGAAAATAGCAATGTTGCCCTATTGCTCAGTAAGTAGTTCCTGCCCTGTTGATTGGATAGAGTTCCTGTGAGCAATCCTTTATTGTTTATATAAGACTGCCATACAATTGTGGAACAAGTGCTCTCTCTAGCACATTAAGCATTTCCCTGCTGAATAAGCATAATTGAGATAGCAATATACAGTGAACACCAAATAAACCGAAAGCACAAACTTGTAACAAGATTAATGCCTGTCCTGGTGAAGAAATAGGGGCTGCCAACTGTTCTCCAGTGGGTAACTCTGAACTTGTTCAACGAGCAAGAAGTTTGCACAGGCACACAAATAATCTCACGTGGATAGCAGACCAGCGTGAGAAAGGCTGTGTCAGGTCAGGGATAAAGAAAAAGGCAGAAAACCCTTTAAACCTGTATCTATCAGAGCTGAAGTGTATGATGTGGTTTCAATCAGCTGAAGAGTAAAGTTAAGAATTAACTTTTAAAATATCTAACTTCCGAATGGAGTATAATAGCTGAATTATATAGAATTAAATTAAATCGATGGCTGGGTAAGCAAATATTGCAGCTGTAGAATGTGACAGCTAGTAGATATCAGTGGTATTCATAGTGAGTGTATCCATGTGTAGCAAGTGTTCACTGCTCAAGGAACTTCGACTACGGGACGATGAGCCTGAGTCTGAGTTGTGGTCTCTGTGGCATATCAGGGAGGGAAGAGTTACCTGCTATTTCAGCAGGCAGTGTTAGGTTAATCACACGAAATCTGGTGTGTTGGCAGAGACAGGTGGGTGCTCCTGTGAGCCAGGCAGATAGAGGGATCCAGGATTGAGCATGCGAGAAGCCTCGAGTCAGTGCCCTTGTCCGATAGATAGGAATTTCTTGCTCCTCCAGTGTGGATAAGGGCATAGATTGCAGGGAGGATGAGTGAAGTGATCGCAGGACTGTGGCCCAGAGTGTCAATCAAGTGATGGAACCAAAGAGAAAGGTAGTAGTAAAAGGGGGTAGCAAGTTAGAGGAATAGGGATTGTTCTCTGTAGCAAAGACCAAAGAGTTCTGAAGGCTACGTGGCCATTTGTACCACGGACCTCCTCTGGGCTGGAGCGGTGGCGAAAGATCCATGTATGTACCAGCATCGGTGAGACTATGAAAGCAGTTTTACTGAAGGACTATTAGCAGCCTGGGGTTAGATTATAAAGCAGAGGTATAAAAGTATCCAAATGATTACCTGAGCCACTTGTAAGTTGGCCAAAGGTAAATAGGATTGGAGAGATGAATGTGTGGCTCACAGATTGGTATTGGAGGAATGGGTTCAGATTCATGGGGCAGTGGCTCTAGCACTAGAGGGAGAGACAGTTGTTCTATTGGGACAGGTTTAAGTTGAATTACACTGGGACAAGTGTCCTGGTGAATCAGCTAACTTGGGTTATAGATAGGGTTTTAAACTAATTAGTGGGAAGGGGCAGGGTTCAATGGATAGGTAGTTTTAAAAGTAAAAAAGAAACAAGAGAGCAGTGGTGTGGGGTATTCAAGAAGTAAATGATTGAATTGTGATGGTAAGGTGTAGAAAATATATGCAGAGCAGGGCAGCAGAGATTAGAGCCAGTGCAAGAAATAATTATTTAAAAAAAAGCATAAGGCTCTTTTTTCTGGATGCCAGCAGAAATTGTAACATTTGAAAGCACAAATTCAAACACATTAATATGACTTGGTACCTGTTAGAGAAATGTGATTGCAGGATGACCAGGACTGTGAACTCGATATTTATGAGTGTTAATTGTTTCAGAAGAATAGGCAGAAAGGAAATGGAGACTTGTAAGGAGGACGTGAAAATGTTACTGGGTGATTTTAATCTGCATATTGACCAGACAAATTAGATAGGCAAGAGTAACATGGAAGATAAATTCGTACATCAAGTATTGTTTCTTAAAGCAACACATTGCGGAACTTACAATCTACCTACAAAAGGCTATTTTAAACCTAGCAATGTATAATGAGATAGGATTAATAAGATATCTCAAAGTTAAGGATGGCTTTGGAGGCAGTTCAAATGAGATTCAGAGGGTGCCAAATGTCTGGATTTCTCTACCCGAGAATGTGTGGAGGCTAGATCGCTGAAAATATTTTAAGACCAGTCAGACAGATGTTTGAAATATCGGGAGTTGATGATTGTGTGGAGCTGAGTCGAAAGCGGAATTGAGGCTTAGGGCATATTAGCCATGATCTTGTTGAATGGCAGGGGCAGACATCAGGGACCGAATATCCTACTCATGCTGAATTTTCTTAAGTTCTCATGTATGTTTATCTTGGTGAGAAATGAGACATTTCACACACTACAGAAGTAATCTCTACCCTGCTGAACAGCAACAACTGCCTACAGATTTGAACTTCAGTCGACTGAATGAATCAAGGTTTCTGTTCAGGAGGATGGCTGATATTGAGCTTGAAAATGTGAAGAGCATTTAGAACTTGATCATAGAACAGTACAGCACAGGAACAGGCCCTTCAGCCCACAATGTTGTGCTGAACATAAAGCCAAATGAAACTAAATTCTTCTGCTTGCCTGCCCTTGGTGCCTATCCCTCCATTCCTTGCATATTCATCTGCTTATCTATAAGTACGTTAAATGCCCCTATCATATCTCCCTCCACCACCACCCCTGGCAGCGCATTCCACACTCCTACCACTCTCTGAATAAAAAAAACTTGTCTCTCATATCTACTTTGAACTTGCCCCCCTCACCTTAAATGCATGCCCCCTCGTATTAGACAATTTAACTCTGGGAAAAAGATTCTGAGCGTCAACGGTATCTATGCATCTCATAATTTTATAGACTTCTATCAAGTCTCCCCTCAGCCTCCACTGCTCCGAAGAAAACAACCTGTGTTTTTCTAGCCTCTCCTTTGTTTTTTTCTTGTTTGGAGTGAATGGCAGTACATGGAAGGAAACTGCATTTATTCCCAGTCTCATTTTTCCCCACATGCAAGCTAGGCATTGCAAAGGTGAAAGTCATCAAACCCTCCAGGTTGGAAACCCCTGGGATCAAGTACCAAGGCAGTTAAAGTCAACAATTGACTTCAATGGAGAATCATTGACTTCTATGGGGAATAAAACTTGCACTTTGGAAAAAAGAATACAGGCATGGACTATTTTCTGAATGGTGAGAAAATTCATAAAGCCGAAGTACAAAGGGATCTGGGAGTGCTAGTACAGGATTCTCTAAAGGTTAACTTGCAGGTTGAGTCCGTGATTAAGAAAGCGAATGGAATGTTGTCATTTATCTCAAGAGGGTTGGAATATAAAAGCAGCGATGTGCTTCTGAGACTTTATAAAGCTCTAGTTAGGCCCCATTTAGAACACTGTGTCCAATTTTGAGCCCCACACCTCAGGAAGGACATACTGGCACTGGAGCGTGTCCAGCGGAGATTCACACGGATGATCCCTGGAATGGTAGGCCGAACATACAATGAACGGCTGAGGATCCTGGGATTGTATTCATTAGAGTTTAGAAGGTTGAGGGGAGATCTAATAGAAACTTACAAGATAATGCATGGCTTAGAAAGGGTGGACGCTGGGAAGTTGTTTCCGTTAGGTGGGGATACTAGGACCCATGGGCACAGCCTTAGAATTAGAGGGGGTCAATTTAGAACGGAAATGAGGAGACATTTCTTCAGCCAGAGAGTGGTGGGCCTGTGGAATTCATTGCCACGGAGCGCAGTGGAGGCCGGGACGTTGAATGTCTTCAAGGCAGAGATTGATAAATTCTTGATCTCGCAAGGAATCAAGGGCTACGGGGAGAGTGCGGGTAAGTGGAGTTGAAATGCCCATCAGCCATGATTAAATGGCGGAGTGGACTTGATGGGCCAAATGGCCTTACTACCACTCCTATGTCTTACGGTCTTATGGTCTTAAAACCAGGACGGGAATAAAAGCAGCATTGGATTAGAGTTTAATAGTTGGATTTGCTTCAACTACTCTCATTGTCTCTGGCCCCATTTTACAATCTGTTACATCACTGCTGATTTAATCTCTCCTGATGGTTGCAATTTTGCCATCCTATTCAAATCTAAGATCCCTGGGCAGATCAGTGACAGATGGAACTTAACACTGATAAATGTGAGGTAGTGGACTTTGGAAGAAGGAACAAGACAAGGGAGTACTCAGTCCTTGGCAAAGCCACTAGGAAGCTCAGAGGAACAGAGGAATTTTGGGATGCTTGTCCACAGATCCCTAAAGGTGCAGGTCAGGTTGATAGGGTAGTTAAGAAGGTAGAGGGGATACTCGCCTTTAGCAGTCAAGCACAGATTATAAGAGCAGGGAGATTGTATTGGAGCTGGAATTTTGTTTAGGCCAGAGCTGGAATGCTGTGTGCAGTTCTGGTCACCACACTATAGGAAGGATGTGGTTGCACTAGAGTGGGTGCAAAGGAGATTCACCAAGATGTTGCCTGGGATCGAGCATTTTGGGTATGAAGAGAGGCTGGATAAGCTTGGGCTGTTTTCTTTGGAGTTAAGAAGGTCGACGGGGGGACCTGAGAGATTATGAGGGACATGGACAGTATGGATAGACACAGCTGTTCCCCTTAGTTGGAGGGTCAATTTCAAGGTGACGTAACTTCAAAGTGGAAGGCAGAAGGTTTACAGGGTTTTGAGGAAAACTTTTTTTTCACCCAGAGGATGGTGGTGATGTGTGATGCACTGCCTGGGAGGAAGTTTGAGGCGGGAAAACTCACAACCTCTGAAATGTACGTGGGCAAGCACTTGAAGTATCACAACATTCAAGGCTATATGCCTAGTGCAAGAAGGTAGGATTAATGTAGGTGGTAGTATGTTTTTTGGCAGTACAGACTTGATAGACTGAATGGCCTATTCTGTACATATGATCCTATGATTAAGCTAAGATCCTGACCCAATATATTCTCTACTCTGCTTTAAAATGCAAGACTCAATTGCCACTCATTCTTCTACGTGCTTTCCAAAAAGAGATGGTTAGAAAATCCAGAACTACAATAACTGCATAAATTATTGAGATTCATGCATTCAGAACACTTATAAATTATTACAAGTAATTAAAAATCAGTTGTTTAACTACTAATTAATGTCACAATGTTGAAACAATAAACACTTTGCAAAATTTAACAATGTGCATTAATGCAAGGAAGGTGCTGTAATTCCCTCGGGTTCACTACAGGGGAAACAGCTTTGGAAAGAAGTTAGTTTAGTTCTCTGTCTCCTCAGGGCTCAGACAATCCTGAGATTTATCTATCACAAATTAGGCTGAAAGCCATAGACTATACCTCCTAATTAGTCTTGTTACATCTTACTCAAACTGCATATTGAGAGATTTAGAAAACAGCCTGCTTAATTATTTTCTCCGTGAAGAATTTGAATGATATTCAATTTTTTTTTTGTCGGGCGTGGGGCTGTTTGAATAGTTGGCGCAAGGTCAGACACATTTAAAAGGTCACTAACACAACACCTTTGGTTGTGTAGTGCCTTCTGCTTCACGTTGAAATTACATTTGTTGCCTAACTCATATGCGAAGTAACCCAAACTGGAGGAGAGCAGTGAAAGAATACCTCATTCAGCAAGACTTGCGCCACTTCTGCTTTCCGCCATGTGCAGTTACTGGTGCCAAGAGAACTTTCAAAGTCTCCCAGATGGTTTGGAAACCTTTTAAACTTCATGGAATGAGGATACCTCTTGTATACATCACTTACATCAGTGCAATCTGGGCTGAACCAGCTGAGACATTTGGGGAATTTTAATTGTAAGCAAGGTACATCCTAAATCACTCAGGTTCATAATTAATGCAATGTTTTATATTTCTTCAAGGTTCAATTCACTGCAAACAGACCTTGCCCACACCTACTGTTTGAATCTGAAAGAATTCATTGATTGCATTGGTTTTGGGAGGGATCTACTAAATTAATTCATTTTCTTGGGTGTTTGTACACTCAAGCATGTTTTAAAAGCTTTCTCATTTTAAAACATATTTAATTTACTAATAAACTAACCAGTCTTTACTAATGAAATTATTAAATGGTTCAGTAAATTTTTTAAGAAATTGCTTTTTCATTGATTTCAAATCAGTTTATCCATAGACTGGAAAATTGCACATCCATGTTACATTTTCTTACATTTTGATGACAGAAATGTATTAATAATTGCATCAATGAAAGTGAAACAGGTTACTACTCTCAGATTTATAAGGAAATGCTTTAGGATAGAAAGAACGGAAGGAAATAATCACATTCCATTATACCGTCTGATAATGCTGATTCATGACAGATTTGATGTTAGTAATTGTTGTATTATAACTGAAGGATTTCAGAACATATCAAGGCAGTTACAAAATGTCACAAATTGTGACATTCTGGTATAAAAGCCCTTGCCTTGCCTTCAGTCCTTTGTTTGTGGCATGCAGTCAGCGTAGTGTCTTCAGTCAGCTCAGTGTATGTAATGTACAGTAACATTAGTAAACCACAGAACCCATGCTGTGCGTCAGCTTGTAATATTGTAGCTATGTACACAGTCAGTGCTGTAAATTAACTTCATGACATCTGTCTCACTGTGGTATGTGTTGTATGGACAAACCACAAAGCAGATCTGGTGGTAGCTCTAAAAGCTGGTTAGTTGAAGTAAACAAATGCTGAAAATGTGATAGCAGCGTGGCAGTTGGGGAAAATCATTTTTCAATCAGTACTCCTACAGTTTATTTGAGCACAGAGCTGAAGTTCCACTATAATCAAGACCAAAGTGCTACGACTAAATCTAAAGATAAGGTGACAGATCTCTACTGAAGGACAAGGCGTACTCTGCAACTCTCTTAACACAAATGCAGTTTACAAGATGCTCTGTAAACTCTGAATTTGAAAAAATATCAGTGTTGAAGGATAGTTCTGTTCTAAGAATGTGACCCTGAAATAAATTAATAAAAACAAAAACAGAAACCTATGTTTTCTACATAAAAATGTTGTACCAGTTTCTTGATGCTGTTCAATTCTGCTATTTCCTCTTTCCAAAATGGCAGTAAAAATAGGAAGAGCCCCTCCAACATCATCACTAACTTATGGTTTGAATATCATCTACAGTCATGAACCTGCAACTTTTAAAGCTGCGATAATAAAATGATAAGAAGACATTGAGAAAACAAAAGAAAGGCACAATGCCACAATATGGTTCTTAATCCTGATACTTACAAGAGCATAAGTGTACAGAAGAAAGACAGAAAGCAATCATTGCACAATGGACTAAGAAGCTATTGACATTCTGTAAAAGCTTTAGTTATTTAAAGAAATAATCAATCTTTATGAATCAACAGACAGCTTACAAAAACAGCAGGCAGGCAAACATCATCTTGTTTTGGGCTCTGAAACAAGAAGAATAAAATCTTTTGGTATTTTGATGATGACGGCAAAGATCTTTACTTTTTTTTCAAATTTGAGAAGAATAATTTAAAGTTTGAGTATATTTCAGGATGCACAGGCTTCCAATCACATCATCTGACCAATAGCCCAGTAAATCAATGAACCAATTTGTAGACAGGTGTCAATACAAAGGTACAGAACATGATTTCACTGAAGCTAACTTGGCTGAGAAGTTTTTGGAATTGGCCTCTGTCTCAATGCCCATTAAATCCTTCAGGTTAGCACTTCTGGACAGACACGAAGGATATAACCATCAGCGTTTTACAAAAAGAAGGATGGGAAGTTCTAAGCAATTGTAATAGGCCAGCAGCATCTGCAATTGTTTGATTCCAGAACAACTATTGCAACTGTCAATGGATTCTTTAGAACATCCAAATCTTGTATGAAGTGTGGCTTATCTCACCGACCAAAATAGTGCCCAGCATTACATACTAAACGCAAGCTACACTTGACAAAAGGAAATTTTACTAAAATGTGTGAAAAATCTAATTGTCTAGAGAAACCCAAATTGCAACACGATGTTTCATAGCAGCATGTGAAGAAGAGCCAACCAAGGAATATTGATGAAAGTTTCCCAAGTTTAGTCCATGGCACACAAGCATTTCAACAAAGTCCAAGAGATAACCACAACATTATAGCTGACCGGCCCTTGTTAGACAGTATATGTGGTAAATCTGGCAGAGCACATGGATACCTTCAGAAAAGCTTAAACTTTCACTTCCATCCAAGTGACATATACCAAAGGAATGACATTCCAAAATTGACACTGATGTAATTGCAAGTAGCAACTATTTATGTAGCTTACGTGAGATGTACTCAGTCAAATGTCACACACCAGGTCCAACATACCATGCACTGGCATTTTCCAACTTAAATGCCAAAATATGAACCCTGGGTTGGAGATCTGAATCTTTTTACATCATTGAAATGAATGAAACACCTATTATTGGTTTGCCACAAATCTTCATGTTACCATGACCCAGGAGGTGACAAATCTGACAGTTCTTTCAAACATTCCAGACTGCAGTATCGAGTTTATCCATCACCCGACTAACCTTTACCAGTCAGGTTTAATGCTGTTGGCAACTTTAAAGATTCTACATTGTTACATCTGAACGTTGATGCCTAGCTGAGTATCAAACATACTTGTAAGTGCAGCTTTCAGATTCAGCGAAAGCCCAAACTAGAACTGGACACCGTAGCACAAAACAAAGGTCTTTGGGGTCTGCAAGTGGATATTATTGAATCTAAAGTGGAATACAGCCCTAACAGTGATCTCAGATATTTTGGCCACAGCCAAGCAGAAAAGAACCAGCAAGCTATGTCAAGTGATGACCAAATGCATCAGCTCAAAAAGATCATCAGTGGGTGACCTGAACACCCCCAACAGCTCGCACAGCCTGTATAATTCCTGTGGTCATTCAGCGATATGCTGGGCCTCTCTGAGAATGCACTCTTCAGAAGCAAAGAACTGATAATTCTGCAAGGTCTATGTCAAGATACACTACATCTTAAATTTAGGTCACATGGATGCAAAAGGTTAACACAAAAATTCACATATGGACCTAGAATCAATAAGGACATCAATCAACTGATCCAGTCAGTCAAAATATATCATTTCTATCAACTTCTGTAATCAAGAAAACCTCTTGTTCAACGTGAGATTCCCTTAGTGCCGTAGTGCAGAATCATCACCGATATTTTCACTGGCAAAGACATAATCACTTTCTCGTGACTGTTTTGCCAAATTTCCTTTTATGCTAAAACACCATTTGTGTACCAGTTTGTAGAATTCCTACAGTCTGGAAGAACGCATTATGCTGACCCAGGCCCAACCCCTACCCTATCCCTATAACGCTGCATTTCCCATGGCTAACCCACCTAGCTTGAACATCCCTCAAAACAATGGGGTGGTTAGTATGGCCAATCCACCTAACCTGCACATCCTTGGACTATGGGAGGAAACCCACACAGACCTGGAGAGGATGTGCAAACTCCACACAGACATTCACCCAAGGTTGGAATTGAACCCAGATCCTCGAAGTAGCAGTGCTAACCACTGGGCCACCTTGGCCACATTGACTGCCTTATTTAGTATGTTAAGACTATCTCAAGAAAGGTGTCCAGGAACAGAAACTCTCCCCATAATTGTCATCACCACATTGGAAAATCAAACCCATGTTCTATTTTAACTTTTGGACACCAGTGAGAAAAGTTATTCTACTCTGTAATAAACACACATTGGCTGAAAACCAAGGCAAGCTATTAATAACAAAAGTAAACCACTTTACAATATTGTTAAGATGCACTGTTCTCAAAACGTACATAACTATCCTCTAAACCTATGCCGATGAAATCATTACAAATGTAGGTAACTGAACTCTTCTACAATAGTAGAAGAGATATTCCTATGCAGTAACTACTTTCATTGCCCTATTGAATCATACAAATTTTTGGCCTGATCACTTCCTCTCAAAGGTTTAGGGGAGATATTCTTGCTTGAATAGGCAGGTTGATAAACAGTGTCGAAATATATTAATAAACATAACCAATTGTGTCAGCTATAGCTCAATTGGTAACACTCTCACTTCTGAGTCACAAAGCTCTAATTTCCAAACCCCTTCAGGGCTTGAGTACAAAAATTACAGCTGACACTCCTGTGTGTAGCACTGGGAGAGGGATGCACTGTCAGAAGTTTTGTCTTTTAGTTGAAGTGTTAAACTGAGATCCTGTCCATCCCCTCAGGTGGGTCCATAGCACTGTTTCAAAGAAGAGGAGGAGAGTTATTCCAAATTCCCTGGTCAATCTTTATCCTTGATTCATTATCACAAAAAGGACGTCATATTGTCACTCTCATATTGCTGTAGTGGGAGGATTTTTTTGTGAAAATTAGTTGCTTTTCTTCATACATAACAACAGTAGCTCCATTTTAAAAGTACTTCATCAGCTGTACAGCACCTTGGAACTCCCTGTGGCTGTCAAAAAGGCTGTATAAATGCAAACTTTTCATCCAAACACTTCAAATCCATGTTATATTTCTAAGTTCTGAGGAAGGGTCACTGGACCCGAAACGTTAACTCTGACTTTTCTTGGGGACCGCTTTGCAGAACACCTGCGCTCAGTTCGCAACAAACAACTGCACCTCCCAGTCGTGAACCATTTCAACTCCCCATCCCATTCCTCAGATGACATGTCCATCCTGGGCCTCCTGCAATGCCACAGTGATGCCACCCGAAGGCTGCAGGAACAGCAAATCATATTCAGCCTGGGAACCCTGCAACCCAACAGTAACAACATGGATTTCACAAGCTTCAAAATCTCCCCTCCCCCAACCGCATCCCAAAACCAGCCCAGCTCATCTCCACCTCCCTAACCTGTTTTTCCTCTCTCCTATCCCCTCCTCCCACCTCAAGCCACACCCCCATCTCCTATCTACTAACATCATCCCACCCCCTTGACCTGTCCGTCCTCCCTGGACTGACCTATCTCCTCCCTACCCCCCTACCTACACTCACCTTTACTGGCTCCATCCCCGCCTCTTCGACTTGTCTGCCTCCTCTCCACCTATCCTCTCCTCTATCCTCTCCTCTATCCGCCTCCCCCTCTCTCCCTATTTATTTCAGAACCCTCTTCCCCTCCCCCATTTCTGATGAAGGGTCTAGGCCCGAAACGTCATGTTTTCCTGCTCCTATGATGCTGCTTGACCTGCTGTGTTCATCCAGCCCCATGCTTGTTATCTCACATTTCCAACTTTTCCTGGTTCTGTTGAAAGGTCATTGACCTGAAACCTTAACTCTTGTTTCTCTGTCCCTATACTGCAACGGTTTGAGAAGGCAACTCATCATAGTTTTCTCAAAGGCAAATATAAAATGGGAAAGTAAAGTCCCCTTGGTCCTAGTATTAAAGAGAGATGACTGGTGGTGGTTCAACCTGAGGGTTACCATGCCTAAGGCATGGGGAAAGGTTCAGAAAGAGAGTCCTTCACAGTTACCTCAGGCAGTGCAGGGATTTAACTCTACAAACCAGTCATCCAGCTATGGGTGGGAAATAAATGCTGGACTTTCCAGTGACACCCATATCTCATGAATAAATAACAGAAGAAATGTCTGACCCAGCAGTGAATCTGCACAGCTTGCTGCCTCTGCTGTTGGATTTCAAGTATCTCTGGACTTTGGAGTTCATCTAGGAAAAATAAACAAACAGCGAAATTCGCAGCTGACTTTGGAGAAACCTGTGTGGAAGAGCTCACAGCAGGGAAGCAGCTAAGTGGCTAATTTTAAAATATAACCTTACTGTTTTATTTTGTAACTCTACAATAGTGAGTAGAGTGGGTCCTTTTTTGATTATATGTTTTTATTCAGATCTGTCTCGTGACTAAACTTTAAAAATATAAAAACACAGGTACTAAGTTAGCCTGGAGCAGTGTTTTTAGAGCAGTAGGACAGTGCTATTTTCTGGGTCTGTGATTGTTAACATGCAAAGATGGCATTTAGTGGAGTGATGTGCTCTCCCTGTCAAATGTGGGAGATTAGGTTGAATTTCCATGTTACCGTTGATTATGTCTGCAGGAAGTGTGATAGTGAATCCTATTGGATTGCATGGATCTGTTGGAGCGGCAGTTAGGGGCAATGAGGAATTTATAGGAGTTAGGGGGTGTGATGGATGGCAGTTACAGGAAGGGAGATAAACTGAAGATACAGTCAGGTAGGTGGGTTACCTCCAGGAAAGGTTGGAGAAGGAGGCAGGTAGTGTAGGAGTCTCCTGTGGCTATCGTCATCTCAAACAAGTATGCTGTTTTGGAAAATGTTGGGGGTGATGGACTCTTGGGGAATGTAACACCGACAGCCAGGTTTCTGATACTGAGACTGGCTCTAATGTAATGAGGGGTGTCTCAGGTTCCAAGCAATCCATTGTGATGGGGGACTCTCTAGTCAAAGGCACAGACAAATACTTCTGTGACCAACAGCGAGAAATCAAAATGGTGTGTTGCCTCCCTGGTACCAGGATCAAGGATGTCTTGGAGAGGGTGCAGAATATTTTCAAAGGGGAGACCAGCAGGAGGTCATTATACACATTGGAACTAATGACATAGGAAGAGAAAAGAACAAAATTTTGAGGAGAGAATATAGGAAATTAGGCAGGAAATTAAAAAGGAGGTCCTTGAGGGTAGTAATATCTGGATTACTCCCGGTGCCACTAGCTAGTGAAGGTAGGAAAAAGAGGATAGAGCAGATGAATGTGAGGCTGAGGAGCTGGTGCAAGGGAGAAGGATTCACATTTTTGGATCATTGAGATCTCTTCTGGGGTAGAAGTGACCTGTATATGGAGGATGGATTCTACCTGATTGGAAGGGGACGATTATACTGCTGGGCAGATTTGCTAGAGCTGCTCAGGAGGATTTAAACTAGTCATGGGGGTGGGGATATGGGTAGTTGGGACCCAGGGAGATAGTGAGGAAAGAGATTAGTCTGAGATTGGTGCAGTTGGGAAAAGGAGTAAGTCAAATTGTTAGGGCAGGCAGGAACAAAGCAGAGAACGAGGTAGGACTGATAAATTAAACTGCATTTATTTCAATGCGAGAGGCCTAACAGGTAAAGCAGATGAACTCAAGGCAGGGTTGGGAACGTGGAACTGGGATATCATAGTAATTACAGAGATGTGGCTCAGGGATGGACAGGACTGGCAGTTTAATGTTCCAGGGTATAGATGCTGTAGGAAGTTTAGAAAGGGAGGCAAGAGAGGAGGGGGAGTGGTGTTTTTGATTAGGGATAACATTACAGTTGTACTTAAGCAGGATATTCCTGGGAATACATCCAGGGAAGATATTTGGGTGGAACTGAGAAATAAGAAAGGGATGATCACCTCACTGGGATTGTACTATAGATCTCCTCCTCCCAATAGTCAGTGGGAAATTGAGAAACAATTTGTAAGGAGATCTCAGTTCTCTGTAAGAATAATAGGTTATGAAAGGAGTTTTTAAGTTTCCAAACATAACCTGGCACTGCCATAGTGTTAAGGTCTTAGATGGAGAGGAATTTGTCAAGTGTACAAAATAAAATTTTCTGATTCAGTATGTAGATGTACCTACTTGAGAAGGTGCAAAACATGACCTACTCTTGGGCAAGGAGGAAGGGCAAATGACTGAGGTGTCAGTAGGGGAGTACTTTGAGGCCAGTGACCATAATTCTACTGGTTTTAAAGTAATGATGGAAAAAGATAGACTGGATCTAAAAATTAAAGTTCTAAATTGGAAGAAGGCCGATTTTGACATTATTAGGTAAGAACTTTCAAGAGTTGATTGGAGGTGGATGTTTGCAGGTAAGGGGATGGCTGGAAAATGGGAAGCCTTCAAAAATAAGATAACTGGAGTCCAGAGACAATATGTTCCTGTTAGGGTGAAGGGCTAGGCTGGTAAGTGTAGGGAATGCTGGATGACAAGAGAAGTTGAGATTTTGGTCAAGAATGAGAAGGAGGCATATGTCAGGTGTAGACAGCAGAGATCAAGTGAATCCCGAGAAGAGTGTAAAGACAGTAGGATTATACTTAAGAGACAAATCAGGAGGGCAAAAAGGGGACACGGGATAACTTCGGTAAATCGGGTTAAGGAGAATCCAAGGAGATTTTACAAATACATTAAGGACAAAAGGGTAACTAGGGAGAGAATAGGGCCCTTTAGAGATCAGCAAGGCTGCCTATGTGTAGACCTGCAGGAGATGGGGAAGATACTAAATCAGTATTTTGCATCACAGTTTACTTTGGAGAAAGATATGGAATATAGAGGACATGAGGAAATTGACAGCGACATCTTGAAAAATGTGCATATTACAGAGGTGGAGGTGCTGGATGTCTTAAAATGCATAAAGGTGGAAAAATCCCCAGGGTTTGATCAGAACTCTGTGGGAAGCTAGGGAAGTGATGGCTGATACCCTTGCTGAGATACTTGTATCATCGATCGCCATAGGTGAGGTGCCAGAAGACAGGAGGTTGGGTAACATGATGCCATTATTTAAGAAAGGTGATAAGGAAAAGCCAGGAAACTATAGACTGGTGAGCCTAACGTCAGTGGTGGACGAGTGGTTGGAGGGAATCCTGAGAGATAGGATTTTTACGTGTATTTGGAAAAGCAAGGACTGATTAGAGATAGTCAACATGGCTTTGTGCATGGGATATCGTGTCTCACTAACTTGATTGAGTTTTTTGAAGAAGCAAGAAAGAATGATTGAGGGCAGAGCAGTGGGCATGATTTATATGGACTTCAGAAAGGCATTCCACAAGGTGCCTCACGGTAGACTGGTTAGCAAGGTTAGATCACATGGAATACAGGGAGAACTAACTATTTGGATACAGAGCTGGCTCGAAGGTAGAATGCAGAGGGTGGTCGTGGAGAGTTGCTTTTTCGATTGGAGGCCTGTGACCAGCGTGTGCCATGAAGATTAGTGCTGGGTCCACAGTTCAATTCAATTATATAAATGATTTGGATGTGAATATAGGAGGTTTAGTTAGTAAGTTTGCAGATGACACCAGTGGAGGTGCAGTGGACAGCAAAAAAGGTTACCTTAGTACAAAGGGATCTTGATCAGCTGGGCCGATAGGCTGAGGAGTGGCAGATGGAGTTTAATTTAGATAAAAGTGAGGCGCTGCATTTTGGCAAGGCAAATCAGGGCAGGATTTATATACTTAATGGAACGTTGCTGAACAAAGAGACCTTGGAATGCAGGTTCATAGTTCCTTGAAAGTGGAGTCGCAGGTAGATAGGATAGTGAAGAAGGCATTTGGTACGCTTGTCTTTATTGATCAGTGCATGAAGTGTGGGAGTTGTAGGGTCATGTTGCAGCTGTACAGGACATTGGTTAGACCACTTTTGGAATACTGCACGCAATTCTAGTCTCCCTGCTATAGGAAAGATGTTGTTAAACTTGAAAGGGATCAGAAAAGATTTACAAGGATGTTGCCAGGATTGGAGGATTTGAGCTATAGGCAGAGGCTGAATAGGCTTGGGCTATTTTCCCTGGAGCATCAAAGGCTGAGGGGAGGCCTTATAGAGGTTTATAAAATCATGAGGGGTGTGAATAGGGTGAATAGACAAGGTCTTCTTCCCCAGGGTGGGAGAGCCCAAAATTAGAGGGCATTGTTGAAAAGGTGAGAGGGAAAAAGATGTAAAAGGGACCTAAAGGTCAACTTTTTCACACAAAGGGTGGTGCGTGTATGGAATAAGCTGCCAGAGGAGGTGGTGGAGGCTGGTACAATGACAACATTTAAAAGGCATTAGGATGGGTATATGAATAGGAAGGGATTAGAGGGATAATGGGCCAAATGCTGGCAAATGGGACTAGATTTATTTAGAATGTCTGGTCAGCATGGATGAGTTGGACTGTACATCTCTATGCCTTTATCACTCTATCTGATAAGTATTTTCAGCATTTTCTGCTTTTACTTCAGATTTCCAGCATTTGCTGTATTTTGTTCTTCTGTAAGTGATCAACTTCTCCTGCCTTCACGTCAGGTGGCTTTCCTCCTGTCCAGACTTCCAGGCCACAACTGTCTGAGTTGCACAGGTAGGATTATTTCCATTTACTGATTCGCAAAGCCAATGTTCATGAAATTTTAAGACAAATTGATCTTCAGTAATGGGCGACTCTCAAGAAAAATGCCATATAGACGATGTGTGTTAACGCACAGCATTCACTGTCATACTTAACCTCTGAAGGGCTGAAATGATTTTATCCATGCAAAGACAATTCGATGACAGCTAATGCTAAACCTACCCTCAGATAGCCTTGACAAAGTCCACAAGGGATGAAGCTGACCTCCATTACTCCAGCACCACCACTTTATTCTATAAGGAATGGAAATTTATTCCTCCCTGGCTGCTTTTAGCAGCCCTGTGTATATTGCATCACGTCCTAGTGTTTTATCTAAGGATACTAATCTCCTCAACACTTCCATTCTATCTGTGTTTATCACATCCAAAATTTCACACTCCTCCTCCTTATGTGCTTGAGAATGTAATGATTGTGTAGAATAATTAGTTGTAACAAATGATTTGTTGATATGTTTAAGTTCTTACTAAAATAAACAGCTTTCAAAGAAGCAATTTTTAGCTAATCACCCATCTAGCTCCCACACCTTTTTCTGAATTTCCTTGAGGTTAGATTCAATTTTAGATATGATTGGTATGATTTCATATTCACCATTCTCCATCCTGATAGCTTATTCCCCTTGGGCAATTTTTGTTTGTACTTCAACTCATTTATTATAAATAATTGTTGTCCCTCCCTCTTTGTCACTATTTAATTGCATTAATTAGCAAAAATGCTTTGCCTTGCTTTGTTTTTCCAATAGCAATAAAAGTATGTCCCTCAGGATTGACTGTAGCAGAAACAAGGTTTTGGGTTAGTCATAAATGTTTAATAAGATTTATGAGCAATCCCTTAAAACTGACATGAAATGCTAGTTAATTATTGAAAGCTTGTTTTGTGATTAAGTGCTTTACTCAATGCAAGGCTTTTTTTTCCAGATCCATTTAGGAGATTACATTGTAATCAGCTGGTCTCCACTGCCTTGCTGCTGTGAGGATGACCGTTTTCTTTAAATTACATCAACTCATTCTCACTGCCATGATAGAACATGGAACTTGCTCCCACATGGAATAGTGAGGTGAACAGCGCAGACGCATTTAAACAGAAGCTAGATAAGAACATGAGGGAGAATGGAACAGGAGCTAATGCTGCCAGGGTTACATGAAGCGAGGTGAACTATAAATCTCGCATAGGCATACTGGGCAGAATGGCTTGTTTCTTCCTGTGTGGAAAAAAAACACTTGCATAGCAGTGAATCAGGGTGCATTCCTCAAAAACCCCAAACAATTTTAAAATGTTGCGTTACTGACATCAATTTACTGCTGATGAAGGATGCCACCAAATCTTCACAAACGTTATTTAAATCGTTTGAACTACAGCTTGCAATGGCTTTTATAGAAGATCTTTTACTTCTCCCAACTCCGAATATGTTGATTGTTAGTGCAGATTTTAGACAAAAAAATTGTTTTGGCATTATGAAATAGCAATTGTATTTTGACATCGATATGAGAGATATACCATCACTCTCGTTTTGAATCAGTGTATAACTTGTTTTGGCTTAAACATAAAATCTAGGCTGACGCTCCAGTAGAATATTGACAGAACACTGCACTATTGGACGGACAGTCTTTCAGTTGACACATTAAACTGAGGCCCTATATGGCAGAAATAAAAGATCTTCCAACACTGTATTGCAGAATGGTTTATCCCAGTATTCTGGTCAATATTTATCCCTTAACCGAGAATACTAAGACAGAATATTAGTTTGTTATTACTGTATAATCAGACCTGGACTGTTGCCTCTGTGTGCTTTTATGTGACAGTTCATCTTGTTTCTCAGAATTGAATCCGATAATTTCAGCTCTACCAGGGTTAGGTTGAATGACCCATAATTATTCTATCCCTCACTCCATTTTTATTTGAAGGTACAATGTTCACAGACCTCCAGTGCTCCAGCACCACCACTTCATCCAGTAAGGAATGGAAAATTATTCCTCCCTGGCCGCTTTAGCAGCCCTGTGTATATTGTGTCAGGCTCTAATGTTTTATCTAAGGATACTAACTTCCTCAATACTTCCTCTCTGTGTTCATCACATCCAGAATTTCACACTCCTCCTCCTTACGTGCCTGAAAATGTAATGATTACATAGAATAATTAGTTACAACAAATGATTCTTTGGAACTCTTAAATACCTCAATAGCTTTGCTCAGTTTATGAAATGAGGGATAGCATAGGCATTGCTGCATCTGGTAGGCTACCCTCCGTGACATAAACCCACACCAGGCATAGCCTTCATCGCATTCTTGCTGTCTATTCTCTCTTGTGCCCTCCACCCATCACCTCAAGTGCTCAGGATTCCACCATTCTCTAGAGGATGTTACCCGTTATTTCCACTGGGTTCATAGTCTGATAGTCTTGCACCGCATTACCAAACGTAACCTTCCTCTCTGGATTAATGGCCAGCCGACTGTCACCGGTAACTCTTCCATCTGCTGTCCTACACCCATGATGTTGGCTGTGTTGACCCCTTTCAATGCTTGAGCGCTCTGTGTACTCTCCCCGTCACATCAGCGCTACCTAAGCAAACAGACAGTAGCCGAAAGCCATGCGCTCCATTCAGAATTCTACTTTCCAACTCTAACAAGTTCTTTCCAGGCTTTTAGACAATTTTAACTGGAACAGTCGCTGTCTAATTGCAGCAAGTCCTGGGCAGTATCCATGTTTGGGCTGACAAATTGCAGGAGATGTTCAGACTATTCAATAGCCAAGTCATGACCTTTTCCAACTAGAGAAAGTCCATTAACATTCAATGACATCACTATTGCCGAATTCCCAACTACCAATAACTTGGGAGTTACCATTGACCAAAAATGAAGTCGGACTGGCCACATAAATACTGTGACTACGAAATCAGGTCAACAGCTAGGAATATTGCGGCGAGTAACTCACCTCCTGACTCTCCAAAGCCTGTCCATCACCTACAAGGCACAAGTCAGGAGTGTGACAGAATACTCCATCCTGTGGGAGTCGGTTAGTTCAGTTGGGCGTCCGGCTGGTTTACGATGCTGAATGGTGCCAACATCTCGGGTTCAATTTCCATATGAGCTCACGTTACCTTGAAGGTCCTGACTTCTCAAATTTTCCCAAGGTGTGGTGACCCTCAGGCTAAACCCTCCCAACAGTTATCTCTCTCTCATGACAGCAGCCTGTAATCCTCTGGAACTATGACATTTTTATTCTAACTTTATTTAGGAATACTCCCCACTTGCCTGGACAAGTGCAGCTCCAACAATCAGAAGCTTGACACAATTGAGGACAAAGTAGCTCACTTCATTAGAATCACATCTTTAAACAGTCACCACCAGTAGCAGCACAGTGTACCATTTGCAAGGTGCTGTGCAGAAATTTCCCAAGGATCCTTAGATAGTTCCTTTCCAAACCCATGACAAGTACCATCAAGAAAGAAAGACAAGGGCAGCAGGTATGTTGGAACTCACTACTCTGACTTGGAAACATATCATTGTTCCATTTGGCATATGCTAGATAAGTTAAGGACACCAGATGTGCTTCCCTAAAAGACATCAGCAAACCAGATGTGTCTTTTTTTTAAACAACTGACAGTCAAAGAGTTATACAGCATGGAAAGAGTCCCTTCGGTCCAACCAGTCCTTGCCCAACATAATCCTAAACTAAACTAGGCCCACCTGCCTGCTCCTGGCCCACATCCTTTAAAACCTTTCCTATTCATGTACTTATCCAAGTGTCTGGTCAATGTTGTAATTGTACCCACATTCACCACTTCCTCAGGGAGTTCATTCCACATGTGAATCACTCCCTCTGTAAAAAAATTGCCCGGATTATCTTTATAAAGCTCTCTCCTCTCACCTTAAAAGAATGTGCCCCCGAGTCTTGAATTCCCCCATCCAATGGAAAAAAACAACTACCATTAACCCTATCTATGGCCCTCATGATTTTATAAACCTGTAAAAGGTCAGCTCTCAATTCCCATGCTCCAGTGAAAGAATTGACTTCCTACCCAGCCTTTCTTTGTAACTCATACCCGACAATATCCTGGTAAATCTCTTCTGAACCCCCCTAGCCTAATAGTATATTTTCTATAACTGGGTAACCAGAACTGGACACAGTATTCCTGAAGAGGCCTCGCCAATGTCTAGTACCACCTCAATATGACGTCCCAACTTCTATACTCAAAGGACTGATCAATGAAGGCAAAACACCTTTTTAACCACCCTGTCTATATGTGATGCAAACTTCAAATAATTATGTACCTGAATCCCTAGGTCCCTCTAATCTACAACACTACCCAAGGCCCATCAAATCCTGCACCTGTCGTTGTACCAAAATGCAGTACCTCGCGTTTTTCCATATTGAACTCCAGCTGCCATTTTTCAGCCTATTGGGCCACTTGATCAAGATCCCTCTGTAATCTTGGAAAACCTTCTTCACTGTCTACTATGCCACCAATTTTGGTGTCATCTGCAAACTTACTAATCATGCCTTCTATATTCTCATCCAAATCATTTATATAAATGACAAACAAAAGTGAGGTTTTTGACTTGCTTGCCGAGCTGGCTGTTTTTGTTCAGAAGTTTCGTCACCATGCTAGGTGACATCATCAGTGGAGCCTCTGACAAAGCAATGTTATTCTACTCTGCTTGGAATTTATACCGTCCGGTCTGTTATGGTGAGTACCGTCATTTCCAGTTTTGAACTGTATGGGTTTGTATATGGGGTCCAATTCTATATGTTTGTTGCTTGAAGTATGGGTGAAGAGCCATGCCTCTAGGAATTCCCGTGCGTGTCTATGTTTGGCTTGGGCTACTATGGTTACTTTGTCCTAGTTAATCTGATGGCCTTCATTGCCTGAGTGTACAGGTATTAAGGAGAGTTCATCGTGCCGTTTTGCTGCTAGTTGATGTTCATGTATTCTGATGGCTAGTTTCCTTCCTGTCTATCCAATGTAATGTTGTGGCAGTCGTTGTATGGTATTTTGTAGACCACGTTCATTCTACATGCTACAGAATGCTACGAGCAATGATTCATGATTCCCATTACTGACTCCACAGGTATGAACGAGAAATTGTGAGCCAAAAATCACAGTATCTAAACTCTAAACCAGCAATGGACTTCAACTCTAGAACGGGCCATCACCATCAATCAACACAAAACCAAAACCAAGAAGAGACATGAGCTACAGGACAAACTCACCAAAGTGACCCACCACAAAAACAAGGACAACATCAAACCGGACACATGATTAAGAAACCTCTCCAACAGACAGCTCACGAAAACTGAAAAAGCTGTTCTATTACGCAGACTGAACTATAACCACAAAAATGTGAACAGAACAGACTTCATGGCCGCCCTGGAGAATACTTTAAAAGACAACAAACTCACGGGCGAAACACAACAAGCCATCCGACAAACTATATTCCCCACACTACACGGAAGGAACAAAGGGGACAACGTGAACACAGCAGAGAGAAAAGCACTAGATAAACTCAAGAACATCATAATCCTACCAGCAGACAAAGGGCGCATGACTGTCATTATGAACAAACCAGGCTACGTTAAGAAAGCACAGATATAACAAGGTGTGGAGCTCGATGAACACAGCAGGCCAAGCAGCATCATAGGAGCAGGAAAGCTTGACGTTTCGGGCCTAGACCCTTCGTCAGAAATTTCTGACAAAGGGTTTAGGCCCGAAACGTCAAGCTTTCCTGCTCCTATGATGCTGCTTGGCCTGCTGTGTTCATCCAGCTCAACACCTTGTTATCTCGGATTCTCCAGCATCTGCAGTTCCTATTATCTCTTAAGAAAGCACAGACATTGCTTACAGATGCAACCACTTACCAACAGGTGGCGATAGACTCAATACGGCTGCGAGCGAATAGGATCACTCAGACACTGAAGAGACTAAAGGATGCAGGACAGATAACCAAGACAGACTTCATGAGAATGAAACCAGAAGGCACAAACGCCTCCCGCTCTATGGACTGCCTAAAGGACATAAACCAGACATCCCTCTCAGACACATTGTCTCCCAACCAGGCACACCATCACACAAACTGGCCAAGGACCTACAACAGAGATTGAAACACCTCACAGACGGATCACCCCATCCTATCCACTCAACTCAAGATTTTCTCAATATCCTCAAGAACATAAAAAATCAGCGACGACGAGATTATGGTATCCTTTGACGTCACAGCTTTAGTCACATCAATTGGCATCCCACTCTCCGAAGAAACAGTGGCCACATACTAAAGGAAGCAGCAACACAGACCAGCAGCTCCATCAGCAAGGACAACATACTTAAATTACTAGACCTCCGCCTCGCCACACACTTTGTCTTTAATGGTCAAATATACAAACTGATCAACAGTACACCAATGGGGTCACCCATCTCAGGACTCATCGCAGAAGCAGTCATGCAGTGACTAGAACACACCACCCTCCCCCACATTCAACCTAAACCGTGGATCCAGTATGTAGATGACACATTTGTCATTATTAAACGCAACAAATTAGAAGAGACCCATCACCTCATCAACAGCGTATTCACAGGGATTAAATTCACAAGGGAAGAAGAAACCAACAATCAACTTCTGTTTCTGGACGTTAAAGTAGAAAAACTGACAAATGGGGCGTTCCAAACCTCTGTATACAGGAAGGTAACCCACACTGATCAAATCCTCAACTTCCACCGCAACCACCCAACGTCTACAAACAAAGCTGCATTAGGACACGATTTAAACAGGCCAGGACACACTGCAACACTCCAGAATTATGCCAGGACGAGGAAGAACACTGACACAAGATCCTCATTTTAAACGGATATCCCCGCAAATTTATCCACAGATGCCTACATACCAGATAGCAACAGGAGGACACAGTATGACCTAACACACTGACCACACTGCCCTACATCAGGAACATATTGGAACTGACAACAAGACTCCTAAGACCACTAGGAATCATGGTGGCCCACAAGCCCACAGTCACTCTATGACAAATATGCACAAGGATTAAAGACCCCATTCCCACAACATGCAGAACGAATGTAGTTCACAAACATTACATCAGACAGACAGGAAGGAAACTAGCCATCAGAATACATGAACATCAGCTAGCAGCAAAACAGCACGATGTTAATATCTGTACATCCAGACAATGAAGGCCATCAATTTAACCGGGGCAAAGTAACCATAGTAGCCCAAGCCAAACACAGACATGCACGGGAATTCCTAGAGGCATGGTTCTCCACCCATACTTCACTCAACAAACACAGAGAATTGGACCCGATATATAAACCCGTACAGATCAAAACTGGAAATGATAGTACTCACCATAATGGACTGGACAGTATAAATTCTAAGCGGAGTAGAATAACCTCGCTTCATCGGAGGCCTCACTGATGATGTTACCTATCATGGTGACGAAATGTCTGAACAAAAACAAGCCAGCTTGGCGAGCAAGTCAACAACCTCATCCACAACCCGAGCTACAGATCTTTGCCAAAACTTCAGGCAAACAAGAGTTGCATGGTTACTATTAAGCAAGCTTTTACTTCAAGGATTTTTCAATTGAATGCAAATCTCATGATCTGCCAAGGTGGGATTCGAACCTAGGTCTACAGAACATTAGTCTATGTCATCACTGTAGTGACAATGTCCCATGCCACCAACTTCCCTTGTCCTGTTGCTGAGAGTAGAATCAAAGATGATGGTAGGGTGAGGGCGAGGGTGATTCTGAAATTGGAGAATAAATACGGACCAAGACAGAAAAACAGGTGAAAAAGGAACATCTGTTCAAATTCCCGGCTACTCTCTGCAAAGTGCTTGAAAAATAATTGCCCTTCCTGCAAATCAAAAGGAATTGATTTGTTCCTCACGAGGGCCATCAATAAAGGTTTCAAATTTTAGATAGGTTAGCATTCAATGTACTGCAAGAAATCAAAAAAAAAAAATGACACACTGACAACGTGATTACTGTAGAAGCAATAATCACCTACACCATTCAAATTCTCTGGAGCTGCACTATGAAATATTGGGGAACTGCAAAGTGGGGGGTGACGTCAAATGGAGGAAGCACGTTTATTGCGATGTCAGCCTGAGAACACATGCAAAATACAAAACCTTCGCCAAAGTCTGTCCTGAGGATAAGACCTCATGATGTGCTATACAGGATCTACATTATTTTTCCAGACAACATGAAACAAACATCAGGATTGTTAACCTACGCTTAGGAGAAGTTGAAGTCAAAGGATTTCACGATGCGAAAAGATATCTGTAAACATTACAGATTCAGCAAGGGTTTCATTTAGCCTGTTTAATGACTATGTCAACTGGAAAGGCTCGATTCAGACTTATCGAATCTTCTGGCCTACTCATCTAGAATTAGAAACCTATAACTGAGGCAAATCAAACTCCCACCTTAGCAATGAAGTGATGCACTGACGGTTTTGCAACAAACCTCCTGTTTTGGTGCAAATGAGCCCTGTACCAATACCAGAATAGAGGACAGCAAGACTCCTTGGAAGAAAGAGTAAACCAGGGCTCAGCTCTGGAGTCAATTATTTACCTAATTTACCTACATTAAAAGTCACCATTTTTGGCACACAGCCAAAAGGATCTGCAACCTCTTTGCCTTCTGGCAAGCATATTAAAAATGATCACACTTTAGACTTGAAAAAGCTAGAGTTTTTTTTTGAAAGAAAGCTTGCAATGTTGCCTAGTAAGAAGACTGCTTTATGCTGACATCCTGTTACATACCATATGACTCTACAGTGCATCCATGAATGTAGCCCCTGGAACACTTACACATAACAATTAGTTCCTGATAACAGTTCCTATTGCTTTACACAATAAATATGATTTTGTGGTATATAAAACACAATAATAACCAAAATAGTAGAATCAATAAAAGTTATAGTTTTCCCTCAGATATGAATTGAAAGGGGCAAAGGTCATGTCCCATTTCATCTGTTTCCAATCTTACTGGAAGGCCTGAGGCAATAGTAATGGAGTTGACCAATAATAGCAATTATTCTTTAATCAATTAGATTGCAACAAGCCCAGATATGAGGCAAGGAAAACTCCAGTGGTGCAGAGCTTTGAAAATCAAAGATCGAAAATCACTTGTTCGTTCCCCATGTCACATCTTAAGTTACTCCAATATGTTATTGTAAAGTATTACTCGCCAAAGGAAATTTACATTAAAGTTAGTCACAACTAACTGCTTTCTGTCATGATTGGCAGGAAAGATTCGAAGGAGTAGTGGGGTGGGGGTGGCACAGGTGGGTGAAGAGGAATATAAGAGTTAAATATGTGGAATGTGGTCTCAGCACATCAAAAGATTATCAAGGCATCCTAGTATGCTGCATTGATGGTAGGACACTGCACTAACATACTTGTTGTTCTTAATTTTTCAGTCAAAATTGAAGCGTCATCACTTGCTGCTGAACTCAAAGAAAAATTGAGCAATGTCTGTGGTGCCAACCTTTCCTGTTAAATTTGGCACCAGGTCAAAGGGATCTCAAAGCATCCAGCAGCGGTGAGGTTAGCAAGCAGAGTAGCTTCATCAGAGAGCTACAAGCTCACACATTCTCAATCAACAACATTTGCACACATTACATGATAATCTTAGAGTGAAGAAGTGATTTTAGACTTTAAATTTGCAACTAAGTCTAATCTCAGTAATGGTGACGAGGCGTCAAATAAAACCACCACTGATTATCACAAAAGCCATCTGATATCTTTAGGGAAGGAAATCTGCCATCATTGCCCAGTCTGGTCTACATGTGACTCTAGGCCCACAGCAACGTGGTTGACTCTTAACTACCCTCTGAAATGGCCCGAGCAAGTCACTTGATTGTTTCAGTCTGCAGCAGAAAGTCAAAAACAAACTGAACCATTCTGACCACATGGCATTGACTGAGGCATCAAAAACGCTCTGATCCCTGTCGATTCTGCAAAGTCCTCTTTACCTAGATCTAGGGAATTGTGCCATAATCCGGGAAAGCTGGCTTGCAAACTAAACAAACCACAGCTTGATGGTTATAATCACAAAATCACAGTTAATCACAGTTTACAGACAATGTCCATACACCACCCTCAACATCCTGTCCCACTAGCAGGACAGCGTCACCAGGCATGGTAGCACAGTGCAGTCAGGATTGAGTGGCCTTGGGAGCCTTGACCTCATGAAGTCTCATGGCATAAGATCAAATAATGGGAAGAAATGCTCCTGATGATTATCAACCCCACCACTCTCCCTACCCCACTCCCATAGCTGATCAATTAGTACACCTTCAGGCTGAACAGCATTTGATTGAAATATGGAGGTGGCAAAGGCACAGAGTGTACTCTGGGGATAGGACTTCAATGTCCATCACTGAGATGGCATGGTGGCTCAGTGATTAGCACTGCTGCCTCAGTGCCAGGGACCTGGGTTCAATTTCACCTTTGGCTGACTGTCTGTGTGGAGTTTGCACATTCTCACCGTGTCTGCGTGGGTTTCCTTCAGGTGGTCCAGTTTCCTCCCACACTCCAGAGATGTGCAGGTTAGGTGGATTGGTTGTGATAAATTGCCCATAGTGTCTAGGGATGTTAAGGTTAGGTGGGTTAACCATGGGAAAGGCAGGGTTACAGGGATATGGTAGGGGTTGGGTTTGGGTGAGATATTCTTTGGAGGGTCAGTGTGGACTTGATGGGATGAATGGCCTGCTTCCACACTGTGAGGATTCTAAGGCTGGTTTGGCTGCACCAGCACTGACCTAGCTGTCCGAGTTCTAAAAGACATAGCTGTTAGCCCAGGTCTGCAGAATGTGGTGAGGGAACTACCAAGTGGGAAGAATCTACTTGACCTCATCCTTACCTGTTACAGATGCATCTGTCTATGACAGCATTGCTAGGAGTGAGTACCGTATATTCCTTGTGGAGATAGAATCACATCTTTATTTGTTCATTCATGAGATGTGGGTGTGACAGGCTGGACCAGCATTTCTTTTCATTACAAGTTGCCTTTGAGAAGGTGGTGGTGAGCTGCCTTCTAGAATTGCTGCAATCCATTTGATATAGGTAGGCCTACAATGGTGTTAGGGAGTGAGTTGCAGGATATTGACCCAGTGACGATGAAGGAGCAATGATATAATTCCAAGTCAGGATGGTGAGTGACTTGAAGGAGAAACTTGTAAGTCACGTATCTGCTGCTTTATCCTCCTAGATGGTGATTTCTTGTGATGTGTAGCTCACTGCAAAGGCTGAATCTTCTGCTCCAAGAAGTGGGCAAGCTTAGAGGTAAGAAATGGCACCTTTTAGTTGGAGTGGTGCACAAAAAATCAACTACTTCCTCATTTTGCTGAGAATAAACCCCCTTGGTGGGAAGGCCCATGGTTGGCCTTCCTGTCCTGTGACCAGTAGAGGCTGAATTAAGAGTGTGAAACTGTAAAAGCAGTAAAAGTATGGAACTGCAACAGTGGTAAGGGGAGGAAGGATAAGTCAGATGAGGGTGCACTTCAGTCAGTCTGAAGGTTGTGCTCCATTCTGTCTGGTGGGTCTTGGCCTGCAGTCAGTCCTGGATTGGGAAAGCTCCATCCAAGGCATTGCCATAGTGAGGCTAATGCATGACCAAGGCTCAGTCTGGATGTTCTACTGAAGTAGAGAAGATGGTCACAGGAATGAGGGAAAATGTGGTAGAGTGAAAGTTGGATGCTGAGCATTAGAGTTGGGTATGGGGCTGGAGGTGGGTGGGCTAAATGTTCAACAAATGTCAGAGTACAGTCTGCTTTGATCAGAGGGGCGTTAAGGATCAGTCTGTGTTTCTCAGGGCAGGTCGGAGACTTCAGTTGTGGTAATAATGGGCTTTACAGTAGAGGGTGGGAGAGGGATGGAGGATGGAGGATATTTGGGCAATAGAGATGGTGAAACACTGAGGAAGGAACAGAATGGGGATGAATCCAGTGGACAATGGACATGGAGATTGGTTGGAACACAAACAGTTCTGCTACTAATCTGAATCTCACCATGTTCCCTATGTTTTCTTCAAATGAACTATGCAATTATCTTTCAATTTCAAACTGTGCTATGTCCAAATTGGCATCGGGCTGGGTGGAGGGTTATATGTTGCATCTTGTGCCTCCATAATGAGGAGTCCAGCAGATGGACAAGAAGGTTGAGCTGCCCTTACTTGTTACAAACCAGCGTCTCATCACATTTCAATCAAATCTCCTGAACTCATGGGTCCAAAATATATTTTTGCCTCATTGCCACATCTAGATCTCTCAGGTGAACAATAAGTAATGCAGCAAAAGGGATGCATGTGATCTATAAGCTGGCCCAGTAGTACAAGGCACAATGAATGCATAATTTGGCAACCCTGCTAGGTGCCATTGCCACAAGGGGCAAGGTGATAAGAGCTGTGGTTAAATCAAAGGTGGACAAAGGGTACTTGCTGCCAGCACTATCATGCCAATGCCACAATTGAAATGTCCTTCTATAAATTCTGTGAATAGGAGCCAATTCTACAGATCAATAGAGACATTCAGGGGGTGTGGCTTATTTGGGCTATCAGAAAGCTTTCGACAAAGTTCCACACAATATATAAAAATTAAAGCAAATGGGACTGCAGGTAATATATGGTGACAGATAGAAAATTAGGTAGTAGATAAGAAACAAAGAGTAGGAACAAATGAATCTTTTTCTGAATGGCAGGCAGTGACGAGTTGGGTACCACAGAATCAGTACTAACACCTCAACTATTCACGTTCTATGTTAATGGTTTAGATGAGGAAGCTAAATGTAATGTCTCAAAACGTGCAGATGACATAAAGCTGGGTGGAAGGGTGAGCAGTGAGGAAGATGCAGAGATACTGCAGTGTCATTTGGAAAGGCTGAGTAAGCGAGAAAAGGCAGTATAATGTGGATAAATGTGAGGTGGCCACACTAGGAAAGGGCATTATTATTTGAATGGCTGTATAGTGAGAGAGGGGGAGGTTTAATGAGACCTGGGTGTCCTCATGCACCAGTCATTGAAAGTAAGCATGCAGCTGCAGTAGGCATCAATGAAAGCAAACTGCATGTTGGCCTTCATAGTGAAAGGATTTGAGTACCGAATCAAGGATGCTTGGATATAATTATACTGAGTATTGGCGAGGCCACACCTGGAAAATTGTATGCAGTTTTGCTGTCCTTATCTGAGGAAGGATGTTCCTGCTAGAGAGGGAATGCAGTGAAGGTTTATCCCAAATTGATTCCTGGGATGGCAGGACTGATGTATGAGGAGAGATTGAGTTGGTTAGAATCATATTCACTGGAGTTTAGAAGAATCAGGGGGGAATCTCATAGAACCCACAAAATTCCAACAGGACTAAGACAGGTTGGATGTAGAAAGGATGTTTTCAATGATGGGGGAGTCCAAAACTAGGGGTCATAGATAAGAGGTAAACTTTTTAGGATTAAGATGAGGAGGAATTTCTTCACCCAGACAGTGGTGAGTCTGTGGAATTCACTGCCACAGAAATTGTTTGAGGCTAAAATATTATGAGTCTTCATGGAGGAGGGTGGATATAACTCTTGTAGCTAAAGGAATCAAGAGAAATGTGGGGAGGGTGGGATTAGGGTGTTGAGTTTGATGACAATATTGAGTGGTGGAGCAGGCTCAAGGGATCGAATGACCTACTCCTGCTCCTTTCTTCTATCTTCCTTTAATATGGGAAGGTGCACAGGCCTTGCTTTCAATACCCTGGAGATGCTCAGTACCACCAGGTGCACGATATGTGACTTGCAAGGAGCTGTTGTTTGACACATGGAACCCATGATGGTTGGGGAGGAGGTGAGCTGGGAAACATTGTGAGGTAATGAACCTTCCTAGGCCTGATGGGGCAGTCTGGCCGTGCGGGTGTCTGAGAGAAACAGGACTACCTGCAGGACATTCTCCACAGATCTCCTGAAAACTACATCACGATCAACCCTGCCATTCTTCAGGTCATCTCGTTCCTCAGAAGAGAGCTTCCAGGGATATGTCACATACTCCAATGCTAAAAGCAAGAACAACAGGTATAGCAGCAGCGGTAGTCGGAGAAGCATCCAGAACTGGTTACTGACCAGCCTGTGCAACTGGGCCCACATAGCTGAGGAGTGTCATCCCAAACCTGAGCCTGCAGCTTTTGTTGCAACTACCTGCAGAAAACAGACCAAAAATCACAGATGACATCCCAGGATATCCCAAGAAGTTATCTTCTGGATGAGCACCTACATCCTCAAGGACTGGGAGTGAATACCATCCCAGTTGTCTTGAAAATGGTGGCCGTCCTCAAGTTCTGTGGATCATTTCAGGGAACCACCTGCAGAATCTCACAGGTATTCACATATAAATGTATCCAAGATATCACTGCTTTTGTTTGCTAAGGCTGGCCTATTGATTGATTTCCCATTGGATGCCGGTGGTCAGGAAGTTACGGCTTATTGTCATTGCAGGATTTCTGCACGGTGCAGGCTGGAGCCAGAGTAACCACCCTGTGACAGCTACTGCTGAACGTAAAGGATCCCATACCCAAAACCAGCAAAACTGGGGTTATATACAAAATACCATGCAAGGACTGTGAGAAACACTACACAGGTCAAACTGGAATAAAATTGACAATACGGATACATGAACACCAACTAGCCACCAAAAGACACGACCAATTTTCACTTGTCTTACTACACATGGACAACAAGGTGCACAAATTTGACTGGGACAACACTTCGATAACTGCACAAGCCAAACAGAGACATGCCTGGGGATTCCTGGAGGCCTGGCATTCCAACTGGAACTCCATCAACAAACACATTGAACTGGACCCTGTGTACAAACCACTGAGAAACAGAACCGGAAGTAATACCAACCATCCCAGCAATCCGAGGCATATAAATAACAAGTGGGACAGAACACCAACGCTTCGCCGGAGGCGCACTGACGATGTTACCTAGCAGGGGGACGAAACATTTGCAACCAAACCCACCTGCTCAGTGAGCATGTCTACAACCTCATCCACAACCTGAGCTACAAATCTTCTTGAAAACTTTAGACCGTACCCATCAGAGCACTCTAACAGCCACCAGCAGTCTTTCTGAATCGGAAAGGCTACCACTCCATGAATGTGCAGATCATGAGTGAACAGACCAGCAAATAAAGCAGGGAGATGTCACAATGCCCTCATTCTGGAACATTTAAAGCTGCCTGAAACTTTCAGCCTCCCCTCAGCTTGTACAAGGATAGCAGGTCAATGACAAGCACTCTCCTCAAACCCTGGGTCATGACATGTCAGGAATCCACAGGTTGACAATGCTGCACATGCTTCCAAAGGGCCATTGTACAGCAGACCATAAGGCTCTTGAACATGAGATTTAGATGCCTGGATTGGTCTGGCAGTACAATGCAGTATACCCCAGTCAGAGTCATGTAGCTTCCACAAATTTACTCAGGAAGGGGGGGATATCTTGGGAGAGGTTATATCACATCTCTCATACACAATCTTCTGTACTGAATGTAACCTTAGAAATTATACCTGAAGTGTGTACTCCAGTGTTAGGCATTGGACATAATTCTATGTTGAGTAAACCTACTGCTGAAATACAGTGAAGTTTACAATCCAGGAACTGCGGTAATTGTGATGATTTAGATTCTGTTGATTTACACTATATTTATACTATACAACTCACTTACCTTTCCTGTAATTACCTACATGCACAATGGTATTGACTGTGTAAATTAACAGTAACAATGAAGTTCATTAGTTAATAGATCTCTGTGGCCACCTCAGCCTTTGATTTAGGAACAGGAGTAGACCATTCCTTGAGCATGGCCCACTATTCAGTGGCTGATCAGCCATGTCAATACCGTTACCCACCTTATCCCCACAACTCTGCATGCCACTGGCAGTCAAATATCTCTTTATCTAAACCTTCAACAGACTCAAAGACTGAGCCTCCATAGCACTCTGCTACAGAGAATTCCAAAGGTTTATAAACATTAAAAACAGTTCTCCTTATTATGGACCGAGGTGGGATCTCTCTTATTTTTTAAAATGATGGGTTTTAGACTCCCCAGCCAGGGAAAACATTTAATCTGCATCTACCCTGTCTATTCCTTTAATACTTCGCAAATTTCAATGTGATCACCTCTCATTCTTCAAAACTCTATAGAATGTGCGCCAGGTTTGCCCAATCTCCTTTCATAAGATAGTTGGGCCATTCCAGAAACAAGTCTGGTGAATCTTTGCTGCACTCTATCTATGGCGATAAAATCTTTCTTGGGATAAGGAGACCAAAACTGCACGCAGTGCTCTGGGTGCAGTCTAACTAAGCTTGAAGCAAGACTCCTGTACTCAAATCCTCTTAAAATCAAAGCTAACATTCCACTCCCGTTCCTAATAGTTTGTTGCTCCTGCATGTTAGCCACCATGACTCATTGGCAATGTCTCCCTTTGCCCATCTGTATTTTCCGACCTTTTATAACTTAAGAGATAATTTGCACATCAGTTCCTCTTACCAAATCAGTTAACATCACTTTTTTTCACATTATATTCCATCTGCCATATTTTTGCCCACTTTCTAAGCTTTTCCAAATCTTCCAGAGGCTGCTTTACATTTTCCTCACAACACAAATTCCCGTTTAGATTTGTATTATCTGCAATTTTGGAGATATTACATTTGGTCATCACATCCAAATAATTGATACATATTGTGAACAGCTGGAGCCGAAGTACTGATCAATGCCCCACTGGCCACAGGCTGACAATATGACAGTCACCCAATTATTCCTATTCTCATACCAGACAATAAATAATCATTAATTCCTGCAAGTACATTGCGTCTAATTGCATGTGTTTTAATTTTTCTAACCAGCATCCTGGGTTGGGAGAGCAGGGTGAAATTAACAGAAGCCCTTTTTAAATCTAAGTGTATTCCATCCATCGGCTCTCCATTATCAATTTTGTGAGCAACAGCCTCAAAAAAACCAACAAGTTCAACAAAAATAATTTCCCATTCATAAATCCCTGCCAAGTTCAATCAGATTATAATCAACCATGCTTGTATCCCAGCCTTTATGTAGATTCTAACAGTTTCCTTGCTGATGTAAGGCTAACAATCTGTAGTTCCCTGCTGTCTCTCTTGTTCCCTCCTTAAATAGTGGAGTGACATTTGTTCCCTTCTAATCCATAGGAATCTTTCCAGAATCTATGGCACTTTGGAAGATAATAACCAATGTATCGAATATCTCTACCACTGCTTCCTTCAACAATCTGGCATGTACACCACTGAGTCCTGGGAATTTATCAACTTCCAGTCCCATTAATTTCTCCAGTACAGTCTTCTTACTAATGCTAATTTCATTCAACTCCTCATTCTCCCCACCCATTTGGACCTCAATATCTGGGAGATTTCTTAAACCTTCTTCAGTGAAACAAGACTCAAAGTAATCAACTAGCTTATCTGCCATTTCTCTATTCCCCATTCTCTATTCCCCTGACTGCCTGTAATGGACCCACATTTGTTTCAGCTAATGTTTCATTTTCATGTACCTATGGAAGCTTTTACTTGCCAGTTTTAATTTTTTTTTGTTAAATTACACTCATATTCTGTTCTTCCTGCCCTTATTGGCTTCATGGTCCTCATTTGTTGTAGTAAATGAACTTCCAATCCTTAGAATTACTAATATTTCTGGAAACTTTATAACTTTTCTTTTTAACTTATACAATCTTGAACTTCCTTTGTTCGCCATGGGTAACTGATCCTTTTGAGTTTTCGCACCTTGAAGTAATGTATAGTTGCTGTAAACCATGTAATAATTATTTAAAGATTATTTATTACCTATGTACAGCCATACATCTTAATGTATTTTCATAATCCACATAAGCCAATGTGAGCCTTATGCCTTCACAATTTCCCTTATTCAAATTTAATACCCTTGTTCTGATTGAACAAGGTTGAACTTTCAAACAATGTAAAATTCTACCTCATTGTGTTTCCACATCCCTAAAGGTTATTTAGCAGTAAGGTTGTTAAATGGCACCTTTTCATTACACAATACTAGATCTAAAATAGCATGTCTTCTATATGACTGTTCAATATACTACCCTAGAAAACTATTCCCAACAAACCCCAGAAATTTGTCCTCCAAAGCTTCAGCAGTAAATTTGTTCACCCAGTCTGTATGCATATTGAAGCCACCCATGATAACTGTGTTGAGTATACTGCATATTTCTCTCATCTCCTGATTAATACCATGTCCCACATGACAACAATTTGGTGGCCCATAACTAACTTCATCCAATGCCTGCTGCCCCTTGCTGTTTACAAGTTCCTCACAACCTGATTCCACATGTTGTTCTTCTGATTAGAGACTCCCCCACCCCGCCTTACTAATGTACTGATCCCATTTTTTATTATCAATGCAACCCCACCTCTTTTCCCTTCTTGCCTGTCCTTCTGCAATGTTGAATATCCTTGAAAGTTCAGTTCCCAGTCTTGGTCACCATGCAGCCACATGTCTGTAATGGCAATAAGATCATCTCCATGTACCTCTATTTATTCCTTCAGATGGTCTGTCTTGCTGCATGCATTCAGGTAGAGTGCCCTTAACTTTATCTTTCCGACATCATTCTACTTTCAAAGCGTACTTGTTTCTCCTATTTTTTAGTCTCACTAGCATTTTTTGACTTCCTATTACCGAATTTACTTCCTTCCAGTTTGGGTTGCCCCTCAGGTTCCCATCCCCTGACAAGGTAGTTTTAAGTTACACTCCACCCATCTGTACAGTGGAAAAATTGGTGATTGATTTGCATTTTTTGGAAAAGAATGAGCAGAATTTAGATGTTATGAATAAGATACAACATTGGAAGTGTCAACTTAATTTACTGATGTATAAACGTAAATGAGGGCTCGGCGAAGAGGCTGGTATATAACTTTTTTATCAGTATAAAATGCATATTGAAATTTTTCATTACAACTGTAACATAATTAGATATTTTGTCAGTTTAAACACTCACTTACCTTGCAAAAACTTGGGAATAATATCAGTAATTTTGAGATTCACAGAGATAGTGTTAAATTAATGGGTTACTTCCTTAATAAATACATTGAAGCAACAAAATTGTCATCAGGTAAAAGTATTATTCCAAAAATTCATGAAGTAATCCAATCAAATGGAGCAAAGCTAACTGTTGGAAGATGAGGTAGTAGCTACAGTGATTAAGGGACAGAGGCTGGCATTAAAATTTTGGTTACGTTTGAAGTTTATATGTGTCGTAGAAATTGTATTCAATGAAGTGGCAATGTCTTTTTAGAAGCTGAAGCCAAATATTTAGGGCAGTGTATTTGGTTCAAGTGCCCAAGAAGAAACTCAGCAATCTGATTGAAAACTAATGAGCCCTTGAGGGAATTCTACCAAGAAAAATCGCAAAACTGGCTGAGAATTAAATCAAGTGTAAACACACTGAGTTCTCTGCAGGGATTGAATGCGCCATAATTTTCCGAGAACACGGGAAATCTTTAAGACTTCTCAAAGAAAAGCCTCATCTGACAAAATGTCATTTGGGGATTTTCTGAAAAGACACAGTCCAATTTATGGCTGTAAGAAATTCTAGTGGGAATGGAAAAGCTGGGCATAGAGACAGAGGTCAGTGGGGAAATATCTTTTGCTTGCAATTTGTAGTGAAACAGTAACAACCACTTTACATGTTTTAGCAAGATTCAAAAGATTACAGACCTGATAGACTTCCATCAATGTTTAGATAAGTAATCTTAGACATCACAAAGTAAATGTTTACTTCATGACTGTATGACTCTATTCATTATAGTGCTGATTGAATAACAGATTGGTTGATAGCATGCATATTGAGACAACATATGGCGTAAATAATCATGTCTGCTTCACTTCAGTTGATAATACACTGCAGTATTAAAAGAGGGCTGTACTACGGAAAGCTATCCTTTATATGAGGTGTCAGAATGAAGCCCCATCTGTCTTATCAGGAAGAAGCACAAGATCCTACGGCACCTTCGGAAAATCTGTCAGACTGAGTCTTTAGCAGGTGGCAAGAGAACCAAGACAAGGAGAAACCTACTTGGTCTCACCCTCACTATTCTACCAATCGCAGATGCAGCTCTCGAATACACAACTGGTGGAGGTGACCAGGGCACAGGCTGGAGAAGAAACTGCAAGATACAGCACCAGTTATAAGTAAAAATGAGGTGCAATTCGATAAAGCTGCAACACAGGATGATGTTGCATGTTAGTCAAGAAAGCAATAGGTTAGACACATTGTGAATGGTGGTGGATAATTAAACAACTATTTAGACTGGAGACCCCATGAACAACCCCATCCTCAGTCATGGCAGAGTGCAGCATGATCAAAAGACAGGGATGAAACAATTGTAACCACATTCCATCAGAAGAGCTGAGTGAATGATTCAGCTCAGCCTCTTCCTTACGTTCCCACTATCATACGGGCCAGTTTTCTGCCAATTTGATTCAATCCCTGCAATATCAAGAAATAGCTGAAGATACTGGATCCAGAAAACGCTGCGGGCTCACCCCAGCTGTGGTAATGAAGACTTGTACTCCAAATGTACCTTTGGTCTTGAGGGGAAGCCTTTATCACACAGAGGGTGGTGCATTTATGGAATGAACTGCCAGAGGAAGCGATAGATGCAGATACAGTTACAACATTTAAAAGACATTTGGACAGGGACATGAAGAGAAAAGGTTTAGAGGGATAGGGGACAATGCAGGCAGATGGGATTAGTTTAGTTTGGAAAAGCTGGTCAGTATGGATGAGTTGGACCAAAGGGTCCATTTCCAAGTTTTAGGGGTCGATGACTCTAGTCAAGCTGTACCATTGCAGCTACAATGCAGACACCTGACATGGTGGAAAATTGCCCAGGATATCCTGTCAACAAAAAGCAAGAAAATCCAATCCAGCTCAATAACACTCCATCAGTCTACTCTCAATCAGAAACAAAGTCATGGAAATGTGTCGCTGACAGTGAATCAGGCAGCAGTTATTTCCCAAAAATTTGTTCACTGAATCTCAGTTTCAGTTTCATGCAGGACTACTCAGCTCCAAACCCTATTACAGCTTTGGTCCAAACACAGATGAAGGAGCTGAAATATAGCAAGCAAGATTAGCTGACATCAAGGCAGCATTTGACTGAATGTGGCATCAGGGCATCCCAGCAAATTTGAGGGTAATAGGAATGAAGCGAGTCCCCAGTGACATGAAAGAAGGTGGTTGTGGTTATAAATACAATACCTTCTAAAGCCGATAAAAGACCAGTAATTTTATAAGGAGTAACTTACCTCCTGACTGCCCAAAGCTTCTCCACCATCACGGCAGAAATCAGGTGTCTGAATAAAATGCTCCTCACTCACCTGATTGAGTGTAACTCCAACATTACTCACAAAGTTTAATACTAAAACAGCAGCTCCTCATCCAGCAACTTAAACATTCACTTCCTCTACACTGACACACAATGGCAGCACTGGGTGCCATCTATAAGATGTACTCCTGACTGGACCTCTCATATTTTAAATTTAATGTTGATCTCGCTCTTTCTGCAGCTTTTCCACAGCCGTAACGTTGTATTCCTCACTCTGTTCTATTACTCTAGTGCACTTTGTATGATATGATCTGCCTGTACTGTATGCAGAACAAAACTTTTCACTGTATCTAGGTACATGTGACAGTAATAAATCAAGTCCTTCAGTGGCAGCTTTGAAATCATCAACCTCTATTACCTGGAAAGAAACAGGAACAGATTCATGGAAACGCCACTACGTGCTCATTCCCTTTCAAGAGATGCACTATCCAGACATTAAAATATATAAATGTTCCTCTATTGTTGCTGAAAACTGTTCCTAACAGCACTGCCCATGTACATAACCTACACAGACTGCAATGGTTTAGAGCAGGCTAAAGCATCTTAAAGAAGATGAGGAATAGCTAATAAGTGCTGACCTTGCAGTGTGGTATGTGGCTGCTGTTTTTCC